>OY747722.1:33882500-34112500 GCA_963556495.2 Valencia hispanica | reverse complement strand
ATATTGTACGTAATTTTTGATTTTAACTTTGTTGTGAAGCAATTTGTGGCCTTTGTCTTTGAAAGGTGCTATATAAATAAAGATTACTTACTTACTTCTTCTGCTTAGCTGAACATTAGATAGATGCTGAAGTTTTACTCTTTGAATATCAGAAATCAGAACAAACTAAATTGTTTTATCATTCTTTCATTTAGAGTAGGTCACGTGACCCGATGCAAATGGCTCTGCTGTTGAGGACAGCAATACCCTCTACTGATCCTAGGTTTACAGTGCCAAAAGCTGCTATTCTCGTTGTAGTGATCAGTGATTAGAATGCCAACGTGGTAGATTTTTATGCAGAGCCCATCGAACATACTGCAAATAGCTGCTATTGTTTCTGTAGTGATCACTGATTAAAATGCCAAAAGTAGCTGATGTTTGTGCAGAACACATTGGCCACAGTCCCATTACCTGCTGTTGTTTTTGTAGTGGTCAGTGATTATAATGCCAAAAGCAGCAGTTGTCTTTGGAGCATAGTGAAAAGGTGCCAAATGATAATATAGTCTTTTTAGAATGCTGTGATTACTGTGCAAACTGGTGCTAAACAAGCACAAGGAAAACTGTCAAATCTGGGTCTTTATTATCAGGTACAAAACAAACATAAGTGAAAAGACACACTTCTAAGGTTTTATAAATGGGTTAAATTAAAGAACATGCGAAAGAAAAACAATAATACCACCAAGGGTATAAGGAGATAAACATGTAAATAAGAAACAGCTTAAACATATGGAAAAACCATAAAAATGCACAGAGAAATCTAAAATCTTAATCAACTAAAGACAAGTCGATTAAAAAAAACTTAATGTAGGAGGTCAAATATGCATGACACCATTTTGCGCATGGCCTTCACCCTCAAATGGTCCAGCACCCCCTTTCCCCAGATAAAACAAACGCAGTTTAAACATAGCATCCTTACATATAGTTTGTTACCTTGAAATTAGAAGATGTCTCCCTGTGTTTTATGTGCGACTCCAACCAGGACAGAAAAATATAAAAAGCGGGGACTTTGCAGGCACCATCATCACCACTGCTGCTCTTTAAAGTCTTTTTCAAATGGACAAATCTGTCCCTCATTTTCCTCCATCGCTTCGTCCATTCCCCCACCTCCAATCCAAAGTTTCTGCCGATTTCCTTCCAGGAGTTGAAAGTCAGCTGAGCGTCTTTGTATTCCATTAGTGAAGGGTTGTACAAATATTCATATTTTTGGACTTCTGCCAGACGTTCCTTAATCTGCCTAAATTGACAAATTTAGGCAGTTGACAAATTTAAAGCAAGTAGCTTCAAGCTGGAAATGATGGCTGTTGTTGAGCTGACCAATCACAGTCAACTACTCTCCGTTTCGTTCAATGGATAGTTGGAAAATTGGGCTCTGCGCATCCTTGCGTAGGTCACGGACAGACCTTGCCTCTTATTTAATATCTACATGCTCCCACTAGGCAAGATTATAGCAACCAATAACATTAGCTACCATAACTACGCAGATGACACTCAGCTCTACATTACAATGTCACCAGGTGACTCTGAACCCATTCAAACCCTAAATCAATGCATTGACCAAATAAATGGATGGATGTGTCATAACTTTCTCCAGCTGAATAGAAACAAAACTGAAGTGATTATTTTTGGACCCAAGGAGGAACGATCAAGAGTCAGCACACAGCTTCAATTAATACAGCTAGAAACTACTGATCAGGTTCGAAACCTAGGTGTAGTAATGGATTCAGACCTGAACCTCCATGTCACATAAAGGCAATAACAAGGTCAGCGTTCTATCACCTGAAGAACATCTCTAGGAATAAAGGACTGATTTTGCAACACGACCTAGAAAAACTCATCCATGCGTTTATCTTTAGTCTGATTGATTACTGCAACAGCATCTTCACAGGTCTGCCTAAAAAGTCAATCAGACAGCTGCAGCTGATCCAGAACACTGCCGCTCGCGTCCTCACTAGAACCAGGAAAGTAGAGCACATCACCCCAGTTCTAAAGTCCTTACACTGGCTCCCTGTAGCTCAGAGAATAGACTTTAAAATACTTTTACTAGTTTATAAATCATTACATGGCTTAGCACCAAAATATGTTGAAGACCTGTTGTCATGGTACCAACCACCAAGACCACTCAGGTCCTCCAACTCTAGCCTACTAAACATCCCTAGACTCAGAACAAAACATGGAGAAGCAGCTTTCACTTTTTATGCTCCCCTTATCTGGAACAGACTTCCTGACGAGTGTAGAGCTGCTGAAACTCTGAACTGCTTTAAATCGAGACTAAAAACCCATCTGTTTAGAATTGCCTTTGAGTAAATGCTTGATGTCATATGTATGAAATGTGTTCATGCTCTCTTGCTTTTTTTTATTTTTCTCTTGCTTTATTGTGTATCATGTGTAATGTGTGTTTCTTTTAAATCACCAAATCATGTAAAGCACCTTGAATTACCCTGCTGTTGAAAGTGTGCTATACAACTAAAATTGCCTTGCCTTGCGTAGACGGATAATGGTGTTGCGTCTAACCATTCCGATGTAGACGGAGAAGTATAAACTAGGCTTTAAAGTTTCGAAAAGAAGAACATACAGGATGGGAGAAGTCTTTCAGCTGCTTGGAGAGAACACGGAAATGCAATCTGTCAACGACCCTTCGTCATAGGATAAAGATCTCCAACTTTAGGGATGGATAAAAGAGTGATTCATACTATCAGATTCCTTCATCAAAAAGGTATGGTTTTTTTATGGAATTATAAAATTATTGGTGTAAAACGTATAATCAACTTACAGATATCCACTTTGTCAGGGTGGATTCTGGCTTAGTTATGTAGCTTGCTGATGTTTAGTGAATGTGTGTGTGTTTATAACAGTGTATGTTTATTTTTACTGCTTTTATGGTAACTGTATTTTCAGATTTAGAAAACTAAACAAATGTCTTATTTTCATGTCTAACTGGGAGCACAGTGAGGAGTATTCAGAATGACCCTCAACTGTGCATCCAACCAGGACCATCAAATGTTACAAGAGAAACTTGTTTCACAGCCGCTCAAAGACACAAATGCTTATACCGCAGCAACGGTATGACGGAAAATTTTAGTGGTTTTGAAACTATGGCTTTTTCACACCGCGGTATACCTTGAACCGATAACCGGCCCATGCCTAGTAGTGACGTCACTACAGTGAGACGATGTGATTGGTTGACGCTCAGGTTCAGTTAGCTCAACTTCTGCTTTGCTGGCTTTTGTCGCTTTAAAGCATGAAAAGCAGCAAAAGCTTCAAAAAAGCACACAAAGCACCGCAGAGACTGACAGCCCTCTGGCGGCCTCAACCATAGACTTAACATGTAATCTTGCCGTTCTATGCGTTGACGCTTTGGGCCGAGTGAACGCGGTATAAGGGCTTCAGTAAATTATGGAACGATACGTACAGTTATTTGTTGCTGTTGTCACGCGTTTTGCACTGGCTGCATGTAAATATGGCTTTTTTTACTTCTGTTTTCCACAGGTGTTTGCACATGGAGCAGGTTCTCAGAAAAATACACAGAACAGTACTACTAAAATGTAGGCCTACTCTATTGAGATCTGCTGTCAATGTGGACATCAATACAAACACTGCCCCCGAGGTATGCAACACTGTACAATCTTATATTGTTATCATTACAGACAATGAAAATCTCAACGATGCATGACATCATGAAAACCAAACCGCTTGGAGCCCATTCTTCTCTCAGTTTAATTTCATTTATTTTTTTACAAGATATGTTGGCACAGGGAAAAGAGGAGAACTGAGGGCAATTTACTCAGAGGAGATGCCCCCAGGCTACTGCAGCCATTTTTTCTGCCAAATGAACTGTTATTAACGTGTCTGCTCTGTTCACCCCACACACGTTTTTCTTTGTGGGAGTATTTGTTACTTCCTGTGTTTTTGGTTTGTTCGTTGACCCCTGTGACCTTTTTCTTTTCGTTGCTAGTTTAGTTAATTTCTTTTGCTCCGTGTGGCCTGGCTCTGGTGGAGTTCACCTGCCAAGTCGTGGTGAGCTTTGTTTTATTTAATTATCGAGGCTCGGACATACATAAACGATAGAAATAAAAAAAAACATTTTGTGTTTATGTATGTCCGAACATCTTGTGTTAGGTCTCCTTTTCCTTACAATCTGGGTTGTAACACGCCCTCTCTACCTTTATCTGTTGTTCATGCTCTTAAAATCTTAGGTTTGTGTACAGTATTGTTACAATAAAATGTGAAAATGATCAAGTGGTCCTGGGTAATTTTATATGGATAAATGCATATTCATGAGCGTAATTAAAGGAGACGTATGTAAGATTGTGGCCAAAACTGGTACCGCAATCAGTTTCAAATTACTGTAGAGCGGTGCATCCTTCCCGACTCGGGGTTGCTAGATAGGCTGCAGGAACATAGGCTGCTACAAGGAGCTTCCAATAGCAAGTGACGTGTCCTACACAGTACGTTTTTTCCTGTTAATTATGTTTAATTATAATGACGAGGAAACGGACTGATAATGCATCGCGAATGTTAGCAATGACAACTCACCGTTTTTATTTCCCAAACAATTCCTTATTTTTTCAATTTGATGACCCTCCTCCATATGCGCTATGGTAACGTTACTTTGCACGACCATGCATAACTTTGTTCGACTGAAGTACACGTTAGCCAAACACAGATGAATCTTACCCGTACAGAAGAAAATTAGCAACATTGCTGTCTGTCTTCAAACTCTTCTCTGTTTTCAGACATTTATTATCCGAAACACTTTTGTAGCTGCAGCTGTAGTAACTAGAGCAGAGCTGGCAACTCCGATGCCGAAACACTACTGACTTCGTGATTGGTAGATAGGTGGAGGGTGGTGCTTCAGGCCAAAACACAAGATGACATCATCAACATCAGTTGAGGGCTGCAACTTCACTTTTTAAATGACAATATCCTGGCCGTACTACTGTTGCCAGTGATATTAGTATTTGAAATGAACATGATTTCTTAATGTCTAGTGGCATATCAGGGCCATTTTATGATTAATTGAAATACATTTCTTTTATACAGCTCCTATAAATCTCCATTTAACAAATGGTTAACCTAAGAATACCCCTTTTAATTATTTTCAAACATTAATTTCGCAATGGGGGCAGGCCGCACAGTTGGTAGCACTGCTGCCTTGCAGCAAGAAGGTCCTGGGTTCAAATACCGGCCTGGAGTCTTTCTGCATGGATATTGCTTGTTCTCCCTGTGCATGCGTGGGTTCTCTCCGGGTACTCCGGCTTCCTCCCACAGTCCAAAAACATGACTGTTAGGGGAATTGGTTCCTCTAAATTGCCCTGAGGTATGAGTGTTGCATGGTTGTTTGTCCTGTATGTCTCCGTGTAGCCCGTGATGGATTGGCGACCTGTTCAGGGTGTACACCGCCGCTCGCCCCATGACTGCTGGAGATAGGCATAAAATACTTTAGGGCATTAGCATGTGCTACCAATGTATATTAAACAGGTAGTAGATTCCGCTGCAGGGATTATTTGCAACAACATGTGCTAGCGTTAGCTATATATTAACAGGTGGGTATCATTCTGGTAGCTGTAGAAAAGTTTTTGTCCTTCATATAAATTGTTGCTATGCAAGGCATAACTGGTAAACTGTCAATTCAGTCCAGTCACTTGAATAATGTTTTCTGATTATATTTAAGGACAAAGTTGTGGTTTTCGGCATGTACACATGACAGAAGCAGGCTTTCAAGGACTGGACCGACAGATAAACAAAGCTATCTAAACGGTAGTAAAATCTAACGAGGTAGCACAGATCGTCAGACCACCCTTACTGGCTACAGTCTAGCAACTATGGCAACAATGTAACTTTTTAGTTTTTCCTTAACAACACGCTTTCCAATGTATATAGATACATTTCGATACCACCCCTTGATTTAAAAAAGTTTAAATAGCCTATATAAACTCAGTTTTACTAAACTGAAATAAAGTTTAAATGGTGCAACGAAGCTCTGATAAATTTTAAACCTTATTTAATCCATTTTAAACCTAGTTTTACTAATCTGATTAGTGCTAAACTTACTTTAAATTAAACCTTATTGGTGCAATCCAAACTTAATCAAGTTTGCTTTTGTTTACCTACTCATTCCTCTTTTAAAGCCATGACTCTGCATGCTTGTGCGTAAAGCAGAAAAAGTGTCATGCGAGGACCTCCTGTAAAGCCAGATCAGGGCACCATGTTGGCGCATCAGAGCAAACACCGAGCACCAGGGAGGGGTCCGCTAGCTCCATCTACCTTTCGAGATGTAATTTCTAAGATCTAAAGTTACAACTCTGTACGGAACAAAAACTGCTGGTGCTGCTGTGACACAAACAGTTCAATCAAAACGTCCCGTTCGCACAGCTCAATAAACATCCCGGACGAACAGTTCGAAACGTCTCTCTTCTCCGTGTCTAACACAGCTTTATCAGCGATAGGGCGGAAGAACAGAAGCACTTACTCGGTCAGCTGGTTACTACTGCAGGGAAGTTCCACAAGCTAGCAACTTGAAAGTTACTTCCCGTTTTTTCTGCTGATAAACTTCGAGCAAAGTTGTCCAAAATTCACTCCGGACTGATGAGCTCCTACTCGGTATGGTTGCAAATCCACAAGCATACGTTAGACGGAAGTCGCATTACTTCCGCATTCCTTCCGCACGGTTTCTTCTTCTTCTTCTTTTTGTTTAAATGGCGGGTGGCATCCAACTTAAAGGTGCATTACCGCCACCTACTGTGCAGGAGTGTGAGTCGAAGTGAGGAGAAAAAAAAACTAAATTCTATTAACTAACTTACTTTTCCTAAGAAACTCTAACACTAATTTATAAATTTTATTATTTCCATTCAATACCGTTTTCAAATTCCAATCTCCATATCCTTTAATTTTTAACTTATCTTTTAATATTTCTCTAATTACTTTATACTTACTACAAAAACACAGTACATGCTCTACAGTTTCCCTTTCTTTCCCACACTCACAGAAACCTGTTTGATGTTTTCCTATAACATACAAAGTGCTATTTAATCCCGAATGTCCTATCCTTAGTCTTGATATTATTGTTTGCTCTCTAATATTAAACTCCTCTATCTTCATCTTACCTACTTCTTTCTGTATATTAAATAAATGTCTTCCCTTTTTTTCTTTTATCCACTTTTCCTGCCATTCATTCCTAATTTTCACCTTAATTATAGATTTCACTTCTTTTCTACTAAAAGGAATCTCTATTCCTATTTCAAATTTTAACGCTTGTTTTGCGTAAAAATCTGCTATTTCATTTCCTTCTATCCTTCTGTGCGCTGGAACCCACATGAATCTTATTTCAGTTCCTAATTTATTTAATCTAAATAGGCATTCAAATATTTCTAGAATAATATCAACTCTGTTTTCATTTGTTGTTGAATTAATTGCTAACAAAACTGATAATGAATCTGTACATATTATACTTTTTTTTAACTCTATTTTGCTCAATCCAATCTAAACTAAAATAAATTGCCAGCATTTCACCTGTAAAAACTGATATTCCATCTGGTGTTCTTATTTTTTCCCTTTTCCTATCGCAGGAATATAAAAAGAAAAACCTGTTCTCCCACTTTCCCACTCTTTTGATCCATCTGTATATATTGGTATATAGTTTTTATGTATACTATTTAATCTATTATTTATAATATTATCCCAATTTCATTTTCCCTTATTTATATCTATCATATTTTTAATATAAAAGTCAATATAACACCTAGGAAAAATCCATTTAGGAGTCACTGAATATAAATATTTTTACTCTAATATCATTTATTTTATAGATTTCTGCTAATTTGTTTGCTTTTTCTAACATACTATCAAATTTTCCATTTTCCCTATATAAATACGTTTTTGTTCATATGATCATCCTTTGAACATCCTTTAATACTAACCCAATAATTTAATAAATTGTTTTTAAATCTTAGTCCTATTGACATTTCTCCCATTTCAACCTGTACAGATGCTATAGGAGATGTTTTTAATGCTCCACAACAAATTCTCAGTGCCTGATTTTGTATTCTTTCAATCCTCATTAATAATGTTTTACATGCAGAGCTATATACAATACTTCCATAGTCTATTATTGATCTTATCATTGTAATATATATTTGCTTTAATGCTTTTGCACTAGCCCCCCAATCATTACCCTTTAGACATCTCATTATGTTTATTACTTCTTTCCTCAATTTTAATTATTTTTTCCTTCCAAGTTAACTTATTGTAAAAAATAATCCCCAAATATTTAAAACTCTTTACCTGTTCTATATTCTCTCCATATAGTTTAAGATTCATTTCCACATTTCTTTTCTTTGTAAACACCAAGCTTTTTGTTTTATCAACTGAGAATTTAAAACCCCAATCATACGACCATTTTTCTACTTTTGATATTTCTTCTTGTAATTTCTTTTGCATATGTTTTATATTTCTTCCCCTTTTCCACAATGCTCCATCATCCGCAAAAATTGCTCTTCCAAAATCATACCCTACATTTTCATATACATCATTTATCATAATAGTAAACAATATTGGACTGATTATACTGCCTTGAGGTGTTCCATTTTCTACTAAATAACTTTTTGATACTTTATCTCCTATCTTTACTTGAATATATCTACTGAAATTTTTTTTTAACCCAATTATGAACTCTTCCTTTTATTCCCAATCTCTTTAATTTTATTAGTAACCCTTCCTTCCAAACCATATCATAAGCCTTTTCAATATCAAAAAATACTACAACTAAACTTTCTTTATTTTTCTTCGCATTTCTAATTTCATTTTCTAAATAAACAATTGGATCCATTGTACTTCTACCTTTTCTAAAACCACTTTGATATTTTGTAATCAATTTTTTACTTTCAAGATAATAATTTATTCTCTCTGTAATCATCCTTTCCATAATTTTTCCTATATGCGATGTAAGAGCTATTGGTCTATAATTTTCCGGATTAGTTGATTCTTTTCCTGGTTTCAATATAGGTATAATTATTGCCTCTTTCCAATTTTTTGGTATTATTCCCTCTATCCAAACTTTATTATATAAATTCAACAACCTCATTCTCATTTTATTCCCTAAATGTTTAATCATCCCATAAGTAATTTTATCATTACCTGGTGCCGTATTTTTACTTTTCCCTAACGCTTGTTCTAACTCAATCATATTAAAAGGAATATCTAATACTGACATTTTACTACTTTCTTCATTCGCTACCTCATATTTTTTCCTATTTTCCTCCCTTTTATTCCTTCTGTCTTCTGATAAATTATTATTACTATTTATTTTAACAAATGTCTTAGCTAAGATTTCTGCTTTTACTTCATTTTTAACAATTATATCATCTTTTATTTTTAAAGCTGAATAACTCCTCTCTCTGTATATTCCTTTCATTTTCTTAATCATTCCCCAAACTTCACTTACTTGAGTTGTTCTTCCGATTTTATAACAAAAAGTTCTCCAACTTTTTATTTCATCCATTATTTCTTCAATTACCTCACCATTTAAATCTGTTTTTATTCCTCCCCACACTGTATTATGTGCATTAAAATCACCACATATCAATATATTTTTATAATTATTTTCTAGCATCATTTTTATTTTATTTATTTCTAATTTCTTACATGGATTATAATAATTTACTATATATAAATTTCCACTATCTGTATATATTTCTATTCCTATAAATTCTTCTTCCTTCCCTATTTTGACAACTCTATAATTTAAATTATTCTTAATAAAAGTTGCACATCCTCCTCCTTTACCATTTTCTCTATCTTTTCTAATTATATTGTATGACAATAATTTAAAATCTAATTTTTTATTTAACCATGTCTCCTGAATACATATTATTTCTGGTTTTTCTATTTGATCTTCTACCCATCTTTTTAGTTCCTGTCCGTTAGCTATTAAACTTCTTGCATTCCATTGCAGTATTAAAACCATTTATCCTGTTCCCCCACCTTCTTGATTTGACTGAGTACTTAAGTTTTGTCTGATTTCCTCCCATGATAACTTGCTCAAGTCTAAATGATTTGCTGCTGCTTTTACAATAATTTGGATTCTTTCAGTTTTAGATCTTGTCTCCATTATAGCGTTAATAACTCCTTCAATGAAAGTTACACGTTTTTTCAAATCTATCCAAACTTTTCCCTCTGCTTCTTTTCTTATTTCTTTCTTTTTTTCTTCTGTTATGATCTCCTGTTTTTTCCCTCCATTTCTTCCAACCATTTTCACTGCCTCTGCATATGAAATCTTATTTTGAACTTTTGTCTGTTGAATATTAATCTCTGTTTTCATTCTTAGACAACCAGCATAAGCAGCACTATGCTCACCTCCACAATTACAACATTTGGGTTTTAATTTATTACCACATTCTTCAAATCCGTGATTTTCTCCACATCTTGGACATCTCTTTCTTCCTTTACAAATATTTGCTGTATGCCCAAATCTTTGGCAGTTGTAGCATCTGATTGGCTTTGGTATGAACTCCCTCACTGAATACGACAAACAACCCAAGAAGACTCGATATGGCAGAATCTCTCCCTCAAACATCACTATAACTGCTTCCTTTTCTTTTTTAACTCCATCTTGGAATTCACTTAGTCTTTTAACCTCTTTTACTTTAGCTCCTCTTATATTAACTTTGATTTCATCCACTGACATCTCAATTGGAATACCCCATATTATTCCCTTTAGACCTTGTTCTCCTGACCCCACCTTACTCACACTAATCACTTTATGCTTCCCTACATCTTTCCATCCCTCAATACTTTTGCCATTTTAATATCTCCCACTTGATTTTTCAAAATAGTTGTTAACTTAACCGGACTTATTTTGTTTATACCATTCCCCTCACTGAACCTCGGGATAATTTTGTATTCTCTTTCATCATCTTCATTACTATCACTTAGATTCACCTTCTTTTGTTTCTTTATCTTATCTTCATCTGACACGTATCCTCTCTTTCCTTTCAACTTTTCTTGACCAAAACTCATTTCCATGCTATCTTCACTCATACTCTATCTCTCCCCACTCCTTCTCATTTCCTGCACAGCCGTGCCTACCCGCAATACCTTGATCTTCTTTTCTTTGTCTTGGCATATTTTCCACTTGAAGTCCTTTTCTTCTGAGCATCAAAATGTTTTCCAATCCTTTGCTTCTTCCATTCAATATTTCTTTATATTTTCCCAACGAATATCCTTTCACCATTAATTGTTTTACTCAAACTTTTTCCTGCAGCCCTGATTGCTCTCCACGTAACACCCCGTCCGCTCAATCAGCTCTTCCACGGTTTCTTCTGGCGTTCCGAAATACAGTAGTGGTAGCAAAGAGCCCGAGAGGTGAAACTCTGTTGTGTTATGGGTAACACCCTGTAGATGGCGCTGCGGAGGCGCGTCCGCCATTATGGACTGAAAGCTGACGAAATCATTAGTGCCAGTTTGCACGCCACACAACCAAATAGTATAGAAGCGAAGATGAGCAAGTGGTATGGCAAGCCGTTTTAACATTTAATAAGTAGACTGGATATGCATTCTAGATATCTACAAATCAATTCTTCCTAGTAAGAATTAACATTCAAGATATCCATAAATCAATTTATCCTAGTACAAATGAACATTTCACCTATCCAAAATGTAATTCTTCCTAGGACAAATGACGTCACGTTTCTCATTCGTGTGTATGGGGTTTGCAGCTGCTCCTATCCACAAATACATTCTTCCTATCTAGAATGAACATTGTGGCAGTAGCGGCTGGGGCACCGCCCTCCCTGATAAGAGGGGGTAAAAATTTAAAATATATTTTTACAAATTAAGTTTTTTAATTCAATTTTTCCCACCAGTATGTGCCTACATGCGATATAAATAACATATACCACATTTCCCACCTAGTGACTTTCATTCAACAGCAAATTTCCACAGACAGACTTGCATCGTTTCTGTCATGGGGCGCTGAGAAAAAGCGCCCCTGCAGTGCAGCCAAATAGCCAGTCATGTATTGTTGCTAGGTTAAATTAATAAATATGCGGCCAATCAGTCACTCAGAATTTTATGGTCTTGGGGCGCTGAAAGTTCTGCCCCAAGATGCAGAAAAAACGCGAGATTTAAGGTTTTTTTTCTTTTGAGGCTTTCGCGGTCAGTCAGAGTAATGATGGCGAACTTAACGAGCGATACGGATACAGTCTATGGCGAAGAGCAGTTGCCATCAAATTTGGTGAGATCCTTATTTATGTACCCATTTACAAGGAGACCAATGGAGGAGAAAATCCTGGTTAAGGAGTTGGGACCTGACAAGCCTGACCTTATCATTAACCAGCAGTCAAAGGAGAAAATAAAGGTCTACAACCGGAGTTTTTGCAGGAGTTGGTTCGAGCGCAAATCGTGGCTGACAGGCTGTGGAATAGCCAATGCACTTTTCTGTTTCCCCTGCATTTCTAAAAGCCAAAAATGTGATTCAACGTGGACACAGTCAGGACAAACCGACTTGAAGCACCTCTCCGAACGCATAAAAAAGCATGAACGTTCAAAAATTCATATGGAAAATTGCATCAAGCTAGCCGTGCTAGGAAAAATTAGCATAGCAGCGTAGCTGGATGAAGGACACCGCGTTGTGGTAAGAAGGCACAATGAAGAGGTTGATAAGAATCGTCATATTTCATCTAAACTCATTGACTGTATAAGGTTTTGTGGTGCTTTTGAACTTGCATTGCGGGGACATGATGAAAGGGACAGTTCTGAAAACCCCGGAATTTTCAGAGGTTTAGTCGACTTGATGGCCTCCATTGACAGGGACTTGAACGATCACCTGAAAATGCAACTGTTTTTGGAGGCACATCAAAGACGGTACAAAATGAGTTACTGGACTGTATGCTGGCAGTTCTGAGAGAAAAAGTCTTGGATGAAGTAAATACAGCTGACGTTTTAAGCCATCCAAGTTGATGAAACTACTAACATTTCCACACACTGTCAGTTAGTCCTGGTTCTAAGATACAGTGTCAGCACCCATAATGTCCAGGAGCAGTTTTTTGAGTTTATTAAGCTCTCCGTTGCCCACGCGAATGCAATTGCTGGTGCCTTATTGGAAAGGCTGCGCACCATCCTTCCCGAGGGACAAGAAAAGAAGCTGATCGCTCAGGCCTATGATGGGGCATCAGTGATGAGGGGAGCTACTGGAGGAGTTCAGCGTAAGGTCCAGGACACCTATGGAAATGCTTACTATGTTCACTGTTATGCCCACCAGTTAAACCATGTAGTGCAACATCCCACATCCCACAGAGAAGTCACTTTTTTTCTGATATAGGGGAATTTTCTTCGTTTTTTTCCAAGTCAAGCAAGAGAACAGCAGTGCTTGATGAGGTGATGGCGCATCGACTTCCAAGTGCATCGGCAACGCGCTGGAACTTCAACATTCGCGCTGTTAACAGTTAACAACAAGGCGTATCTGTTGAAGTTTTGAGACCATCCGGGACAGAGCTGAATTTGACGGCCCCACGAAGAGAGGCTGGCGGCTATGTGAGAATGCTGGAAGATGATGCTTTCTGTTTTTTCCTGGCCCTCTTCCACAAAGTAATGCCACATGTGGACGTGCTGTATAACCAGCTGCAGAAAAGGAACATCGATTCTGTCTACATCTCAGGAAGCATCCAGAGATTCATTGACAACATGCAAGCCATCAGGTAAGCTATGGATGTATGCACAGTGTTACCAAATGTTAACCCTTTCCACTACAGTGGAAGTCTATTTAAACTAAGGCTGTTTTTTAATATGTGCATGGATATGGATGTATATTTGGTATATTTGTAAATTTCTCACTTCATTGAAAATCAGTGTGTCATCTAACACTCTACGGCTCACTGGAAAGTAAATAGATATAGTATAAAATTTTATATAGATACATACATTGTAATTATCATGTTTGCCTCAGTGATAAATAACAAGAAAATGATAAGATGTGTTTTTATAGAATATAATATGAATATGACAGCATATTACTTTATAAATAGCTTTATAGATGAAAATAAATAAACTGAATAAAAATTCAAATAAGCTTAAAATAGAGAAAAGCATCACTCTGCATCTGCAGATGTAAAATGTTTAATGTGGAAAAATGTGGCGCTGTTTTTTAATAATTCATGCATCAGAGGGTTAATTCTCTTTGAATAGACTTTATGTAGCCCTTAATGTTTAATCTCTCATCTTGTTAAAACAATGAATTTATCTGTAACATTATGATGGATTTGAAATGCATAAATACAGGGACTTATGATTTAATACAGTCCTGGGATTATATATCTTAGACTTAGACTTAACTTTATTGATCCTTTTGGGATGACTCCCTCAGGGAAATTAACATTTCCAGTGGCAAAAAAAATAAATAAATATATGTATATATATATATATATATATATATATATATATATATATATATATATATACATATATATATATATATATATATATATGGAATAAAATAAGGATGGAGTAAGATAAATAAATAAATATATACAGAATGTATCTATCTTATACAGTAACCAATTTTCAGAAATGACTTTTAGAACTTATAAATTGTTTCTGTATCATCAGGGAAGCTGTCCCTTCTCTAGTTGAGGTTCAGGAGTACCGGGGACCTGAACAGGAGCCACCCACGAAGAAACGGAGGACATTGGGAGAAGACAGGCAACACCATTTGGCATTGGAGGTAAATACTTGCACCTGCTGACAAATGGATAGAAGGCACAACAACTTATCACCACATTGGCCACAATAGTGCTACTGATTGAAATATACATTGTCATGTTATGATATTAATATATAGTATAAGCCATATTGGCTCATTACACAATTATATGTATTCAGGAAAGGAAAGGAGAATTATAGCCTTTTGTTATAAATAAAATCTCAAAACCTACTTCTTACCGATTTTTTTATTTATATATAATGTCATAGGTATGTGACACCATTATGTGCCATGCCAAGGAGCGGTTTTCCTTCACCAAACACCTGGTCATTGCCACTCTGCTGCAAGGAGACTTGTTCCCAAAACACCACAAGACGTTCCCAGATTCAGCGCTGGATGCCACAGTGGAAGCCTATCCCTCACTGGACAAGGCCAGACTTCAAACAGAACTGTCCCTGATCTACAGCAACGAGGAGCTCCAGAGTTACAGTGGTGCACTGGCTCTCTTTCAGGTTCTGATGGAGAATAACCTTCAGGACACATTTACTGAAACTGTAAGTCTTCTCAACATCCTCATCACCACACCGATGACAACATCTGAACCAGAGAGGTGCTTTTCAACTTTAAAAAGACTGAAAACTTTCCTCAGGAATACAATGGCACAAGATTGCCTCAATGCTCTGGCTATGCATTCCATAGAGAAAAAACTAAAACGGGACATCCCTGAATTCAACACCAGAGTCATTGAAAAATTTGCCACTCAGAAAGATAGACGAGCAAAGTTCCTATACAAATAAAACTGTACATCTATGGAGCTAGATATGTTGTTTTAATAAATGTAAGAAAAAAAGCGATCTGAGAAGGAAAACAATTTTGAAAGAAAAAATTATATATTTGAGAGGAAAAAAAGTCACACTGATAGCAAAATATTGTGATAATTGAGACCAAAAAAGCTATTATAGAAAGTATTTTGTAAATGAATATATAAAAAAAAAATTTCAAATAAAAAAAAAATATTTCCAAGCAAAAACCTCTCAAAAACCTTTCTTTAATCTCAAATATTGTTGTTTTTTTTTTTCTGTCAGAGTGAAAACATTTTCTTTAATTCTTTTTTTTTATCTTGAAACTTTTTATTTTGAGATCTTTATTTTTTGCATTCTTCATATGTCCCTCTCAGCATCAAGTTAACTTGACTCACATACATCTGACATTATGTCCATATAAGCCTAGGAAGTATGTTGTTGTAACGTAGTGCTTAAACCAGGGGTGTCCAGCTCTGGTCCTCGAGGGCCGCAATCCTACAGGTTTTCCATGTTTCCCAGCTTCAGCATGGCGTATTATACAATGGAAATTTGTTCATTTACTTTATCTGTGAAACTGGTGATTTTGAGGAGGATATTAAATAATTATTGTTAATTGTAATCATCGTCTGACTGTTGATTTGAATTCTTATACTGGACTAGGCAAAGAAATATATTGTCACATCAGCCCCACCAGGAAATATTTTCACCAGCCGCCACTGCATTGTGGATAGGAGGAATTAAATTCTTACTAGGAAAAATTCGAATTTCAGATAGCAAGAATTCAGTTGTTACTAGTACAATCTCCTATTTTAGATAGGAAAAATTTAAATACTATTCTACCTATCAATAATTTAATTTTGGATATCCAGAAATACATTTTAACTAGTAAGAATGTTATTTTAGATATCCATAATTACTATTTTAACTAGTTAAAATACACTTTGAGATATCAGTAATTACATTATTACTAGCAACAATGTCTTTTTAGATATCCATAAAGATATTAAGAATATCTGGTGTCATTTCGTTGGGTGGCCATTTTAACATAAAAGACATTCACTGACTATCTGTAATTACATTTCAGATGTCAATAAAGTAATTCTCCCTAGTCAAAATTGCATTCTTGATAGTGAAAATGAAATTCTGACTAGTCAAAATGTCATTCTGGCTAGTAAGAATGTGATTTTTACTAGGAGGAATGCAATTTTAAGATATCATAAATAACAATTATACTAGTAAGAAATAAAGAAGTTTAGGTGGCGATTCTAACCTTTATTTTCTAGATTGGATATATATTCCAGATATCCATAAATCAATTTGTACTAGGAGAAATTAACATTACGGATATCTAAAATGTAATACTTCCTAGGACAAACGACGTAGGAGCTGGGGAAGAGGACCAGGATACTTTTTGGAAACCTCTGTCAGCGTAATCCTCCGCAGGTTCGGTTGACGGCGGGTAACAGAAGCTTACAGAGGTCGATTTTGGCGAATGGTTAAAGGTTATTCATCGGGAAATAAGCAGAAAACGAATGGAAAAGATAAAAGTCTTGGGAATTTTCTGATGGTCAGAAGAAAAAGATTATCTTTGGAAGAAATGGCAAGAAGGAAAGAGGGACAAACAACGGCGGGTAGGCACAGCTGTGTGGTGAATGAGAAGGAGTGGGGAGAAGTGGGGGATTATGAGAGTGAGGATAGCAGTATGGAAATGAGTTTTGGACAGGAGTCGATGAAAGGAAAGAGGGGAAACAATTCAGATGAAGATACAACTAGGAAACAGAGAAGGGTTGCATTAATTGAAAGCACAGATGAAGAGGAAAGAGAGTTTAAAATCATTTTGAGATTCAGTGAGGGAAATGGAGTGAATACAGTGAATCCGGTGAAGCTAACTTCTATCTTAAAAAATCAGGTTGGTGACATAAAGTTAGCTAAAGTCCTAAGAGATGGAAATCTGTTAATAGTGTGTAAGACTGAGGAACAGAGAGAGAAGGCTTGTAAATTAAGAGATGTGGGAAAACATAAAGTAATCAGTATGAGTAAGGTGGGAATGAGTGGACAGGGACCGAAAGGAGTGATTTGGGGAATACCTGTTGAAGTAACAATTGAGGAATTAAAAAGTAATTTAAAAGGTGCAAAAGTAAAAGACGCAAAACGATTTACAGAATTCCGAAATGGAATAAAAAAAGAAACTGAATCAGTGTTGATAGAATTTGAAGGAAATATTCTACCATATAGAATATTTTTGGGATGCATGTCATACATTGTAAGGGAGTACATTCCAAAACCAGTCCGATGCTTTAAATGTCAGAGATTTGGTCATACAGCAAATTTTTGTAAAGGAAAAATTAGATGCCCAAGGTGTGGAGAACAACATAGTTTTGAAGAATGCAAAAATAGGACAAAACCAAAGTGTTGTAATTGTGGGGGGGATCACAGTGCAGCTTATGCAGGCTGTCAAGTGATGAGGAGAGAAATGGAAATACAACAAACTAAAGTCCAAAATAAAGTCTCATATGCTGATGCAGCTAAAATGGTGGGGAAGATTCCAGAGAAACGAACTGAAACTAGAACGCAAGTGTCTCCTCAAGGGATGGGGAGAGAAGGAAAAATGTGGATAGATATGAAAAAACTAGTTACATTCATAGCAGGAGTAATAAATGCGACAATGGAAACAAAGTCAAAAACGGAAAGGATTCAAATCATAGTAAAAGCAGCTGTAAATCATTTGGACATTAATGAGTTGTCTTGGGAGGAGATCAGGAATAATCTAAGTGCTCATACAAGCCAAGAGGGGGGTGTGGGTTAGTGAATGGTACTAATTTTACAATGGAATGCTAGGAGTTTGATAGCTAATGGTCAAGAGTTTAAAAGATATATAGATGAATTAGTAGATAAACCAGATATTATATGTATTCAAGAAACATGGTTAAATAAGAAATTAGAATTTAAATTATTTCCATATACAATAATTAGATGTGATAGAGGAAATGGTATTGGAGGAGGATGTGCTACTTTTATTAATAATAATCTGAATTATAGAATAATTAAAATAGGAAAAGAAGAAGAATATATAGGAATAGAAGTTTATATAAATAAGATGAAGTTATATATAGTTAATTATTATAATCCATGCAAGATATTAGATATTAATAATCTTAAATTAATTTTAGAAGGTAATTATAAGCATGTGGTATTATGTGGAGATTTCAATTCCCATAACACATTGTGGGGGGGAAATAAAATAGATAAGAATGGTGAGATCATTGAGGAATTCATAGATACTATGAATTTAGTATGTTTAAATGATGGTAGAGGGACAAGGATTAATGTACATACAGGTAAAAGTTCTGCTTTAGATCTCACTCTGGTATCAAATCAAATATCAGGAAAATGTAATTGGGACATTCAGGAAAATAATTTAGGGAGTGATCATTATATAATTTTCACAAAAATTTATGAGGATAAAGTATTACTTGTGGAAAAAAGAGAAGGAAGATGGGTATTTAAAAAAGCTAATTGGTATAAATTTAGAAATATATGTGAAAAAGAACAGGGTAAGATAAATTTGGAGGAAGATATAGAAACAGTGGAACAAACATTTAGGAAAGTAATAATAGAAGCAGCAGAATTAACTATTCCTAAAAGTAAAGGAACCATGAAAAAGAAGAATGTTCCTTGGTGGAATGAGCATTGTGAAAAAGCAATTAAAGAAAGAAATAAAAGCATGAAAGAATTAAAAAAGAGACATAATTTTGATAGTTTATTAAAATATAAAAGGTTACAAGCTGAAGCAAGGAGAGTTATTAAATGGGCTAAACGGGAAAATTGGAGGGGTTTTTGTGGTAAAATAGGAAGATCAACATCAATAAGTGAGGTTTGGGGAATGATTAGAAAAATGAAAGGAGTGTATAGAGAGTTTAAATATCCAGTAATTAAAATAGGAGAAGATGTAGCTATTAAAAATGAAGAGAAAGCAGAAATGTTAGCTCAAACATTTATTAAAATAAATAGTAATGCTAATTTATCAGAAGATAGATGGAGAAGGAGAGAAGAGTCTAAAAAGAAAAATTATGAGGAATTAGATGGAGGAAAAAGACTAACAACAATAGAAATTCCATTTACTTTATTTGAATTAGAGCGTGCAATGGGGAGAACTAAAATAACATCACCAGGCAAAGATAATATTAATTATGAGATGCTTAAGCATTTAGGGGATAAAATGAAGGCAAAATTATTAGGAATATATAATAACGTTTGGGAAAGAGGTCATTTACCAAAAAATTGGAAAGAGGCAATAATAATTCCAATAATTAAACCCGGGAAAGATCCAAGTAATCCAGAGTACTATAGGCCAATAGCACTGACATCTCATTTAGGGAAATTAATGGAAAGAATGATTACAGATAGATTGAATTATTATTTAGAAAGTAAAAAAATGATAATAAAGTACCAAAATGGATTTAGGAAAGGCAGAGGAACTATGGATTCAATAGTAAGTTTGGAAAATGAAATCAGGAAAGCACAAAACAATAAAGAAAGTTTAGTTATAGTTTATTTTGATATAGAGAAAGCATATGACATGGTGTGGAAGGAGGGTTTATTGATTAAATTAAAAAGATTAGGGTTTGAAGGAAAAATATATAATTGGATAAAGGATTTTTTGCTTAATAGATATATTCAAGTAAAAATAGGAGATAAAACATCAAAGAGATATAAGGTTGATAACGGGACTCCACAAGGAAGTGTGATCAGTCCAGTTCTTTTCTCTATCATGATCAATGATGTTTTTAATGATATAGGACATGATATTGGGAAAGCATTGTTTGCAGATGATGGAATAATATGGAAAAGGGGAAGAAACATAAAATATTTGCAGAAAAAAATTCAAGAAACAATAATAAAAGTAGAAAATTGGTCATATGAATGGGGGTTTAAATTTTCAGTGGAAAAAACAAAAAGTATGGTGTTTACTAGGAAAAAGAATGTAAAAATTGAACTTAATTTATATAGGGAGAAACTGGAGCAAGTGCATAGTTTTAGATATCTGGGGGTTATATTTGATGAAAAATTAATTTGGAAGGAAAATATTAACAAAATAGAAGAAAGATGTAAAAAGGTAATAAATATAATGAGATGTTTAAGGGGAAATGAATGGGGAGCTAGCACTAAAGCTTTAAAACAAATTTATATAGCAATGATCAGGTCTGTTATTGATTATGGGAGTATAGTATATAGTTCAGCATGTAATACATTATTAAAAAAGATAGAAGTAATACAAAGTCAGGCTTTAAGAATATGTTGTGGAGCAATGAAATCCACTCCAATAGTTTCTTTGCAAGTAGAAATGGGAGAGATGCCTTTGAATCTAAGATACAAATTAAATACACTAAATTATTGGGCTAATGTACAGGGAAGTGAAGAGGATGAACATGTGGTTAAGGAAGGGATGAAAATGGGAGGGGAATATAATAATAGGAAATATGAGAGTATGATCTGGAAATCATGTAAACTAGCAGAAGAACTTAATTTAAAAGATAAAATATTTGTTAAAAAATTTATATATTCACCTACCCCAATTTGGTTATTGCCAAAAATATATATAGATTTTTATATTCAAAATGAAATGGGGAGGAGGAAAGGAAATGGAAAATGGGATTATATTGTTGAAAAAAGGTTAAGTGAAACTCATAAAACATTTATGCCTATTTATACGGATGGATCAAAAGAATTGGGTAAAGAGACAACAGGATTTGCTTTTTGGATTCCAAAATTAGGTAAATATAATAAAAGTAGAGCATCTAATAACCTATCTATATACACAGTGGAAATGTTGGCTATTTCATTTAGCTTACAGTGGATAGAACAAAATGGAATTAAAAAAAGTATCATATGTTCAGATTCAATGTCAGCATTATTATCAATAAAAACAATATCATCAGATAAAAGACCAGATATACTATTTGAAATATATGAATGCTTATTTAGAATAATTATGAGAGAGTTAGAAATTAGATTTATGTGGGTTCCAGCACATAGAGGAGTAGAGGGTAATGAAGTAGCTGATTATTATGCTAAGCAGGCAACAAAATTAAGAACTACTATAGAGGTACCTTATAGTGTAGCAGAAATTAAAGCAGTTATTAAGAAACAGATAATGGAAGAATGGCAAGAACAATGGGTAAGGGAAGAGAAAGGAAGGCATTTATATAACATAAAGGGAAAGGTGGGTAGAATGGAAAATATTCAAATGAATAACAGAAATCAAGTTATAATTTCAAGGATGAGATTGGGACATACAGCTTTAAATAACACACTTTATATAATAGGTAAGCATAGTACAGGATTGTGTGATTGTGGGAATAATAGAGAAACAATAGAACATGTATTAATTTATTGTAGAAAATATATATGTAATAGGAAAACATTAGAAGAAAAATTAAAAGCCAAAAAATATGGAGAAATTAGTCTAAAGAATTTGTTAAAGGGAGAGACAGATATATATAGATTAGTAATTGAATTCTTAAAGAATAGTGGATTATTAAATAGAATTTAGTGAAAATATTGATACTCCCCTCTACGACTCACACTCCCATACAGTAGGTGGCGGTAATGCTCCTAAAAGTCGGTTGCCACCCGCCAATAAAACAAAAAAGAAGAAGAAGAAGAAGACAAACGACGTCACTTTTCCCATTCATGTGTATGGGGTTTGCAGCTGCTCCCATCCACAACTACATTCTTCCTATCTAGAATGAACATTGTGGATAGGAGAAATTTAATTCTTACTAGAAAAATTCTAATTTCAGATAGCAAGAATTCAATTGTTACTAGTACATACTATGCGAAGTGACGCTTTCAGACTTTTCAGCCAGCGGTAGTACTTCCGGAGCAAAGTAATGTTAGCGTTAGCTTTGGCATTTTTTACCCGATCACTGCAGGACCTCCCGCGGGTAACTGAACAACGTAAAGCGGATTACCCAGACCACATCTAAGACGCCAGCATCACAAAATGACAAAGGTTTTATTTTATGTGTCCAGCTACATAAACAAACTACGAAGGTAAGTTAAGCTTCTGAATGTTGATACATGCTAGCGCTTTAATAAGCAAAGTTAGCTCTGTTAGGAAGCAACGTTAACAGTGATAGGTTCACATTACGAGTCTTTTGTGTTTCAGAAATAAAATAGCCTAACTTCTATGTTAATCTCAGATTTAAACAGGAGAGTAAGGAGAGGTCACGGTTTGGTCCGAGTGCTTCAGGTCCATGAGGAATAAAAGAAGAAGGTTCCTGCTTTTGAAAATGAAGTTTCTGCGGGTCATATCATTGCTGTGAATTTAATACATATAAACGCCATGATTACACTATATGTATCATATGGTACCAGAGAAAACATGTAAAATAACATGGTCAGTGCCAGAAAGAATATAAAAGTAATGGCTCTCGCAGAAGCACGACTTTGTGAAATGAGTCAAGTTAATCATGATCTATTATACGTTGTCATCTATAAATACTATGTCAAAATCTCACTTTACACATTTCAGTTCACTAAGAGATTTTCACTAACAAAAGTTCCCAACTTTAGTGTGTTAAAGGTTGTCACTCTTAAGCTGCTGTTGTAATCTAATAAATATATGATGTTGTAACAGATTGTGCTGAGGGATTCAAAGCTGGTGGTGCTACTGTGATGCCCGTGTGGAAGGTACAGCCTTGTGCTGTCATCTGGCAGCTCTACTCTACCAGACGGGACATTACTCCGAGCTGAAGCCTACATCCGTTCCCCCAGTGATCAGCTGCAAAGAAACTGAACAAAAGTGGCATAAACCAAGGACCATGGTAGCAAACCTTTTATTACCCTTTCATTTTATGTACGTTTATTTCTTGAATGATTCCTAAACATGTTTTTATTTGTATACAGGGTATTAAACCGGGTCCAGTTAATGATATGGTCATCATATCAGCCAGACCCAGGGAGAGAGGAGATTGATGGAAGGAATCAGGTATGTTGTTGTGTACGAAGCGCCCATTATCACAACAATGGCTGTCTCCGGGGATTTACCTCTGGTTGATTCCATGTTTGTTTCCGGTGGAGGAGGGAAGTGTGCTGTCCTACCAGTAAAGATGGTCCCCAGAACCCGTCCACACACAGATGCCCTGATCGACATCCATTCAGATAATTCGTGATATGGAAGTCATGCAAACTATTAAAAAAAGTAACTGTTTGTTTTTTTGCTTATCCTTCTTGACGAATTAATGACTTGACTATAGTACAACATAATTTAAGATACTGTGTAGGAAATCAAATTTAAAAGTTGTTAGTGAAATGTTGCTGTATTATCCTGTTGTTTGTGATGTAATGTTTGTTAAATGAGTAATAAATGACTTGGATTAAAGCTTTTTGGTGTTTTAAATGCTTAATTTTAAAAGATAAGATACATGACTTTAAACGAGGGACCAAACAAAAGCAGATTACAGCTTTTACTGACCACAGAAGTATTTAAACAAGGTAAGTGAGCAAAGACATTTTTAAAATAAATATACAATAACTCTACTGGACCAATGCGCAGTCATTTAAACAGGAAAAACTTGTCAAAGGGTTGCAGGGTATGAGCTGTAGAATGTGATTCCATGAGAGTTCCTCTTTCTGCTTCTTGAACACTGACCATGGATGGTAAAGAGTCCTGAAGCAAGGCCCAAAAACACATCAGTAGGTCATATGATGCAAACCTAAAAAATGGAAAACATTTAATAACACTAATAATTGTTAATAATTAGACAATACACACAACTTCAAATAAATCTATGTGCAAAAAATAAAACATTAAGGAGTTTTGGTACTAAAATAGAGGACGAACTTGCATGTGTACCATTCAAATAGCATTTCTGATAATGCATTTTAATCGGAATTATGTTACACGCAGTATTTGCTTCCATACTTGCTACTATTACACCCCAATAGTTATTTTAATAGAATACAAATACTTTTCTGTCTCTCCCGCTCTCACACACACGCCTGTGCACACGTTAACATAAGTGTCTAGATCTACCTTGTGAAGATAAAAACAGGAGCAGCTGTCGATCTGTTTCTGATGGTTCACGGATATCAGAGCTGACTACACCCGGGTATGAGGCGTTACAGTGACAATCCACAACACCGTTAGGAAAAGTAAAAAAAAAAAAAAGTACACTTGTACTTTTAAGTTGCATGGCTCTCTGGCACATAGCAGTTGTATCAGGAACTGGTATTTAAACTTTGACTGTTTCATCACAACTAGTGTAGCAGCTACCTAAACATAGCATGTAACATGTAGCATAGGCTAACGGAAGTATCCGCTCTGGCTGACAGTTCAGCGGAAGTACGTAACTGTAGCTGTTGACGTTTAGGTAACGTCATTTACATACGTCAGCAGTAAAAAAAAACAAAGAGAATTATTGACCTCAACAATTAAGATACAGATAGCAACAACTTAATTGTTCCTAGGAAGATTGCAGTTCTTCCTATCTAAAATGACATTCTTACTAGTTAAAATGTATTTCTGGATATCCGAAATTAAATTATTGATAGGTAGAATAGTATTTAAATTTTTCCTATCTAAAATAAGAGTTTGTACTAGTAACAATTGAATTCTTGCTATCTAAATGTTAAAACGGCTTGGCAATTTGACCACTGTATGAGTGGTCAAATTGCCATTGAAACGTTCACTTCACTGTGTGCACGTTCACTGGAGATGTTAAAAAAACAAGTTGTTAATATTTTTTGTGATATTCTATGTAACAGATTAACTGTCTTTAAAATGTTCATTTATATATTTCTTATTGTTTTTATTTTTCCAAATCAACATTGTGAATAAATGTATCATTACTGTGTCTGCCTAATATATGGAGATGTTCACTAATTTCAAAATCAACATTTGAAAAATGGCTTGCATTTATATAGCGCTTTTCAAGACTCTCAAAGTGCTTTACAACTCCATTATTCATTCACTCTCACACTGGTGGAAGCAAGCTATGATTATAGCCACAGCTGCCCTGGGGCAGACTGACAGAAGCGAGGCTGCCATATTGCGCCATTGGCCCTTCTGGCCAACACCAGTAGGCAAGGTAGGTGAAGTGTCTTGCCCAAGGACACATTGACACGTAGCAAGAATCGAACCCACAATTTCTGGGTTGCAGGCTGACAGCTCTACCACTGAGCTACAGCCGCCCTTAAATAAATATAATATCTTATTACTGTGTGTCTGCCTTTATATTATTTCATGAATTTCTGTTATTCATATATATAACAAGGAAAATGCATAATAGATTAAAGGTTTGCAGTAATTTTATAATTGTATCTTTGTAAACCGTAAGTGGTAGGCTAATGAACCAGGTTCGGTGGGGGACGAAAAAGTTCTATATGAGTCCTATAGTATTTTGGGACAAAATATTGTAGTAACCTTATAGGAATACTATAGTAATTTGGGTTACTATAGGACTACTATGGAAATACTGTAGTGGCTATAAAATATTATAGAGGTATTCCTGAACATCACAGAAGTATGTTATGTTCTGTAATACTTCTATAATATCCTAGAGCTGCTATAGTATTTCTGTAGTAGTCTTATAGTAGTCTACTTCTATAGTATGTCCCAAATACTAAATTACTATAGTATTCCTATAAGATTACTATAATATTTTGTCCCAAAATACGATGAGATTCCTATAGTAGACTACTTTTTCCTTAGGGTAATTAGGCCATGCATAACCAACACATAGACGCAACATTTTCTGTAATTTAATGTCGCTGATCCTCATTAATGTATTTTAAATTGTTTTCATATTTAGATATGACGGCCAGAAAAATGTAAGATTACTTTACATTTGTTATGTTAAGTTGGTTCAGTGGCATTGACTCCCATTATTTTTCGGCATTTTCCATTACTTTTCAGTCCATAATGGCGGCCGCGCTGTCACGTCATGGGGGCAACTGTTGCTGTTGGGCGTTCTATTGAGTTTCGCCTCTTGGGCTCTATACTCTTTGGTGGTAGTAACAGGTTTCCAAAATCATGGCTGATGGAAGTAGATAAATTGCTGACTGGAGGCTTTATACCCCCAGCGTCAGCTCTGATTGGCGAGATTATGGAAAGGCGTGATTATGAATGTTGCAACAACTCAATGTTCTGATTATTGTCTGTATTTTATGGCCTGGTTATTTGCTAAACGCATATGGAATTGCATCAGTGCCACAAAAATACATTGAGTGGAGAGTTCTGAAAACGCTGTGTGTTTCGTTGTCATGTTAACGTAAGCTGGAGACTTTTGAAAACGATGACGTCACTGCCAGCCGCCTACGGCCATGTTGGATTTGCGCACTCCGCCCTTCTACAGAAAAACAACAACTATGGCGGATCCAGGTATGCTGTTACTGCTGATGCAGCTTCTGAAGTTATTTGGTCTCTGTAAGCAAAACTTAGAGATCATCAGGCTTCGATGCGATCGCCAACGGAAACGCATACAGTATGTGGGTCAAATAATCAATACGCCTTTATTTAAGCGCAGGAAAACTACAAGAAGTTTGTGGACAAGATCCGGGAGAACTAGTCGCTATTAGTTAGTAATCATTAAATGTTTATTTTCCGGGTTGTGAGGGGGAAACCTTGGAACACTGCATACATGGGGCACACTGCCATATAAAGGCCGAGCATATGTACTACATCGTTTTCCAGACCTGTCATGTAAACGCAGTGCGTATGGATTTCACCCGCGTATTCAAACAAAAACGGCAACGTTGTCATGTAAACAGCCCCCACTAATCACAAATAAATGGGATTTCTCTTTATGCATTTAAACAAGAAAAGTCCAACTTTTGGGAATTCTTGTAGTTTGTTATCAGGTGTTTATCTCATGTTAACTATTTGTAGGCCTACATATTGTATGAAAGTTTGTCTGTGCAAGGTTGCTGGTGGGGATCATACTCATCTATAGCTTGACAATCTGGAGAGAACCCGTGTTCTAAACATGACATTTTTCATATTTTGTAATGCTACAAATCCATCCATCCATTTTCATTCCTATGCAGGGGGCTGGTGCCTATCTCCAGCGATCAAGGGGCGAGAGGCGGAGTACATCCTGGACAGGTCGCCAGTCCATTGCAAGGTAACACAGAGACATACAGAACAAACAACCATACACCCACATACCTAAGGGCTATTTAGAGAGACCAATTTACCTAAAAGTCATGTTTTTGGACTGTAGGAGGAAGCTGAAGTACCTGGAGAGAACCCATGCATGCACAGGAAGAACAAGCAGAAAGACCCCAGGCTGGGATTTGAACCCAGAACCTTCTTGGTGCAAGGCAACAGTGTTACCAACATTGCCACTGTGCAGCCCAATGCTACAAATATGACCTTTACATATATTATGATTGAATGATAGACAAATGACCTGTCCCCACCTCTCGCCTGATGACTGCTGGAGATAGGCATCAGTCCGCCAGCCCCATAATCCATAAAGTGGATTGTGGGGGGTGGGGTAGTGGTGCGAGGACTATGACAAACATAAGATTGGTCATAATTGTGAAAGAGAAAGAAAATCATGTTTTAAAAAAAAGTTTTATTTAGCATATTAATTCAATTCAATTTTTTCAATTCAGTTTATTTATATAGCACCGATTCACAACAGATGTCATCTCAAGGCACTTAACAAGAAGTCATTTCAATACATTTATACAAACATTCCAATCAGTTAAAAAGTTTCCTATTTAAGGAATCCCAGCAGATTGCGTCAGTCATTGGCGTGAGGTTGGGCGCCGTTGAGACTTTCCAGCCACAGCAATCCTTCAGCAATCCCTCATACATATAGCGCCGGTGGAGAAGAAAAACTCCCCTTTAACAGGAAGATGTACCGGAGGATCGTGATCATCGTGATAAATGTCTGGGGGGTGCAGGTTGCGGGGGAGTGGGGGGTTGTATGTGGATATTACGTAAACTTAGTGCGGCGGGCGTACGTCATTTCCCCAAACAAATGGATTATTGCAAAGATGGTAGAGGAAACAGCAGATCTACTCACAGTGCTCGTCTTTGTGATGTGTGTAATTTTGCATACATGGAAACGCTTAACAGACATCGATGAAGAAGCTGAAAGGAAAATAGTGACATTTATACGTCATCAATATGTCCCTGCCCGCCTCCCTTTTTCCCCACCGCCCCACACCCCTCCATCTTTCGCTGAACACTACCTGACAGTCTAAACGCAAACACCATACCGTGAAAAGTCCGCTCTTGTTACTAGGTCTTCATCCGTAAAATTACCGGTAAATGGTATCCGGACGAAGTCCGGAAGATTGCTTTCAGACATAAAAGCAAACAGACGAAGTCCGGAAAATTACAGTTTTTCATGGCCTGTTTGAAAGGGGCTTCCGTTGGATTTAGGTCTGAACTTTGACTGGACCAGAACACATGAAGAGCAGAGGCTCTTTTTTCTGAAAACTCACCGACGGTGTGGTCTGCCCAAGGAGCTGCTGAACTCATTTCAACGATATATCATCAGCAAGTTTGCACTCACTCTCACACACACACACACACACACACACACACACACACACACACACACACACACACACACACACACACACACACACACACACACACACATATTGATGGAGACGTTTTCTGTTTATATTTCTCCGTTGTCGTGTCAGTGTTGAAAGCAATTTTCTTCCAGGGCACCGGGTAGAGGGTGAGGGGCAGACCTTTTCTGGCAGGTCTGCCTACCATTGCAGTGATGTCTCTGCAACGACAGTTTATTTACTTCAGTTTGTAAGCGTACATCCACTCAAGGAGCAATGGCTGACAGAGAGCGAATTGTGATTGAGCTGAAATTGCTTGTTCTCAAGGAAAGAAAACTTTTATCACAAAGAATTCAATGGGAGTCAATGGAATGTCCCTCCACTGAACAGGACAAGGCGGAGGACGGGCAAATATGCAGCTCTTGTTCAACCTTTGAGGGACATTGATGATGAAATGCATTTCATATACTTTTGCATGACCGTCAATAGATTTGATGAGCTAGTTCGTTGTTTGGAACCAGTCATACGGCACCAGGGAACACATGGCATGCTGATTAATGTCGCCCAGAGACTCGCTGTGACCCTATGGATTTTAGCGTCTGGTACAAGCTAACAGGCTGTAGCTTCGAGCTATAAGATGGCGTCCTGCACAGTCTCAGGGATTGTTTCAGCGGATTGCCAGGCATTGTGGGAAGCACTGCAACCTGATGTTCTGCCTTGTCCTTCGACCTGCCAGTGGAAAGCAATAGCAGCTGATTTTTGGCAACTGTGGAACTTCCCAAACTGTGTAGCCTCGACGGGAAGCATTTCAACATCACAGCGCCATCTAATGCCGGAAGTAACTACTTTAATTACAAAGGTGCCCACTCCATAATCCTGATGGCAACCTGTGAGGCCAGATACCGCTTCACCATGGTGGACTTCGGAGGGTATGAACGGGAGAGCAATGGTGGGGTATTTAAAGAAAGCGCATTTGGTTCAATGCTAATTGAAAGCAATTTGAACCACCACCAACGTTTCTTTTCAGGACCAGGACCGAAGCCACTCACGTGATTGTTGCTTTGCCTTTCCCCTGCACACCAACATCATGTGTCCTTTTCCAGGTTTAGTTTAGTTTATTATGGATCCCCATTAGTCTTCCTCTCAGGTTAGACTATTCTTCCTGGGGTCCAGGTATGCTCCTAACCTTGCATTTGAAACTTATTGCATTATAGTGTCTCATTTGCTATTATCAGAAGTGGGTAGAGTAGCCAAAATTGTACTTAAGTAAAAGTAGCACTGCTTCAACATTTTATTACTCAAAGTAAAAGTGAAAAGTTTGGTGCAGTAAAACTACATACACTATTTCCAAAAAGTTACTCAAGTAAATGTTACTGAGTAAATGTAACTAGTTACTACCCCCTCTGGCTATTATGTTGCAGTTGTTTCATATTCAATAAAATTGCATGTTGCTTTTTTTTTCTTCCCAGGCCTAAATCTGGACAAAGACAAGCAGATCTTTAACTACCGCCTGTCCACAGCCTGGCGGGTCATTGAGAACGCCTTTGACAGCACGGTGGAGAATTCTTGGGAGGACAATGGAGTTCCTGCTATAAAACGCGGTAGAGGTTGTGAAGGTGTGTGTTGTTCTCCATAACTATCTGGCCTATTCGGACCAATCAAATGCACCTCAGAGTTGCTACATAACATCTACTTTTCCAGACACAGACTTGGCAGGAACTGCACAGCCTGGTGATAATTGGCACGGGGGGGTTGCCGGTGACTCCAATCTGCACCTTGTAGCACCATCACTGATGTTCAGGAACTGTCAATCCAGGGCTGCTATGTCTGTGTGAAATGAACTAATAAGAGTTCTTCCTGTCGTCTGCAGGAGCAGTGTCCTGGCAGGAAGACATCGTGTCACGTGGCACACTTCCCCCCAAACCATAACTGACATGGTTAAAAAACATATAAGTTTGAAAATGTTTGAACATGCCTATTGGATTTTTTTTTTTCCTTTTCCTTTTTCCACCAGGTATTCTGACAGTAATTTGAGTGTCGAGTGTTGTTTTTTTAATATTCTGCAATGAATCAGGCCACGAACTGAGCTGTAAATGCTATTGTAAATAAAAATCCCGAACAATTTGCAAACACTTTGTTCTATAGATTCTGTTGAGGAGTGTTTCGCCACAAATGTGGCCTGTAGACCCACCATCACTCCAACATAATCCAGATACCTTCTGCCTTTTTCAATACTAAATACTTTTCATCTAGAAATTATACAAACCTCCTCACTCACTGTTGTAGACAGTAAACACACTGAATTGCCAAAAGATGAAGTAATTGTAGACTGTCTGCCTCCATGGGCTTGAGCATCAGTTTCACTAGACTTTTTGCCTGACTTTTTCGTCATGCACTCATGCAAATACTTGTGGTGATTTTTCAAGTGCCGGTAAAAGTTGGTTTTGTTTCCGCTGGATGTTGAGACTTAAGCTCGACAGGTTTTGCAAGGTGCCTGTTTCAAGAGTATGTCCCCAGCCTCGAACCCGAAATGCTCCCATACAACTGACGTGCTGTTTCTTTTGAGGATTAAATCCCCCGACTCTACCTCTGATTCTGCTGAAGCCATGTCAAGTACACGTGGAGGTTAGCAGGTACATGAGGAACAGCTGTCACTGATTGGTGGGCGTGACCTGTCCACGTGTATTCATCTATATATATATATATATATATATATATATATATATATATATATATATATATATATATATATATATAAACTGTATATAAATCGTATATAAATCGTAGCTTTGGCGATCACATGATTGTGTTGTCAGAGATCACGATTTCAATCTGTAAACGGTAAACTGTTCAACCCTAGGTGGCGGAACATAATGTCATGCATATTTAACCTCCTACATTGTTTAATTCAACTTAATTTCAGATTCATCTCACTGAGTGTTTGTGGTTTTTCCATACATCTAAAGAGTTTTTTCTTTATGTGTTTATGTTATCTTTTTTTACCCTTGGGGGTAGAAGTGTGTTTTTCATTCTTTTCATAATAAAAGACAGATTTGGGCTTGAATTTCCCCCTGGTTTTTACAGTTTTTCTTGTGCTTCTTTGGCACCAATTTGCACAGTAATCGCTGCACTCTAAAAAGCCCTGCGTAAAAACCTGCAGCTTTTGGCTTTATAATCACTGATCAATATAGAGATAATAGTTTTTGGCACCATATACCTACGATCAATAGAGGGAATACGATTTTTTTTGTGTCATATCGGCTGTACTCAACAGCAGAGCCATTTGCAATGGGTCATGGGACCTAGTCTGAATGAAAGAATGATAAAACCATTAAGTTGTGTCTGATTTATAATGTTCAAAGAATAAAACTTCAATATTTATCTGACGGTGGGCTAAGTAGAAGAAAGATGATCTTGTAAAGTTGCAGTCTTTCCTTAAAGAAGATTGTGTATGACAAAGTGTCAAAATGTATTTATTAACAAAAAACATGCAGCTAAAGGCTTAAAAGGCCATCTTTGACTGAAGTTACAAAAAGTAGCGCTCTAATCCTTAATGGTATTTAAAAATATAAATTTAACAGGTCACAAAAACACTTAAAAACAAGTAAATAAATTAACACACGATTCCAAGATGGAGCCTATGTCCAAAACATTGTAGTTTGGTCCTTTCGTTGAGTTAGGTGGCCTTGATTATGTTTGCTGCATTGTCGGTTGTAATGTACGTCTGATCCTCTTCTTTAAGACCCCAATTTGACAGACACATTTGACTCACTTTTGCACTGTGGTTTTTTTGTGACATACTGTTGCTAACAAAATGTTATTGTATTGGCTTGTGCATGCAACAACAATAACGTTTTGTCTATCTAAATCTGCTTCGATCTAACTCCTCCCATTGTATCTATGCCTAGGGTGGTTGTCCTGCTGGAAGGTGAACCTCCACCTCAGTCTCAAGTCTTCTGCATCATCTAGGGTTTTCTTCGATTATTGTCCTGGATTTAGCTCCATCCTTCTTCCCATCAACTCTGATCAGCTTCGCTTTCCTTAATGTAGAAAACCATCCCACACCATGATTCTGCCACAACCAAGAATCACCATGGGAATGGTGTATTTAGGTATTCAGGTTGATGTCCGTATGCACCTACGTGCATTGTCAGTGACTAGATCTAATAAAATAATTCTACTTCCATTCGAAATGTTAACCCTCCAATTCTAATAACATATTTTTTTATATATTTCTCTACATTCCTTTTCACGAGTTAAAGATCCTAAACAAAAAATGTACCCTTCAGACCGACATCAAACTTTATTTAAAGAAATGTGACTGCAATGCAACTTATAAACTGTTACAGCTTAGAGATCACCATTTGTAATGCATTATCCATTTCTTCCAATTAAAACTGGGTAACAACCCATAGAATCCCACATAGGATTTAGAGCCGTACAGACAGGAAAAAATGAAGCATCACATCAGTCCTGAGCTGGAGAATGTGTTAAACTACAGACATGCAACCAGTTAATCTTCTCATTAATATGCACATTCATTTGTATTTTTAGAATTTATTAGTTACCAACAGTTTGGAAAAACAAGACAAACTGGCCCTGCCACACAATGAGGGGCCCAGAGTCAGATTTCCTATCAGAAAACAAAACAACATGGACACCTTCATTTTCTGAGGGGACCTTTCATCTTATTGAACAAAAAAAAAGTTGCAGTGAAACACTTCAACTAGTTTGATACTGGAAAAAAACAGGCGCTTATAAAAGCTTAAACAATAAAGGGTCTTCTGTGGTGAAGGTTTGTTCATACTATCTGAGTGACTGGGCAGTTCTCTGGCTGATCCAGGAACAGTGTCTGGAACATATGGTTGTAGAAGTCAGGATGGTAGAGGCAGGCCCGGGCACAATCAGGGCTGAAGTTCAACTCCAGAATCTGAGGCTGCATGATCCGCTCACCTGATCCAAGAAGAACATATATACCTTTATTAAAACTAATGCATAACAATTGTGAAAATAAAGTTAACACAAAACCATAAATCAAACGATAGCAACGAGTGAAGTTAGCTGTTTGGGGGGAAAAAATGCACAATCAAGATTAGATTAAAACTAAGTTTCTCACAACGTTTAGAGAAACTTAGTTTCATTTGAATCTTGTTTTTGCAACATGCAAATATGAAGGTGTTGAAAGAAAATTGGTAAGGTGCCTCAATAAATGATGAGAAGAATACCTTTCTGATATTTCAATTAGATAGCTTTGCAGGAAGGATCATAAAACAGAGTGGGGGCCCAAATGCTTTTTCTCAGCAACATTTAATAGTTTTAGAGACACGACTATCATACAATACAGAGCTGCGCAACACTTCCCTGTAAGCAATCCATACAAGTCAAGAATGGCTGAAACACAGAAAGTCCAAATCGTCCACCACTGTGCCTAACAGTAGGATGTTTGCACCAATACCCACCTGAATTCTGTTGCAGATCAAGCACAAAGTTCTTACAGTAGGAGCAGCCCATAATAGTCTCAATCACCACTGTTATTGTATATTGTACAATGTAAACATTAAAATGAAATATTACCATTTTGCCCTTGACACCATTCCAGCATTAGGTCTACAGCATAGATGGCCCGGGATGACTGATATGGACAGATACCATAAGGAGCTGGTCGAGATGAAGCCGCTTGGAAGAGTTCCTTGAAAGCTTTAAATAAGCTTGCCTGAGAGAAGCAAATGGAAACCAGAAGGTCTTCATAAAAAGAATCAGTAACAAGCCCTTTGAGAGAATATGTTACTTATGGTTCATGTTGGGATACACTGAATGATTATTAGGAAGTCATTGTAAGGTCTGCTTGATCTAAGAACAAGATAGTCAATATTAAAACGTTTGAGCTTTACAATGCAACTTTAGATCTTCAGCAGTCATAGTATATGCTATAAACCATGAGACAAATCACAGGCCGGTAAAGTCGCATTTATGTCCATGTATATTGGTTTGAAGCAGGTGCTAAACTTAAACCAGTCTTCCTTTTTAACTACAAGTACACTGACTTAATGCTAGGAAAACTTGAATTGAAGAACAAGTTCCAATTTTGAAGAACAAAATGATCTCAAAGCACTGTAGAAAAAATGAATGTGCTCAGTTTAGGTCCTATTGTATTACAGTCCAAGTCAGAACAATCTGAACGAGAACGGTCAGATTCAGATTTAAACCAGTTGCAGTTATTTAAGTAAAATGCAATGATTTGGTGTCATAAACAGTGAATCAAATAAATATTTACTTGAGTTGAAAATGTACATTTAGTATCTGAGAAGTACTTCTGCTCAATCTGTGGTACATAAATGAAGCCACACTAACTAAACTTGAGTATCTTGTTTCATCAGCACAAGAAAAATTGAATAACCCAGTCTATTCACTTAAACTTACTTCCACATCTTTCCATGGATATTGAGGGTTCTGTTTCTCAAACATGGGGATGAACTCATCATAGTGCACCTGCAATGATTTAAAATGAGAGCACAGAATCTCATTTAGACATGCATCTCAATAAATCAAAAAATTATTTTGTATTGATTTTCAATACAAAAATGGAAACTTTTATAGATTTATTACAGAGTCAGTCTTTATTTCTGTTCCTTTTAAGGATTATCAATTAGCCAAACTTGCTTTTGTCAAATAATTAGAAAATTAGATTAAAAACAATAAAACACTGACATTCTCTACAAGGAGGGTAATTTAATTAAATTAAATTTGAACATACTTTATTCATCCCAGAGGGAAATTAGGTGTTGTAACTCATACTGTTTAGGTTTCTTCAAGGAGATGTGGTAAAAGCTTATGGCTGTGGGCAGGAAGAATCTCCCCAATCTGTGTTGCAGCGAAACTAAAGAAGCCTCCGACTGAAGACACTCTGTTGTTGTAGGATAGTCTCATGAAGAGGATGCTCAGGGTTGTCCATAATGTTCTTGATTTTATGAAGAATCCTTCTTTACATCATCATCTCCAGTGGTTCCACAGTCGTACCCAGAAAAGAACCAGCCTTCTTCATCTGGTTGTTGAGCCTGGGTCCCTGGGTCTGATGCTGCTACCCAAACAGATGATGGCTGAGGATATTACACTCTCCACAACAGACTTGTAAAGGATATGCAGCATCTTGCTGCAAACCTTGAAGGGCCTCAAGAAGTACAGTCTGCTCTGTCCCTTCTTATGGACTGTTCAGTCTCCAGTCCAGTTTGTGAGGTATTTATATTCCTCAATCACCTCCATTCCTTCTCCCATGATGCAAACAGAGTTTAAATTAGCCCCATTTCTTATGAAATCTACAATTGTCTCCTTTGTTTATATTCAAAGTAAGACAATTGTTTCCACACCATGTCACAAAGCGGTCCACCAGCTCTCTGTATTCAGCTTCTTGTCCATCTCTGATCCATCCGACGACTGCAGGGTCATCTGAGTATTTCTTCAGATGACAAGTCTCTGACTTGTACTGGAAGTCTGGGATGTACAGAGTGAAAAGGAACGGTGAAAGTACAATCCCCTCCGGTGTTCCTGTGCTGCTGACCGCCTGGTTTGACACACAATCCTTCAGTCTCACAAACTGTGGTCTGTTTGTCAGGTAGTCATTGATCCAGGCGATTGTTGAGGGCTCCACCTGTGTCTTCAGGAGTTTCTGACAAAGCAAATCAGGCTGAATTGTGTTAAATGCACTGGAGAAATCAAAGAACATGATCCTCACAGTGCTGCCTGCTTTGTCCAGGTGACAATAGGTTGGTTGAAGCAGGTGGATGATGGCATCTTCAACTCCAACTCTATGACAATAAGCAAACTGCAGGGGGGTCCTGAGATGTTCTTGTTTGCTTATTCAGGTGTGCCAACACGAGTCTCTCCAGGACCTTCTCTTCAGGACCTAAGCCACTACAGGTCATTGCTGAAGAAGACGGCTGTTCAAAAGGTGGTGTATCCATGCATATTATTGCGAATTTGAGTCGTTTAAAAAAAGTGTGATACAAAAGGAAGCAGCCAACAGGGATTACTGCAGCCTAGAAAGATTGTGAAGCAAAGCCTATTGAAAGTTTTGCTGGACATTTACAAAGCATGGACTGTAGCTGGAGTCAGAGCTCCAAGAGCCAGAACACACATACATAATAAAGCCTGACCGATTTATCGGCAGGCCGATATTATCGGTCGATATTATAGCATTTTCCAAACTATCGGTATCAGCATTTATAATGGTCGATAAATGAATATTTCAAAAATAAAATAAAAACAGACGAAACACCCTTCAACCATGTCATGAGTGTTGGCATTGTATATTTTGTCCACCAGAGGGCACTCACACCGTCCCTGTTGGCAACACTATATTGAAAATGTATGTTTTACAATTAGCAGTATGACGTTATCCATTGCTAAATTATGGCTCATCATAGACTAGCTAACCACAAAGCTAGCTAATGCCACTATCAGTGGAAGGCCGCTAACGTTAACATTAATGAGCTTGGAAACCACAATGAACTTATTTTGCCTAAATAAAGTAATGATTACTGTATTTATAACTAACATATCTCTAGTTACAATCCTTGCATTGTAAAATGTAAGTTAGACTTGCAAGGAGTGGAGCCTTGTTTGGCAAGGCAGTACCTCTCCTGTCCACCCTCCTCTGTGGCGAGCAAAAGAGTGTTCAGCACCATAGGGTCATTTTTATAAATTTTATTTATCAGAACTTTAATACATTTTGATGTTCCTCTGTTCTGTTGTGACAATAAAAGAAACAAGTTTCTTTTTAAAATGCATTATCATATTATTTTAGTTAAAACTCATAAATAACTACAAATAACTAATGTTAGGGAAATCTGTTAATGTTCTGTTGCGCGTTTCTGAAATTTAAAAATAAATTAATAAATATCGGACGATATATCAGAATATCGGATTTTAAAACCAACAAATATTTGTATCGGTATCGGCCTTCAAAATCCTTTATCGGTCGGGCTCTAATACATAACTAGGATATGGGCTACTACTGTCACATTTCTTGTGTTGAGCCACTCCTGAACAGGGGACAACATCAGAAGCGTCATACTTGGGCTATGGAAAAAAGGGACTGGACTGCTGCTCAGAGGTCAAAGGTCCTTTTATTTATATGGAAATTAATTTAACATTTAATCTGAGGAGACGTTCTGAATCCAAGCTGCTTATAATTTCTGTTTGGGGTCTTCATTAGCTGTAAACCAGAATCATCAAAGTGAATAGAAACACACTATATATAGTTAGAGCGTAGAATGAATCTGAATATAGTAACATTAGTTTCACTTTTTTGAGTCACTGGAAACAACCAAAATTTTTGATGATACTCTAATTTATTGAGAACCACCTACATAAATACACCAACCGGGCTAAAAAACTTCAATCCCTGCTGTAATTTCAAAATTACATGCCATCTTTATAAAGTAAGAAATAATCAACAGACACCAACTTGCATGATTTCAAAATTAAAGTATGTACCTGTTTAAGCTGCACTCCTTCTGCATAGTTCATGACAGTGAAGTGCTTCTGGTAGTCATCAAAATGATCTAAGGAGAAGGGTCTAAATAACAGCAACAAGGATTATTCTGCTGATGGGAAGACAGAGAAGATGATCTGATCCAGTTTCACCATCATGTTGAAAGAATTCCTCACCTGTTGGCAAAGCGAAGCCAGAATACATCATACACATAGAGACGCAGAGGCTGCACAGAGCGCAGCATCAGCATGTAGCGAATGTCAAATTTCACCATTCCTACTTCTTCTCTGATGAACAGCACTGGATCATCGAGGTACTTACACACCACCTGAGGAGCACACACACACACACACACACACACACACACACACACACACACACACACACACACACACACACACACACACACACACACACACACACACACACACACACAGGCTGTTAGTTCTGTGTGGTATGGTATGGGGTGCCGTTTGTAAAGTTACACAGTCAAAATTTAAAAGCAATAATTTGGGTTATTTAGCCTGTCTTAAGACAAAGAAAATGGTGAATTATTTTTCAAGGTCATATGTTCACCATGTTTTTTGTCACAGTTCACAACTAAATATTTAATGAACAAACTAAATATTTAGCTCCAAACTAAATATTTTGTAAAGAACCTAAATATTTAGATTAAAAGCTAAATATTTAGTTTACAAACAAAATATTTAGTGGACTACAAAAATAGAAACTGAATCTTGCCACGCTCTATAAATTTTTGCTAAGACTGAATTGTTGCTCATGTCATCTCTTTATCATCGTTTCTTTTCCTCTCAACATGTACATTTCATCTTAGAGCATCAGTTGAGCCGTTTCAACATTAAACATTTAGGTAGCTAACTGATTATGTAGCTTGTAGACCAAATATTTGGCTTGCTACCTAAATATGTAGTTATATACTGTGATATTTGATGAATGAATAACATGGTGAAAACATGATTGAAAAATTAACCCCCAATTATTTTCCCTTATGACAGGCTTAATAACTAAAATTATTGCTGTTAATTTTTGACTTGGAAATCTTACAGATGGCACCCCATAGACATAAATGGAAGTTAAATTGTAACTATAGTTCTATGAAGTCCTGGATGACTGCCAGTGGCAGTAAACAGAGTGGATAAGTCTCTTCACATTCTGTGCAGGTCAAGATTTAATGTAAACAAAGTCGCACACGTAACATGTAGCCCACCTGGGCGTGTGTCTTTAAATGCCGTCAGTGACTACATTTAGTCTCCTGGGATCTTCTCGCTGCAGAGAAGTTCAAAGTGATCAGTGAGACTGGCAGTCATCTAGGAGTGCACAAAACCATAGCTACTAACCATAGTTAACTTTCGTTCTGTTTCCTTTCTGACAGCCAGTGGCAGTAAACAGAGTGGATGACTTATGCCAGCAATGTCATGTACTCACATATCTCTCAGGAGATAGAAGCCAGAGGCAGGATCACTGAAACGAGTGTGGATTCATGGCCCACATTGAGTCGGTAGAAGTGTACAAACGTGCACAAAGTCACTCAGGATGCCACTGCGCATATGTTACCCAGCGGCACGCCCCTCATTAGGGTGTAGTCAGACTTCTGAGCGATTGGCATATAACACCATAGGGAGGCAGCTGCACCCACAGATCTATATACCAGCACAATGGTATCAGTGTGACAAACTGTGTTTTGAATAGGCTCGCCCCCTGTTCAACCTACAGTGGCTGATGAACAGGCGGTCTGATCGTCGAATAGCGCCAGTAGCCACAATGTAAAATTACAATGCCAGGACTGGGCACAGCAGTTTCGACAAGCTCTGTTCCTCGGACTGAAATGGGGGAGGGCAATATGCCCCTGGCTTTATCGCCATGCCAAAAGAAAGGCAGTGTTCATAGACACTAGTCTCAGTAAGGCTGCACACATTGGCTCAAGGGGCAGCCTGCTCAAGGCCTTCAGAACCAGTGGAAGGTCCTATGCAGCCGCCGACATATGTAAAAGAGGATGTAGCCTCCTTGCACCACAGAGAAATTGTGTCAGTAGTGTGCCCCCACTTGTCTGCCGTCAGTGTAACCATGATTGGCTGAAATGGCTGCTTGGTGCAGTGCTATTGAAAGGCTGCCTGCTGAGATGGGACCAAAGAACTCTACTGCCAGTTCACTATCATCCCCAGTGCCTTGACATGGGGACCCTAGATGTTGCCAGGCCTGCTTTCCGGAATGAAGGCGCAGATATGAGCCAGTCATCTAGATAAGGAAGGACCTTTAAATTTGAAAGGCACAGAGGGTTTAAGGCCATCTTTCTGGCCCTTGTGAAAACTCAAGGGGTGAGGGACAGGCGAATGTGAGGACAAAAACCTGTACACCCGGAGGCAAAAGGCAAACCTTAGGAACTTCCTATGCATCCTTCAGTTCTATTGATGTAAACCACTCTTGTTAGGTAAAATAATAATGTTGTATTATTATTTTCTTAGGGTGTCTTTCTAATGTACTTTTTAAATGTCATTTTGGTTTCAGTCACATGCTCATTTGCATGACATCCTGTTCTTTTAATATGTTAATGAAGTGTGACTAAATAAAGAGAGACTGCAGAGGGGATGCTCTTTGAGACCAGAGACCAGAGACCAGAGACTATGACACTGGGAGGCTGAGAACAGACAGACATGGTTGGCTCATTCCTTATAGTATTTTCCTGGTCTCCCTCTGCAGAACTGATTATCCACATCTACCTCTGCAGAGCTTATTGACTCCATATTCTCTCCGACCCTTTGTGTGTGATTCATTGTAGGTCAACCACTTTTTAACCTAACAACTCTCCTGGACAGATTTCCTGAAGGAGTGTGAAGCATGCGAAAAGACAAAACCTTTAGAAACTGATTCCAGACCCCTGGGATCCAGCAACGGTCACAGGGAATACGATTTTGTTGCACTGATGTCAAAATGTTTACACGGGTTACATCAAACTATGAACGATCAAGGCATGCCTGAGGTTGGCAGCTCAGCCATGAAAAAGGAGGCCTTCCACCTGACGCAGCCTGTCCTCTTACAAAATCCAGCCTGTCCTCTTAAAGACAGTGGCAGAATGCTGTAATGTGTGTACGGTCAGAGCTCCTCTGAGGTGACCCCGCCAAGGCACTTGGGACACAGCTCATGGCCGTCCTCCACCTGAGAGAAGCCCCAGCGACGTGCACCAACATCCTTGTTCACAGATGTGGGAAATGATGGCCAACACCACGCAAGGAAGTCTGAACGAGAACTTCGAAAAACCTAAACAGCGTGACTCACCGTCCCATTCATTCATGTATAAACAGAGAGTGGTTTTGAGCAAATAACTTTTGTACAGACCACAGACCTATTATAACTTGTTTAAAAAGAGGCCTGATATGTCCCCTTTTAAGGAAAAGTTTGAGTTTGTTTTCGTTTTTTTCACTCCATGTGTACTTCACAGACTGACAAGATGTAGGAGTGTGCTGGTACCTTTGGGGTGCTCTCTCTCTGTCTGATTATGCAGTCCAGATTATTGGTGATGTGTGTGTCCAGTCCACGGGCCAAATTCCATGGTTTACAGATCCAGTGGTTGTCCTCTCCCCTAAAAACCATGCATTCATTACATAGTCATTAAAAGCCGTCCATCTGAGCCTGTAATAACAAAAAGGTTAAGTAGCCCGTTGGGATTGATTGCTTACAATGTTCAAACCTTGAGCTGACTGATCATATTTAGAAAAGAAAGTCAGGTTATGCATGACTAAAGACAGATCCAACCTGTGTTGTCTCAGCTGATAATGTTTGATGAACTGTGGGAGCTCCGTCTGAAGGTTGAAGGTCTCTGGAAGCCAATCTGGTGTCGGACCACCTTTAATCCTGCGAGCCACAGCAGCCAGACAGTCCTTCACTGTCACAATGCTCTCACAGGGGAACTGGTTAAGCATAACGTGAGGTCGCTCTTCACTTAGTTTCCTAGCAATGACAGAGAATTTCTTTTCAAACCCAAGCCCAACTTATCCGTGATGCATATCAAACTGATGTTATTTTCTGAGAAGGAGACTTTGGGGGGATTTTCTTCTGCTGCTCAGGTGGCTGTGTTTCTTAAATCATACCCATTACCCTGCTCAACAGTAGCTATCCCAACTAACATAACATTTGTTATATGACTTCAAGCTAACTTCCCGGCCAGATTGCGTCATACTTGTCCTTACCTAAAACCAGCGGTCAATAAACAGTTCTTGTGTTAGTATAATGTGAAGAATCTTCCCGTCTCGGTTCACACAACGCTCAGCTCATACGTATTCTCTCTTGTTCTGTTTAATTGGCTCTTGGCGTTTAGCAGTTGATCATTTTGTGCTCTGGTCAGCCCAATTTCCCAAGTCACTAATAATTTCTGGTTTCAGTCTGTATTGACAGTGAATTCCGATAGCACAGTGGCCAGACCTTCACACTAGATGGGCCAGAGACCCACAGCCACACCGAGATTATAAACTTCACTGGCCTACACAGAACCACTGCACACATGTCCAACACCGCCATACTTCTAAGAGTATTGAAGGAAAAAACAACTTTATATCCCAGATTTTAAACTATTCACACATGGAGTGCCAACTCAGGACTACTCTTCAAGGGGTCATAACTCACAACTAATTTAAAAGTAATGAAGTCTTGAGGATCTGGCTTATGGAAGTAAGTTGGACCACACACAGTATTGTAATGGACTCGATAAACTGTGGACTTATACACCTTTATATATATATATATATATATATATATATATATATATATACTCAACAAAAATATAAACGCAACACCTTTGTTTCTGCTCCCATTTTTCATGAGATGGACTTAAAGATCTAAAATTCATTCCAGATACACAATATTACCCTTTCTCTCAAACATTGTTCACAAATCAGTCTAAATGTGTGATAGTGAGCACTTCTGCTTTGCTGAGATAATCCATCCCACCTCACAGGTGTGCCACATCAAGATGCTGATCTGACATCATGATTAGTGCACGGGTGTACCTTATACTGCCCACAATAAAAGGCCACCCTGGAATGTGCAGTTTTTTTGCTTTATTGGGGGTCTGGGGACTCAGAACCGGTCAGTATCTGGTGTGACCACCATTTGCCTCATGCAGTGCAACACATCTTCTTCGCATAGAGTTTATCAGATTGTCAATTGTGGGCTGTGGAATGTTGGTCCACTCCTCTTCAATGGCTGTGCGATGTTGTTGGATATTAGTGGGAACTGGTACACGCTGTCGTATACGCCGGTCAAGCACATCCCAAATATGCTCAATGGGTGACATGTCCGGTGAGTATGCTGGCCATGCAAGAACTGGGACATTTTCAGCTTCCAAGAATTGTGTACAGATCCTTGCAACATGGGGCCGTGCATTATCTTGCTGAAACATGAGGTGATGTTCATGGATGCATGGCACAACAATGGGCCTCAGGATCTCATCACGGTATCTCTGTGCATTCAAAATGCCATCAATAAAATGCACCTGTGTTCTTTGTCCATAACAGATGCCTGCCCATACCATAACCCCACCACCACCATGGGCCACTCGATCCACAACATTGACATCAGCAAAGCGCTCACCCACACGACGCCACACTGCCATCTGCCCTGAACAATGTAAACCGAGATTCATCCGTGAAGAGAACACCTCTCCAACGTGCCAGACGCCATCGAATGTGAGCTTTTGCCCACTCAAGTCTGTTACGGCGACGAGCTGGAGTCAGGTCAAGACCCCGATGAGGACGACGAGCATGAAGTGAGCTTCCCTGAGACGGTTTCTGACAGTTTGTGCAGAAATTGTTTGGTTATGCAAACCAATTGTTTCAGCAGATGTCTGAGTGGCTGGTCTCAGACGATCTTGGAGGTGAACCTGCTGGATGTGGAGGTCCTGGGCTGGTGTGGTTATACATGGTCTGCGGTTGTGAGGCCGGTTGGATGTACTGCCATATTCTCTGAAACGCCTTTGGAGACGGCTTATGGTGGAGAAATGAACAGTCAATGCACGAGCAACAGATCTGGTTGACATTCCTGCTGTCAGCATGCCAATTGCACGCTCCCTCAATGCTTGTGGCATCTGTGGCATTTTGCTGTGAGACAAAACTGCACATTCCAGGGTGGCCTTTGATTGTGGGCAGTATAAGGTACACCTGTGCACTAATCATGATGTCAGATCAGCATCTTGATGCGGCACACCAGTGAGGTGGGATGGATTATCTCAGCAAAGCAGAAGTGCTCACTATCACACATTTAGACTGATTTGTAAACTGATTTGATAGCTGTAAACTAGTCACAATTAATTAACATTCCAAAATATGACCGAAAAAGTAACATTTTTGGTGTAAATAAAGGACGAAACCGGAAGCTGTTGCTCTTTTTTTTAAGGAAATACAGGAGAGATGCATGAAACTTTTGATTTGAATTCCACAATCACATTTACAAGTGGAGCTTTTTACCTATTAATCTTTTAGCCAGTTGCTAAGCCAAACTAACTGCTAACATTTTCCGAATGTAAAGCTGACAGTTTCTTATTTAATTTTGGACAACCCTAAGCATCCTTTTCATGGGACTATCCTACAACAACGGTGTCTTCGGTCAGAGGCTTCTTCAGTTTTGCTGTGACACAGACTGGTACAGGAGATCATTCCTGCTTACAGCCATCAGGATCTACAATAGCTCCTTGAAAAATTAAATAATATGAGCTACAACAACACTTAATTTCTCTCTGGGAGGAATTAAGTATTTTTTTATTGAAATGTTCTAACTAATAGAGGGATTATTTCTTTATCAACACCAAACCTTTACATTACTCCCTGGTTCCCACTGTTATTATTCGCAGTTATCAAACAATTGTCATGCTGTTTACGTGACAAGCGAGCACTGAGAGCAGCGCAGGTTTAATGGTGGGGTAAACAGGGCAGGTCATTCTGTGCATGCGTTAATTGTGTTAAAAAATTAATGCCATTAATTCCACAAATTAATCGACCCGCATTAATGCATTAAATTTGACAGCCCTAATATATATATATATGGATTTAACATATGTTGTCCATGAATTTTGAAGACTCATTTTGTTGCAGAGAAAGAGCTCATTTTCGACACATAGTGGACTACAACTGAAGAAGAAGAAAAATGGCAGTGAGCTTAGTGAGCTTCATATCTTTCTTCCACGACGTAGGAAGGAGCATTAAACGTGGAGAAAACCACTATAAATCTGGCCGTTTGGAAAGTGGTAGCTATGCTGGGGGAGAAATAGTCGGCTGAGTGAGAGCCAGCATGAGGGACAAGCTCTACAAGGTCTCGGTGACTATTTCAAGTACTAGCTAATGTGACATTATATATGTGACTTCTGATTTGTAGTAATTTTAATTATGAATTTTTACAAGCAAATGAATCACAAATCACATGACAAATACAGTCGAAACGCACATCATTAGTTATAATTTAAATTGAGGTACAGCATATGTGTGATTCACAAGGCAAACAGGACCAGAAAACAACTTTCATCGCTTTATTGGCTTTCATTCATATTTTCTTCTGCCAGGGGACCCAAGGAACAACCGGTAGGGGAGGAGACATATAGGCTCCTCATACTGGTAATTTGGCTTAACAGTGAAAGGGGGGTAAAATTTGAAACAGTAAGGCCTGCTTATTTATGTTCATCTGAAATTATTTTAGCAGGGGCATAAAGATGGAATGCCCCAGGCTAAGAGAAAAGAGGGAAGTATTGAGGTGCAAAGATGGGTAAAGCAGAAGTGGAGGGATTTGTAATCTTAGCAGCAGCCGAAAAGTAAAAATATATTTTTCAATGAAGAGGCCTAATGAATAATGGTAAACAGGTATAGTTATAACCATGAAACAAGGTGATATTTGATGTGATCTTTTTGATTTTGATTACGATTCTCTTGAAAATGTTTAAAATGTAATAATTGGGAAAGTTAAGGATTGGATTTGGCTAAACTGTGGTGCATGAGCAAAAAGGAGAAGCTGACCGAAGCAGAGGGACATGGGGCAATGGAAAGAAAGATGAAGACAGGTCATGATAAGTTATAACCTGAGCATAAAGTTCCTCTGATGTTAGGAATTATGCATTCAGTAATGGGAAGACAACTGCGAGATCTTGCCAGGGATTGCAGACCAGTTCTAGTGTGATGCAAAGGTGTGCAGAACAGGTCAAGGGTTGCAGAACTACAAAATAGGATCTACATGTTGTATAATGGGGAAACAAGTCAGGTCAGAACAGGTCAGGTCAGGTCAAACAGCAGGGACAGAGTCAAGGGTCAGCTCTGTTTCATGAAGACACGCAGGTAATATTCCTTATTAGGGCCAGGAAGTAGTTAAGATTACGGTAGAAGTAGCAATCATGTATACAAATTATGTTACGCTTAGAAGGTATAAAAGAACAATCTATGGAACAACTCGTTGATTGTTCCCCAGCACAGCTTCGAGTCAACATTGAACAGATATTGTGCAAAGATTTATAGCACGAACACAGCAGTTTTGGGAGTAACAAAGCTTCACATTGTGGTTTCCATTTTTGTTGGATTTACCTTTTTAAGCTACTGTTCAAGATTTCTGTTCAGTTTGAGGATTTTCATCACAAGACTTTCATTTTTGTTGGATTTACCCCTTTTTGGGCTCCTGAGGTTTTTCATCCATCATCAGGGTTCCAATTGTGTTAGATTGCGGGGATTTACAACTGCCATTTGGGGAACATTGGATTTCAAAAGGGTTTCCATCCAATAATCAAATGGAATTTCACAGGAGGGACTGCCAAGATGGGTACGAAGCCCTCTCTCTGTTTCGATTTAAAATTATAACATAAAAAGTCTTCTCAGCCACAGTTTTAGGGAAAAATAAATATGATTTGACTATTTTTTACCTGCTAAGCTTTGCAAATAAAGAAGCGATAAAAATTCTATTGGACATTGTCGACCTTCAAATGATTGAGTTTTAACACTTAGCTCGGTTATCAAGTGCAAGTTGTCAAAGGCCTCGTTTCCCCTGAGCGGAACGGTTCGCCTCGGTCTGGTCTGCTTTGTATAATTCTGACTTTTCATGGGAGTGTTTCCACTGCCTACTGAACTCTCCTTGAGCATGCAGGGTTTACCCTGAATGCTTGCATGGCTTCATACTGGAGGGATGAAGAAGTGGGTGACGCGCGAAAAACAAAGAAGAAGAGGAGGAAGAAACAAAAACAACAACGGAGTCCATCCAGCAGCTCATGGTTGTCTTTCTTGCTTTTTGGTTTTTTCATTACACAAATATGATCGCTGTGTTTAATAAAAGTTTCTGTGCGGAACAGACGACCAGTGTGTAAAGTTGTCGTGGAGGTTACGTTTAAACTTACTGCAGTCTTTATGAGTTCACCCAATCAAAAGGACTGTGTTAGGTGATGCCAGTAGCTCCGCCCTAACCATATCGGACCATTGTCATGTGGACCATTAATGGATCGGCCTGCTGTAAGGGGCGCTTTTACAATGGAAACAGACAAAAAGGCGGACCGGACCGGTCCGAGCCGAGCCGAGCCGGACCGCTCAGTGGAAACAAAGCAAAAGAGAAAGAGCTGCCATTAATGGGTGTGGCTAGGGGTTTGTGGCTGGCTGCTGGGCTAATCAGTTGGGCCAGCTTGTTAGAAGAAATGGGATGAGACAGTTGAATGTAAGCAGTTAGAGGCTGGACGAATCTTTCTCAACACGAGCTAAAACTGACCTCAAGCAGGTGCTTTCTCATACTACTCTCCAATTATGAATTATCTGCTTTTTTCATCTTTATTAAAAAATATCTCTCTCCATTTCCTTCTCTACCTTCCTCCTCTTTATAGTAGTTAGTCGACTGTGTCCCTTGGGGTGTCCTGTGGGGGGTACTCTTGGGAGTATGGGGTACCAGGCCCCTTGATATGGACTGTTAGGTCTCTGTATGACCAGCGTCAGAGTTTGGTTTGCATGGCCAGCAATAAGTCGGGCTAGTTTCCGGTGAGAGTTGGACTCTGCCAAGGTTGCCCTTTGTCACCAATTCTGTTCTTAACTTTTATAGACAGGATTTCTAGGCACAGCCAAGGTGATGAGGGGATCTGTTTCAGTGGCCTCAGGATTGGGTCTCTGCTGTTTGCAGATTATGTGGTCCTGTTGGCTTCATCGGAACGTGATCTGCAGCTTTCACTGAAGCGGTTCGCAGCTGAGTGTGAAGCAGCTGGGATGAGAATCAGCACCTCCAAATCCGTGACCATGTTCTTGAGCCGGAAAAGGGTAGAGTGCTGGAGATCGATAGGCGGATTGGTAACGCGCCTGCAGTGATGTGGGCGCGGTATCGGTATGTCGTGGTAAAGATAGAGCTGAGCTGAAAGGCGAGGCTTTCGATTTACCGGTCAATCTACGTTTCTAACCTCATCTATGGTCACGAACTCTGGGTAGTGACTGAAGGAACGAGATCACGGACACAATATGGGCTCTCCCATGCAATTTTATGATCCGTGAAAACATGATGCACCTGAGTTGAATTTTGAGCTTCATGGCGGGGGCTGTGAATCGTTAGGTAGATGTGATTTTGCAGTAAAGATAAAAACAACATTTGCAGAAATGTAAAAAAATGTAAAAAAAAACCCATTTTGAATCAAGGCTGTAAAATAAAATGTAGGAAAAGTGATGAGCTGTGAATACTTTCCATATCCCCTGTATGATTATTTTCTGCCTATGGCTATTAAAAACAGGACATTTAAGATGAGAATATCACATCCCACTAAGACTTTTAATATAGAAATATGGGCTTATTGTAAAGCATACCTGCTTTAAGCTTGTTATTTTCAAAAGGTACTTTTAATCTGATAAACAAGCCTCTTTAAAACAAGTTCTAATTTACTGACATGTTTCTGTAAACTACAAACTGATTTAAAATTTTTGCTCAGTTTGATTTTGGGCCTGATGTGATTTTATTCTCACCCATCATGAGTGATAACTCCATAGTTGTGATCTATGGTATATGATGCTAACCTGTAGTCCTTGATGTGATCATAACTCCAAATGATATCAGCCTCTTTCTCTTCCTCCGTCAGAAGGAAACAAGGATGTGTCAGGTTGTTTCTTACTTGGGACATTTCAGTGAAGACTCTGAAATCATAAACAGATGCACTTTGATGATCTGTTGCTGAAGCCTTAGTAGCAGACCTCTAGGTGTCTGTCTGGGTTTGTTTTCCAACTTCCAGTGTTGTGTCGCTGAGGTCAGACTTACTTAAGGATTTTGTCTTTGGGAACAGTGGAAGGTTGGACTTCCATTGGAAGCTGCTCCTTGTTCTCTCGTGCAATGGCCTGGAAAGATTAACCCAGAGGTAATTACAGACCTGGGATAATTTTTTGTCACAGTATGATTTACAGCTGCATCACAGTAAATTAGAATACAATTCAGTCAAACTCACTATTGATTCACTGATCCTACAGTGATGTAGTTTAAGTGTTTATTTCTAGAATATTCTGGTTTACAGCTAAAGAAAACCCCAAATTCTGCTTCTCATGAAATTCAAATCCATCCATCCATTATCTGTCTGTCTGTCTGTCTGTCTATCCTGATCTGCTCGGGTAGCCAGATCTGCTCAGAGGCCTGCGCCTCATTATGATGATGTATTACATGATTGGCTGGATGCTGACATTACACTACATGATTGGCTGGATGCTGACATTACACTACATAATTGGCTGGATGCTGACATTACACTACATGATTGGCTGGATGTTAACACTTTGATGTAGTGTCCAGTTCTTTTTGGAAGAACTTTATTGAACAAATAACAAGTTGATGGGTAAAATCTTTTTGGTGTCCTCGAGTCACCCGTGTATAATGTTATAATGTTATGCAATGTTATGAAAGCATCTTAATATTATCCTCTGCTTGCTGTATAATGATAAACATTCACACGGAAAGGAGTTTGGATCTTCAGCTGGGCAGCTCCCATGAAACAGCTGCAGTTTGTTCGGTCTCTGAAACTTGTTTTGGGGGCCGGACGGACTGATAAGGCGGGGGGGCGGGGGGGTGGGGGCGCCTGGGGGCGAAGCATGGGCCCGCTTTGCTTCCCACGCGCCTCCTCTGCATGCTGTATAAATGAAGATGGACCTGTCCAGCTGAGGAGAGTCTGCCGTGGGATTTGTGCACGATTGCCCGGCCGCGTTAAGTTAACAGGTCTGACCGAGAGGAGATGACTGGCTCTCCACTCTCAAGTGTCAAAGGTGAGATGCTGTGATGAAAACTTAATGCCTGTTTGATGAAGCATTGCTTTGCTGCTGTTTGTGTGGGGAATACAGAGGGACGCCGTATTCTAGCATAAATCAGTGTATTTGTTTGAAAAAGTATTGCTCTGCTTTTGCTGAACTGCATCTGTGTGGCGGAATAATAAAGATGACACATATTCTAGCATGATAAGCAGTCTGGTGTCCTTTCTTTCTTCCTTTTATATTGTGTGTGCCGATCCACTAAGATCCTGGGAAAACATTTCACAAAACACAAGTATACAACGCAAACAAATGAAGTATACAGAAGGATTCAACAGATACAAACAGCCAGGGGTGTTATATAAATACTGTACATGCAAAAATTTACATATATGATTTGTTTTGAGAGTCTTTTTCTTGATAGTGTGGCATTGATTTTTATGTATAGTTAAATATTTATCATACTTTTTAGGTATTCTAAAAAACAATTCTTGATGATCCCAACAGGACCTGTTATTAACATTTATGTCTCTTCTAGCTATCTCTGTAGTTATGCTGCTATAGGCTTAGACTGCTGGAGGACAGACTTACCAATTTTCTTCACTCTGCTACTTCCTTTTCTACTACTACTCTCCAGTTGTATTACAGTACATTCTGTTATTTCGACTGTTAACTTTGTTTTCTCTCAGTGTTTTTCTCTCCATAGAAGATATACCTGGTCTGGTATCCTGCTTGGCTGGAATGCCCTGTTGGACGGGGGGCATCGACTGGGATGATCCTCCCAGTAACTGAACATCCACTGTGTCCTGTTATTAACTTTTTACTTTCTGTAACATAGAAAGTTCTCTTATATCGGATCTTCTGTTCCTTCTGTGTTTCTGCTCTGTCTTCTCAAACCCCCAGACGGTCGTGGCAGATGGCCGCTCCTACTGAGCCTGGTTCTGTTGGAGGTTTCTTCCTGTTAAAGGGGAGTTTTTCCTCTCCACAGTCGCTACATGCTTGATCAGTATGAGGGATTGCTGTGGTTGGAAAGTCTGCATCAACTGGGCCCAACCTCACACCAATGACTGACGCAATCTGCTGGGACTCCTTAAATAGGAAACTTTTTAACTGATTATGAATGTTTGTATAAATGTATTGAAATAACTTCTTGTTAAGTGCCTTGAGATGACATCTGTTGTGAATTGGCGCTATATAAATAAACTGAATTGAAAAAAAATTTGAATTCTAAATTTTTCCATATAGTGCTTGGCAGGGTTAAAAATGGGGACACAATGTAGTTTGTCCGAGTTGCGTTGCCGTAGTGTGACGATATCTGTAAGCGCAGGGCCCCTGAGCAGATCTGGTACCTACACCGGCGGGTCAGTTGATCTAACACCAGGCCCAGATCAGCACATAGATCTAATAGGACTACTTGGGAATCTAAATTCGCTGATTAGCCAGTCATCATCATGGGCCAGGAAATTTTCTTGGTCTCTAAAAATTCCCCCCGTCCAGACACTGCCAGTAGCGTGATCTTCAAGGAGTGCCAGCACATCCATTGTGCAGCATTATGCAGGCACTTCTGCACTGCAGTATTCACACCTATTGCTACACACCTTATCACAATGAATGCACCAATAAGTGCAATTGGTAAAAACAATGAAGATATAATTATCAAATGCAACATATTTTCATTCAGATTCTTATATTTATTCTCAGTTCAGAGAAGAGGGTGGGTGCTGACTGTTGGTTGTGTGTCAGGGTGGGGGTATGCAAGTCTGAAAATGTAGCTTACATTCACAATTTGCCATCTCGTCGGCTGCGCTGCCAGTTTCCCTGTTTCCAAAATATGCATTAGCAAGGGTCATACTTGGCTTAAAATTGCGCACATTTTCCCGTCACGTGTTGTTCTATAAATCACAAGGTTAGTGTAGAAAGTGACTTACACAATTATCAGACCCCGTTTTGTGCATAAGGAAGCTTTATAAATGAGGCCACAGGTCAATGCCCCCAAGCATACAGCCAAAGTAGTTATAAAGTGGCTTAAGGCAGCCAAAATAAAATCTCAGATTTTTTCATACCAAATCCAATTTTAATAAAGTTATTTCGCTCGATGTCTTTTTGTAAAAAAAAAAAAAAAAAAATACTAATATTTTCTAAAACTTGGTTTTAACTTAATCATTTCTTCTGGAAGTTGATCTGAATTTAAAGTCCAAATAAAAACAAGCTATAGACAAGGGTCTTGGTTTTTTATTTAATTTTACTGGGAATCATGACCATAAACCATAAAATGTGGTTTGAAGAGGGCTGAGGACAATTACTATTAATCATCTGGAAAGCCCTCATTCAGGGAGTCATGCCAACTTCTGATCACATGAATTTGAGAAATGTTCCCCATTTCAAAACTTTGGCTGAAGTGGTGCTTGTAATTCCTAGCTCAAAGGTGGTGGATTCAACCTACAGAACAACATTCCCCACCAAACTCCCCCTCCCAAGAAGTCATCTGTGTGAGGCAAAGTCCACGTGATAATAGCCTCTGCAGCAATCCCACTAGAGACGTTTGATTTTGCACAACTGGATGTGCAATTCAGGACCAGGAGGGAATTGTGAGACTGCATGTTCAGGTCTGAGCAGGTTAACTGTTTATTTTCAAAACATGCATTCATCTGCCTGATGTGTTATCACATTTTACATTGTTATCATTTTAAAAATTGACAGATAAGAACTGATTATGATGGGGGTTTTTGACCCAGTCAGTCTAAATTACAGACAACAAAAAAAGTCTGGTGCAACCTCTGCATGACAGTGAAATGGAGTGATTTAAGTACCAGTCAGTTCAGTCAGACAGTACCAATGAGGAAATCAGATTTGCAGCTAAATTCCTGTGGAACCAATAAGGGTACTCCTAGTTATCCAGCTAGTTGGAGGAATATTTATTGCCTTGGTGAGGCTAAAAGAACTTCAGATCATACTGTATGATCAAATAGGAACCTTTGATCTAATTTTGTCCGTTGATTAAGCATCCAAAGTGATTCTCCTCACCTCATAATACGAGTCTGCGGGCTCTGCTATGACACTGGTCACTCCTTCCAGATCATCATGTATCCAGGGTAACAACCGGCATCTTCTTAGAAGTGGGTTGGTCTCCCCATATGCATAATCACGGTTTACTTCATCTATGCAAATGGTGAAAGGCAGGAATACATGCTTATGAAATCTTATGGTACAAAACTAGTATTTTCATACGTTGAAACAAACCTAAAACACATTTCTTTCAGATTTTAAAGTGAAAGAAACACAGCAAAATACACCTAAAACGGCAAAAGACAACATAATCTGAAATTATTTCTCTGAATATCATTTTGTTATTCGCCAATAAGTAGTTAACCATCACTTATTAGAAGGGAAATGCACAGGCTGAAATATTACACGTTCTCCAGTGGGTACAGCAGAATTCTTCCTGTTGATCCAACAAAAACATTTTTGGTCTGTAATGCGTCACCAATACCAGTCTTTAAATAATTGCAACCCTGATATTCTGCTGAAAGCTCCTGATGTCCACAACCCTAGCGTGGAGAGGACCTGCATTGTTAAAGTTTTGGAGCACCTGGTTTCTCTGCTTAAACTTAGCTTTTTAGGTTTCGCAATGTGTCTTTAAAGAAAAAGTCAGTTCATAGGCACCAATTACTCTCCAGAAGGAGACCAACACAGGTCTGACTTGGGGTTTTGTTTGGATCAGGGTCTGGTCTTACCTCCTTCTTGAAGATCTTGCAGAGGCCAAAGCAGAGTGTAGGCCAGCTGACCCTGGATGTAAAAGAAGGGGGCCATGCTGCAGCTGGGATGGTCTGAGTGCTGCACTTGGGAGCCAAACTCATCCATGATATACCATACAGGAACTTTTTCCTCTGCCGACTGCATGGACATACACACACACACGAACACACACACATACACAATATAGAAAAGGACTGAAAAACATGACTGAGAGGGAACTACATTTTTAGGGCGTTCTCCGACATACCCCCTGGGACAGCTGATAGGTCTGGCTGTATTTCCACATACGCTCCAATATCAATTCCACTGTGTCTGGAGTGGGGACCTCTCCGTGGAAGTCCACCCCCATGAGGGAGGCCATCCTGGGCAGTAGTCCAGGAATTTGCTCCAGCTGCTGCCTAGCGTGCTCCACTCGAAACGTCCAAGCATGATCGACCAGAAAAATGCTGGAGGATGATCGGAGAAAACCTTGTAGTAAAACTTTGTAAACGTTATTTAGGGAACGTTTTGTTTAACCCTCACATGTTGATCTTCTCTGAGTCATTTGAGACTGAAAGACTGCATCATGAATGAAGACACAGCTCAGGCATCTCCAGTCAGTTTGTGGCATAGATTCCAGGAATACAGGAATACATAGAGATTTTGCTCCATATTAACAGGATAGCCTGCGATGGACTGGCGACCTGTCCAGGGTGTACCCCGCCTCTCACCCCTTGACCGCTGGAGATAGGCACCAGCCCCCCCGCAACCCTGCATTAGGATGGACGGGTACAGAAAATGGATGGATGGATTAACAGGATAGCACCACACAGCTGCTGATTTTGTCGGCTGCAATACATGATGTTAATCTGCCGTTCCAAAACATCTCAATGGTGCCCTGCTTGACTGAGATCTGGTGGTTCTGGAGGCCACTGAAGTACATTTTAGTCATCAGAAGATGATCCACTATGGTCATAAAGGGATAAATAAAGTGGTCAGGTATGATATTTCCCGCACCATTATATCAACACCAGCAGCATGAACTGTTGATACAAGGCAAAAGGGATCTATCCTGCCATGTTGTTTCACCTAATTCTGGCAATCAAGACTCAACGTACCAGGCAACGTTAATCCAGTCTGTTAATGTCCGGTTTTGCTTAACTGAGTTAAACTGGAAGATTCCTGTTCTCATCTGACAGGAGTGACATTTGGTGTGGTCTTCTGCTGCTGAAGCTCATCTAACTTATTTGAGCTACTGTTACCTTTCAATCACCAGTCTGTCCATCGTCTTATATTTTTATAAGACGATGGACAGAGTAAATCAGTAGTTTCGGAAATACTCAGACCAGCCCATCTCTTGTTCAATTCAATTCAATTCAATTCAGTTTATTTATATAGCGCCAATTCACAACAGATGTCATCTCAAGGCACTTAACAAGAAGTCATTTCAATACAATTATACAAACATTCCAATCAGTTAAAAAGTTTCCTATTTAAGGAATCCCAGCAGATTGCGTCAGTCATTGGCGTGAGGTTGGGCAGATTTCCAACCACAGCAATCCTTCAGCAATCCCTCATATTCAATGTCTCTTACACACCATATCTAGATGCCTAAATACACTAAGCTGCCATGTAATTAGTCATTTGTGTCCCTTAGAAAGTGGCAGGTGAGTGTAGATTTCTCAAAACATACTTTATCTATAAATGGGAATATTTGATCAATCACGGTCAGCACCTGTTTGGATCTGAGACTTCCAGGCCGCTTCCCCGGGTAACAACCACTTTACACCCAATCACCACTCCAGGATTGCCTTTGTTACTCTCCTCATCTTCATCCTCTTCCTCCTGCTGGACCTGCATTATTCCAAACACCTCCCCAGCATCATAAACCTGCAGCGAGAACAAGGGAACACAGTGGATCATGTGGAGCAACCAAAACACTTCCAGCACCATAGTTTATTACTTTTCTTGTTCACAGACCAACAACAGGACGAAATTCTCTCCTTTAGATAAGAAATATCCAAGGGATCGATTCAGATGTGTCGAACATCTTACAGCAGGTCCAGTTCAAACCCACACTAATGATTACACAGAACAGATCAAGAGACCAATGCAATCCGTTTATCCTACAACAGAACCCGAGCTAACGCCACAGTTCATTATAGGTAAGCTCCATGTGAGCATCCTCAGTGCACACCTCATTAGTGATCTTGTGATAGAGGCTCCTCCAGTAGACCTGAGGTACCCCTGAGGACTGCAGGGCCCCACCGTGCAACGCCACGAAGGCTCCGAACCCCTCGTCCGTGACATCACTCAGTCCTTCAGGGTTTGTTGACATTATTGTGACAACGTTCCAACTCACGTATGGCAGCTGCTGTAGCTGCAGACCCGGAAGAAAAGTTCTTTTTTTGTGGTTGGTAACCACCTTGAATAAGCATTGTTGCCATCTAGTGGGCTGGAAAGTGAATGAGTAGATAGAAAAAGACAACAGACAAATTCTGAGCTCCAAACTGCCAGACAGGACACGTGCAAAGAAAACAAAGAAGAAAAAAGAGATAACCCGGATTTGTCCCCATCTTCCACAATGCTCACTTCTCTGCAATCAATCAATCAATCAATCAATCAATCAATCAATCAATCAATCAATCAATCAATCAATCAATCAATCAATCAATCAATCAATCAATCAATAATCAAACTTTATTTATAAAGCACTTTTCATACAAAAAATGCAGCTCAAATTGCTTTACAGATTAAAATGACCCCACATAACCCACATTCCCATCCCTTCCCCACAATTATAAAAACGAAATGACAGTTATTACCTCTTCCCAAACCCATTTCCCAAATACACACAGACACACACTGGCACACATCCACACATAACGCACATACACACACAGACACCTTCAAAATAGCGGAAGATCATTGGTAGACACTAGGATGAGCTCAGATGAGTCAGGTACGTAAGGAAAACGAAGAGTAACCGGCCTATATCAATGTGTACATTAGATAAAACTTTGTTCATCATTAAAGAAAACACTAATGGACAAATAATGCTTCCCTGAGGGTTCCCATTCTCCACATCAAAACAACTTGACAGCTCGTTTCCAATTTTTACTTGAATAGTTTTAGTACCATAAAACTCTTCAGCCAATTAAACATTCTAACTCTCACTCCCATCCTTCTTAACTAGAACGAGAGCTCCTCTTTCCACTTCATGTCATACCATTTTCGACATTAAAAAACCCACAGCTTCTTTATTTTCTTTGGGCTTTTCTAATTAGATTTTCTAAACATACAACTGGATCCATAGTTCCTCTTCCTCTCCTAAAACCACTTTGAAATTTACTTTCAAGAACATTCTTTTCAACAACATAATTCAAACGTTTATTAACCACTCTTTCCTGGACTTTACACACATTTGAACTATAGGCAATAGACCTATAAATTCCAGGTTTAGACAGGTCTTTCCCTGGCTTTCTGATCGGGATTATATTGCTTCTTTCCACCTTCCGTTTTCTCACCTGCCACACCTTATTATAAAGACTCAGGAGCCCATGCAAAGCCCTTACCCCAAGATGTCTAAACATCATATAACATATTTGGTTTTTACCAAGGGCAGTAATTCCAGACTTATCAATTGCTCCCTCAAGCTCTCCCAAGCGAGCGTTAAAGTCCCTGCACCACACAACCTCTCTTCATTGACTCTGAATTTCTGGTAATCTCTTCAATTCTAGTCTCTGACAAGGATTGTAAATGTTTATGATCATTAACTCTTTGCTCCTTTTACACACCAATTACTAAAAACTCTTGGACTATCATTGATCAAAACTCTAATGAATGTTGCATATCCACCACCATTCCCATCATGCCTGTTCTGTCTTACATTCACATTTCCTTGCATTACAAAATCCAAATTAGGTTTTATCCAGGTTTCCTGTATGCCTATAACATCAGGTTTTGTCACTAACCTATCCACAAAATACTTAAATTCCATCCATCCATCCATTTTCTTCCGCTTATCCGGGGTCGGGTCGCGGGGGCAGCAGCCTAAGCAAAGAGACCCAGACTTCCCTCTCCCCAGCCACTTGTTCCAGCTCCTCGGGAGGAACCCCAAGGCGCTCCCAGGCCAGCCGAGAAACATAGTCCCTCCAGCGTGTCCTGGGCCTTCCCCTGGGCCTCCTCCCGGTGAGACGTGCCTGAAACACCTCACCAGGGAGGCGTCCAGGAGGCATCCTGACCAGATGCCCGAGCCACCTCAACTGACTCCTCTCGATGTGGAGAAGCAGCGGCTCTACTCTGAGCCCCCTCCGGATGACTGAGCTTCTCACCCTATCTCTAAGGGAGAGCCCAGACACTCTGCGGAGGAAACTCATTTCAGCCGCTTGTATCCGTGATCTCGTTCTTTCGGTCACCACCCAGAGTTCGTGACCATAGATGAGGGTAGGAACGTAGATCGACCGGTAAATCGAGAGCTTTGCCTTTTGGCTCAGCTCTCTCTTCACCACGACAGACCGGTAGAGCGCCCGCATAACTGCAGATGCCCCACCAATCCGTCTATCGATCTCCCGCTCCATTTTTCCCTCATTCGTGAACAAGACCCCCAGATACTTAAACTCCTCCACTTGGGGAAGGACCCCATCCCCGACCCGGAGGAGGCACCCCACCCTTTTCCGGCTCAAGACCATGGCCTCAGATTTGGAGGTGCTGATTCTCATCCCAGCCGCTTCACACTCGGCTGCGAACAGCTCCAGCGAAAGCTGTAGATCACGCTCCGATGAAGCCAACAGGACCACATCATCTGCAAAAAGCAGAGACCCGATCCTGAGGCCACCAAAACGGATCCCCTCAACGCCTTGGCTGCGCCTAGAGATCCTGTCCATAAAAGCCTTGGCGGAGTCCAACTCTCACTGGAAACAAGCCCGACTTACTGCCGGCAATGCGAACCAAACTCTGGCACCGGTCGTACAGGGACCTAACAGCCCGTATCAAGGGGCCCGGTACCCCATACTCCCGGAGCACCCCCCACAGGGCCCCTCGAGGGACACGGTCGAACGCCTTCTCCAAGTCCACAAAACACATGTAGACCGGTTGGGCGAACTCCCACGTACCCTCCAGGACCCTGCTGAGGGTGTAGAGCTGGTCCAGTGTTCCACGGCCAGGACGAAAACCGCATTGTTCCTCCTGGATCCGAGGTTCGACTATCCGTCGGACCCTCCTCTCCAGAACCCCTGAATAGACCTTACCAGGGAGGCTCAGAAGTGTGATCCCCCTGTAGTTGGAACACACCCTGTGGTCCCCATTTTTAAACAGGGGGACCACCACCCCGGTCTGCCAATCCAAGGGAACTGCCCCCGATGTCCACGCAATATTGCAGAGCCGCGTTAACCAACACAGCCCCACAACATCCAGAGCCTTGAGGAACTCCGGTCGAATCTCATCCACCCCCGGAGACTTGCCACCGAGGAGCTTTTTAACGACCTCGGTGACCTCGGCACCAGAGATTGGAGAGCCCGACCCCAAGTCCCCAAACCCTGCTTCCAGATTGGAAGGCGTGCTGGTGGGATTGAGGAGGTCTTCGAAGTATTCCATCCACCGACTCAAAACGTCCCGCGTCGAGGTCAGCAGCACACCATCCCCACTGTAAACAGTGTTGGTGGCAGACCGCTTTCCCCCCCTGAGACGCCGGATGGTGGACCAGAATCGCTTCGAAGCCGTACGGAAGTCGTTTTCCATGGTCTCTCCAAACTCCTCCCACGCCCGAGTTTTTGCCTCAGCAACCATCCGAGCCGCATCCCGCTTGGCCTGTCGGTACCTATCAGCTGCTTCAGGGGTCCCACAAGCCATGACTTAAATTCCTGTCCATTTGAAATAAGTGACCTTGCATTTCATTGTGAAATCAGTAACATTAGTATTACTACCCGCGTGGTTCTTGAGTAGCCAGAAGTTCACACTTGACCTTCTCCCATTTTAAACCTACCAGACCTAAATGATGTACTGCAGCATTAACTATGAGCTGTATTTTCTGACTCTTGGATTCCACCCCCTCTGTGCAATTGATGAAGCCTGCAATAAATGTAGCAATCTTTTTCTTTTCCACTACTAGCTGCTCCTTCGAGACTCCGCTATCCCTAACAACTGGAATAACTGGATATTTGACTGTTCCTGGTGCCTTCGCCTGCTTGATTGCCTCAGAATAACTCAATTTCTGTTCTACTCTCTTCCTCTGAATTTCTTCCTGTTGTTTGAGCAATTCACAGCCCTTGTAAGCCGTACTGTGGATTTCCCCACAATTGCAGCACCTAGGTTGAACTCCTGAATCACACATTCCATCCTCATGGTTTCCACCACATCTCGCACATCTCTGCTGCTGATTACATAATGATGCCACATAACTGAACTTTGGACAGGTTTTGCCTTAAGTGCAGAGACTTTTCTCATTTGTTGTGGATGAGTGAGAAACAGATAAAAAGCTCCTGTCTTACAACAGGAAAGTGAGAGTTGGAAGGAGTGTTTAGGGCAGATCACCAATCCAATTTAATGATCAGGAATGCCAGCTCTGAAGAAATAAACAAGAAAAAAATTCTAGTACTCTGATTGAGCAAAATCAAAGTCTGTGCATGCTCTTCCTGTAACGATGTGCTCAGCTTTACTTGCAGCAAAACAGTCATTGGTAATCTGTCCAGGGCAGGCATTTTTCTTTCTTTCTATTAATTTGTACAACTTTCTTAGTTTCCACTTCTCTTTCTGCTTTTCCCTTCAGGGAGTTGCTTCAGTGAATTATCTTCATTTAGTCCTATCATCTGCCTCGTCTACCCTCACACCATCTAACTTCATGTACCCTTTCACTACGTCCATAAATCTTTATTTCGATGTTTCGAAATGGCTCCAACCTCAGCATCCCTCCACCAATATAATTTTATCTCCTCTGAACATGTTTAAATCATCTCAGCCTGGCTTCTCTCTCCCAGATTGTTGTTTAGCCATTTTAAGTCCTTGGCTCTGATGCTGCTACAGATCATGGCTGAAGAGATTACACTCTCCACAACAGACTTGTAGAAGATACCCAGCATTTTGCTTTAAACCTTGAAGGAATTAAGCTTCATCAAGAAGTACAGTCTGCTCTGTCCCTTCGTCTAGATGGCTTCAATGTTGAGTCCCCAGTGCAGTCTGTTGTCTATGCAAAAGCCGAATCTATATTCCTCAACCAGCTCCACTTCTTTTCCCATGACTTAACCTTGTTGAAAAAAAAAAAAACACAATAATTTCCTGTTTTGTTCACATTCAAGGTAAGACGATTGTTTCCATGACATACCACGAAGCATCCACCAGCTCTCTGTACTCAGCATCTTGTCCATACTCCCGACAACTGCAGAGTCTTCTGAGGATTTCTGCAGATGACAGGTCTCTGACTTGTACTGGAAGTCTGAGGTTTACAAAGTGAAAAGGAATGGTGAGAGTACGGTTCCTTGAAGTGCTCCTGTGCTGCTGCCCACCTGGTTTGACACACAATCCTTCAGTTTGTTTGTCAGGTAGTCATTAATCCAGGTGATTGTTGATGTACTCACTCCTGTTTCTATCTGTTCTTACCACTCTCAAAGAGAATCTCAACATCTTGAGTGGTGCCTCCTGTATTTTCTTCATTGGTACTGTCTCTAAACCATAAACATCGCTAATCTCACTACTGTCTTGTGCACCTTTCCTTTCATTCTTGCTGATGCTCTTTTATCAGACATCATACATGACACGTTTCTCGACCCATTCCAAACTGCTTGCACACGCTTCTCAACCTCTTTTCCACACTCATGTTGCTTTGGATTGTTGAACCTCGGTACTCAAATTCCTCTACCTTTTATACTTCTGCTCCCTGTAGCATCACCGTTAAACTTGAACCCCTCTCATTTACACACATGTATTCTGTCTTGCTGTAACTAATCTTCATTCTTCTCTTTTCCAGTACATACCTTCATTTTCTAGTTTTTCCTCTACCTGTGCCCTGAAGATCAGTCATTTGCAAACATTATAGTCCATGGAGACTCCTGTCTAACCTAATCTGTCAGCCTGCCCATTACCAAAGCAAACATGAGGGGATGTAGAGCCTTGATGAAGTTCCACCTTCACCTTATGTCACCTCTACAGCACACCTCACTGCTGTCTCACAGCTCTCATACATGTTCTGCACCACTCTAACATACCTCTGCGACTCTAGACCTCCTTATGCAACATTCCAGCTCCTCTCTTGGCCCCCTCTCATTCACTTTTTCTAAATCTTCAAAGTCCAGATTTCTCTTAGTGATAACAAATCACATTTTTCTCTGGACATTATGACAGTTCTATTCTAATGTATTCTATTATTCACTGTATTTTTTTATTTTCTGTTCTTTTCTGAAGATCCCATATGGTAGCAGCAGGTTTAGTTGAGTGGGGGAGGTATGGAGCAACACACAGTTACTATGATGTTTTTTCACTTTCTTGATGCCAAACTGCTAGTATAGCAGTGCATTGTGGGAAAATAAAGATGATATGCTAAACACTATTATTGTAGTTGTGCTGCAGGCAAGGAGAACACGCGGCATGTGAACAGAGATGTGACAGATTTTTATTTAGACAAAGGAACAAAACTGTATCTATATCCAAATATAAGATCAAATTATATTATCTCCCCACTGCCAAGCCTCCAAAACAGAATAATTCTGCTCACACACAAATATTTAGTAGAGATGTAATAAAAACATAACATAAAGCTCCAATTCCTTTAATAATCTTAGATTAAATACGATGAATATTGTACACATCTTAAATGACAATAAAATGCTTCCCTGAACATCAGACTCATCATTTTCATTCATTTCAAGCATAAACAGAATGAATGGTTTAATGGAGGAAGGAATATATTTCCCTTTAACCCTTTGTACACGGTTCACTAATTGACTTTAGACAGCTACATCCAGGAGTGCTCCTCCTGGCCCTGAACTCTTGTTCAGTTAGAAGAATTTTACACACAAGAGTTTTTCACAATCTGCATTTAAAGATGCAAAGAAAAAAAGAAAAGAACACAGTTCCATGACTTCTAATAAAACAATCAGCTTTTATAGTAAAAGGGGAAACATGTAAGAATTACAGAATACATATGCAAACGTTTATACACAGGTATATAACTGAGCTAAAACATACAGCTGCATCTCATTAAATTAACAAAAGGTTAACTTATTTCAGTAATTTAATTGAAAAAGTAAACCCAGATCTTATTTAGAAGAATTCCAAAAATATTTTTCAAGCAAAAATATTGTTTAGAGCTAAAACAAAACCAATGTTTAGTTCCTCAGATAATTAAATTACATAAGACCAACAACAAAGGATTTGTACTTCAGAAATGTGGGCCTACCATAAAGTATGTCCATATTCTGTATAGTATCTGATCAAAGCAAATGTTGGTACTTCTGGCACTGTGGGACCAAGTCCTGCTGGAAAATAAAAATATCTCCATAAAGCATGTCAGCAGAAGGAACCATGAAGTGCTCTAAAAAGTCCTGCTAGATGGCTGCATTGACTGTGGACCACAAAAAACCTATGTGGACGAGAACCAGCAGAAAACATGGCACATGAATTCTTTGCCTCTCCACTTTTTCTGATTTTCCGATAAACTGAATTTTGGATATTCTATAACCATCAAACAAAAAACACAGAAAACTGTAACATTATTTTAGTGTGTCTAATAAAACCATAAAGTTAACCTCTGAGTTAAGTATGAAAAAACTAAGTGAATAATCTTCCATCCATCCATTGATTGTCTCTACAGTTCATGCTTCTGCATCTTTGCAGGGTGGTGAGCTGGAGGTCATTGGGTGAGAGGCAGAGTACACCCAGTACAGGATGCCTGTTTGTCACAGATAAATACACTTTGATGATGATTTGGTTTCTTGAAGCTTGAAACATCTGATTTTGGTTATTAGTTAGAGCCAGAGAAAAACTGGCAGTAAATGAGCTGGTGTGTGCCATTAAGGCTATTCATTGCAAATAAACAATGTGTGTTTCTCTCTGCATAGATGGATCTGTCTTTAACCTTATTCTGTGTGTGCTTTGCTCTGTTGTTTTTACTGTAATAGTTTGTGCTTTGAACCATGTCACCGGATGAGTTACACCTTTGGGTTTTCAACCTCGCACATCTGATTCTAGTTTCTCACGACTAATTTGTCCAAATTCCTCCTGGTATCTGGTTTTCCTTTCCATCACCATCAGTTGCTGTCCTGGGATAGATTATATTGAGAAGGTCTCCTTTATTTCATTCTGTTTTGTTTTTTTTGGGATCCATTTTGGATTCATGTTCACATAATTGCAGCCGAGGTTCCAAAAGTGAGAAGGAGCTGTAACAGAGGTGAGTCTCATGACTGTCATGAGAAGCTAACAGCTTACAAATTTCCAGGCAGCAAAGATGAAATTTCACAGTAACATGTCCTGGATGCCATGATCAGATGTTGGCAAGCAACTGCTTATCAACTTCATTTTCTTTTGCCGCTTCTCTTTAAATCTGTCCGGAATATGGTCCTTGCCCATTGTAATTCAGAGATGGTTTGCACTAATTCCTGCTCTGGATGTAACCTCTGTTCCAACTACTCTAGGATATGAGGTCATAGTTCAGGTATTATTTGACCTTTAGAGATGCAAATCACCTGTTCCCAGTTGTAAAAAAAAAAACATAACTTGTATTAAGTCTATACAAATACCTTTGCATTAAGTCTTAGATATTTTCATATCTGCTCCACTAGTTTTAGCCTCACCAGCTCATCCACACTGTGTTCGTTCTTATAGATCCAACAAGGTATAAAAAAATATCCAGCATGCAACTTATTAAAATTACAAGTTTAAACATCAGGCTCCAGGTCATTTTTATGATCCCCCTTTCAATTTCTAACCACTTGAATAAAATGTTCCTTTGTACACGTTAGCTGCTACCATTCCACAGGTCTTACAGATATTAGTAGAATGTGGTTGCTTTGCATTGTAGTATCATCATTAAATGGGTAAAAGTTCTTCAGCTCTATGTCTTGAGAAAGCATTCTTTGGCATTACTCCATACTTGTACTCCCTGCAAAGAAAGAGTAGACATCAAACTCTAAAGTGAGAGACCAGCGCGGAGGTGTTATGAAATGTAACCAGAGTTAGTTAGCCTTTTCTCTACCTTCTTGCACATGCTGATTTGCATGAGAGCGTAGTTGATAAGCGCCTCTTGCAGATCTTTATCTTTTTGATCCTTAAAACGCAGGATGTCTGCCCACGCCTTTTCAGCATGCTCTCTGGAGAAAGGTACATCAAACAGAACATTATCCATCGGCCTATCCTGTTGCTTTCACAAGTTTGCAACTTACTCGCACTCAGCTGTTTTCTCCTTAACAGTCTCTTCACCCTCTGCTATCAGCTCCTCTAGAAGGTTAAGCTTGGCTTCCCTCTGCTCAGGTGCTTCTTGCCCAAAAAGCTTGTTGGTCATGCCTTTTAAGGAGAATGTACGCACTATCTGAGACAGGAAAACCAGAAACAGAAAAATGGAAATGGATGAAAAGTTATTTCCTTCTGGATTAGTTACGTATTTAGCACAGAAATCCTGACTGAAGCTATTAATGTTACATTATTTTGCCAAAGTATTTGCTGTCTTCACACACACATGAATTTGAGTGAAGTCATATTCTTATCTTGTATAGTTTAATTGGTTGGATAAACTCATCAGAAAGGCCAGCTCTGTTCTAGGGCGCCCCCTGGATCCAGTGCAGGTGGAGAGAGACAAAAGGACTCTGGCCAAAATAACATCACTGCTGGACAGAGTCTCCCGCCCATGGATGAAGATGTAGCTGAGCTGCAGAGCTCCTTCAGTGACAGACTGCTGCATCCTCGGTACATGAAGGAGCGTTTTCACAGCTCCTTCCTCCCTGCAGCTGTTAGACTCTACAACCATTACTGCTCCTAACAAACTCAATAATGTTAACATCACTGCTGTAACTTGCACTATTTGACTCATTTAACTAACATTTTTGTAATTGTGTCCTTAATGTACATATATAATTCTTAATTCTATTTTCATGCTGCTTCTATTAGGCTGTCAATTTGCTGTTGTTACAGCTGAATTTCCCCTTTGTGGGTCATTAAAGGATTATTCTATTCTATTCTAATATGATGTTGGTCCACCCTATGCACTTATAACAGTAAATGGTAAATGGACTGAATTTATGCAGAACCTTACATTCTACACTGATGCAGAGTCATCTCAGACAATAGTTCTGATAAACACGCAGCACTCTGCAAATCAAACCTTCATTCAAAATGACTTCCTCTATTCCACAGCCGTTTATCCAAGATTGGGTCGAGGGAGCAACAGGCCCAGGAGGGAACCCCAGAAATCCCTCTCCCCAGCAACATCCTCCAGCTCATTCTGGGGATCCCAATGTGTTCCAAGGACACACACACACACACACATAATATATATATATATATATATATATATATATATATATATATATATATATATATATATAATCCCTCCAACAAGTTCTTGATTTCCCCCAGGGAGTCCTTCCAGTGGCACGTACTAGGAAAACCTCCAAAGGGAGGAGCCCAGGAGGCATCCTGATCTGATGCCCGAACCACCTCAACTCACTCCTTTCAATGCAGAGAAGCAGAGGCTCTACTTTGAGCTCCACCAGATGATAGAACTACTCACCCTTTCTCTAAGGTGCAGCCACCCTTTGGACGAAGCTAATTTTAGCCACTTGTATCCAGGATCTTGTTCTTTGAGTCCTGATCTGTATGTCATGACCATTGGTGAGGGTTTGGAACATAGATGGATCAGTAAATCGAGAGCTTTGCTCTTTGGCTCAGCCCTTTTTTACCACAACAGAAGCAGGGCCCACAATACAGCAGACGTAGCTCCAACCTGTCTGTCCTTCTCCAGTTTCACCCCACCATCACTCATGAACAAGACATCAAGATACTTAAGCTCCTCCTCTTGAGGCAGAAACTGACCCAGAGGCAGCAGTCCACCTGTTCGACTTTATGCCAAGAGTGTGGACACAGCTGTTTCTTTGGGAACACAGGATAGTTCTTAAAAGCCATACCCCATACTCCTCCCCCAGCACCCTCGCAAAGCACCTCTGGGGACACAGTCTAGGTCTTCTCCAGATCAACAAAATACATGTACAGTTGAAACCAGAAGTTTACATACACTGAAGAAAAACACATGTATACCGCTTTCTCTCCCTGTATGAAGTAAAATCAAACCAAACTTCTCCTGTTTTAGCTCAGTTAGAATTATTGGCTATTAACTGGTCTACACAGACGTGAGCACATCTCACATCTCATCTCATCTTTTCCCTACAGCCCTTTGACCTAGAGTTAAAATGCATATTTTGCTTTTTATATGTGCTTTATAAATAAGTTGGACTTGGACCAGGAAAGGATCATCAACAAACTGTTTCTACAAGGTTAGGAGCATGAAATTGTCCAAAATGTCTTAGTAGATTGAAGTATTAAAGTTTTTCCAGTAGAATTAGGGGCTGAGGCTAACTCCTTAAAAACAGTTTCCCCACATAATCCTTCCTCCATCAAACTTTCCACTTGACACAGTGCAGTCAGGCAGGTACAATCCTCGTGGCAACTGCCAAACTCGGACTCATTCATTGGATTGCCAGGGAGCGAGGTATCATTCTTTACTCCAGACATGGTTCCACTGCCCTAGAGTCCAGGGAGAGTGTTCCACACCACCATGTTTGACGTTTTACATTGCATTTGGTGATGTAAGACTTAGAAACGACTGCTCTGCTATGGAAATATATCTCATGAATAGATATGCACTGTTCTTTAGCTGATCTGAAGCCTACATTAAGTTTGCTGGTCTGTTGCTATTGACTCTAGAAAGTTGCTATGCACTGACTCTGCTCTGGGATTTTATGTGGTCTACAACATCATGGTCGAGTGGCTGTTGTTACCACTCACTTCCACTTTGTTATAATACCACTAACAGATGACTGTGGAATATTTTTAAGAGAGAGGAAATTTCCTAACTGGACTTATTGCACCGGTGGTATCCTATCATGGTACCAGGCTTAAATTGCCCTAGAGAGCGACCTATACTTTCACAAGAAGAAACAGATTGCATGCCTAGATGCTGGATGTTATAAATTTGTGGCCTTGGAAGTATTAAATCATTTGGAAAATTTTGGCAACACTGTTTTGAGTAAAGGACTAGATGTGCAATGTTGGTACGGTATACCCCTGTAGCCAGCTCCTCACGTTGCTGCTTCTTAGAAATGAGGTCCTGGGAAGCCATCTCCAGCTCAAACTGGCTCAGCTCATGTTTTCTGCACACTGCCCTGCAAACGCAAAATGCACTACTGAATGCCATTGATCTACAGTACATAATAAAAATGATCATATGTCAAATTACATAGAAGTAAATGAAGTGCAGGAAAAATATTATATGGTGCTAAAAATGTATAGAAATGAAACATGAAAGTAGTGTGGTGCATTAGTATTCTCTAACCCATGAATATGGTTCAATCTAAACCATCCCATTGTATCTTTGGCTGTATGTTTAGGGTGGCTTTTCTGAGCCCATTATCAGGTCATCTGCAGCCTCTAACACGTTGTCCTGGATTTTGCTCCATCCATCTTCTCATCATTTCTGACCAGCTTCTCTGTCCCTGCTGAATGAAAGCATCCCCACAGTATGATACTGTTTCCACCATGTTTCATGTGGATGATGTGTTCAGGATGCAGTGCAGTGTTAGTTCCTGGCCACAGCTAGGATTTTGTTGCCTGTCTAACCTTGAATCCAGATTTTTAGAGTGCAGGACTAATATTCTTCTGTTTAACAGATGATCCAACCTAAGCTTTGGATTTCTGCACCTGCTCCAGGGTAACCACGGATCTCTTGGTTGATTATGATACTACTATCCTTGCTAGCCAGTCAGATTAGGTGGATGTCCATGTCTTGGTAGGTCTCCATTTGGTCCTTCCTTTATCTGTGTTCAGATGATAGACTGAACAGAGCTCTGGAAGATGTTCAAGGCTTAGGATATTGTTGTAGAACTTAACCTGCTTTAAACTTTCCCAGAACGGTCTCCCTTACCTGTCTGCTGTTTGTTCTCTAACAAACCTCTGAGGACAGAAACAGAACAGCTGGGTTGATACTCGGATTACATTACACACAGCTGTACTATTTTTACTAATTAGGTGACTTCTGAAACAGCAAAGCATGCAGTCCCTTCTTTAATTCGACCGCTCCATCTGTTGACAGTTTATCTTCAAACAGAATGAATGGCAGGTCGTGAAGTCCTGGACATCATGATGTAGTTATGCCAGGTATTCCTAAAGGCTCTGTGGGAACACTATATTCCTAAGAGAAACAACCTATGGTTTTTGAGGGATTCTAGCTTCTCTTCAATGATTTTTGATTAGTTTAAGTATATGGCTTGGCCAGGCGCTTGCTAGACATAGGGCTCTACCCCCACTACTAGGATCACTTTTTTTTTTACCTGTGTGTTAGTGACATGGACATTGTTATATTTGATCGATTTCCCTTTGCTAAGTCTGTCAGTGTCTTTTACAAACATCTGCTACTGAAAATAAAACACCAACTGATTAAAGTTAAAGAAACAAGCTCTATAGAAAACAAGTATTTATACAAACAGCTACAAATTTGAATGTTTTTTGATCTGTTAACAACAGTAACAGTGAACTCATATCATTGTACTGCCCTATTCTTCTAAATGGCATAATTGACCGCACTTTAAAAACATTATTTCTATATGTCACTTAGTTGTACATAATTGAAACTGCGAAAACAATGTTGGTGAAGCAAGCGCTACCTGCAATATAACCTTTTTTCTGTCCAACTTCTCACTTGCTCTAATTTCCTCTTTTCTTCCATTCTATCCATCTCTCTCCTTCTCTCACTTTTTTATATCCTTTCTGTTGGCTGTCAACCAAAAGTGAATCATACAGAGGGGGTGCAGACGTCAGCAGCCTTCAAATCTCCATTGTTAATAGGTGCATGATCTGCTATTTCTAAGGAATAGAGTTATGTGTGACATAAGATTTTCCACATAATAACATGTTTTCGTCGAAGCTGTTATGACTTTCATACCTGCATCATCTATTTCAAGGTTAATGAAGTTCAGCTGATATAGTGAGAATTGAATAGTTGTAGGTCTATTAAGACTTTTTGAAAAGCAGTAGACATAAACAAGGGTGGAGTTATTTTTGTACTTTATTGATATGATAAATGATGTAATTAATATACTGCATTAGTATAATGAACTTACATGTGCTTAGTAATAAAACGCTTTCAGATCGTTGCATAATTAAAAAAATTACAAAAAACATAAATTTTTTCCCTTCCATAATATTATATTGTTATATTGTTTAATTTATGTATTATTTATGAGTTTGTAGACCTACAGATCACCAAATTGTGCACTTTACCACAAACAGTGGATGTAAATGTATTCTCCCAGACTGTGTCTTAATTGGACCCATACTGCCATTTAACCGCTAGTTTAATAAGTTTGGAGATTACACAAGGCTTAAACTATGATGCTGTTGGTAGAAAAAGCGGAGAATGTGACCAGTAGTTGCAAACCAGAAGATAACATATTCTTGAAACACTATGGGCCAGATTTATCAATAATCCAAATAAAGGATTTTTCGTCCTCTAGAGTCTAGCCAACTATGAGTCAGACTTTCTGCCCCATGCACTGCGCAGCAGAGCCACAGCCAGAGAGAGGAGGAATAGGTGCAGTGGATTCCTGATGCGACTTTCGCAACCCCCCCCCCCCCCCCCCCCCACCTGTCAAATCTATGGCTGTTAGATAGTTAATTACGATTAAGCTAGAATGTCTGTTTATGTTATTTTTTTGTGTCACTAATAAGCAATGCTTCCCACGCACCGCTGTCCGCTCCATACAGGCGCTGTATTCTAGAGACAGCAGACACACAGTGAGTTATGATGCATCTTTGAAAAAAAAGAGGTAAAAATCGACATAACTGTCAGGCTTATGGCCATTAGTGTTAATTACTGTTAGGTTAGAATGAATAAGCGCCAAAACGGCAAGCACAAACAGTTTCATGTTTGATGAATCACACTGCACGTGGAACGCCTACTTATTTGCTTGTTCTCCTCCCAATATTTGAGCCTTCTGACAGAAACGCCCATATTAAATATTTATCAGGGGCAAAAGCACTAAAGGGATTTGCGCATCTTGCTGCGTGTTAACAGGCACAGTCCTCTCTGCGCCTTCTTAGTAAATCACCTGCTGCAAAATTTCGCACCAGTTGTGAGCCTTTGATAAATCAGGGCCTAAAACTTTAAAACATTCAACCCAAACATGTTTAGAAAAGATGTGTCAAAGCTGTAATTTTTAAATTAGTTGCCAAAAAAACATCACCTTTCCAGGAGATTCATGGATAAGAAACATGTTAATTTTATGGAAATTTTTAATATTGCCTCGTCGATCAATTAGTTTTCTCATTAATTTGTGGGTGATTTAAGATGCGCATTCCTGCGACTTGGGGCTCATCTCTACAGGCATGTGCTTTTCGGCATTGCACCTGCAGGGCTCCGTCCAGCAAACAGTACGGCCAGTTAGGAAACCTCAGAATAAGTTTCAGGGAATATTTAAACAAAGGCGTTTTCAAGAGTGCATGTTGCTGTCATGGTCTTTGGATTTTTGTGCAGCAAGTTTAAGTTTTTCCTTCCACTTGGTTTTCTTCCCCTTCTTTACCCCAAGGTGCCCTCTTGTTTTGCTCCTCCTGTTTGTGTCTTAAGTTAGTAGTTTTCCTTCAGTGTAATTATATTTTTGTATTCTGGCACTCCCTGGGTTCTGTAGATGGTTTTCACCTTTGTCTATGTTCACCTTCCCATTTGTGTTTCCTTTTATCTCTTTATTTAATTCCTCCTTCTGTTCTCCAGTGTGTCCTTACGTTTCCCTTAGAGTTCTCTTAGTTTCTTAAGTATCCTTTTAGTTTCTTTAGAGTCTTCTGTCTCCTAGCCAGTCACCTCCTGTCCCAGCTAATCACTTCCACCTGCTCACTCCCTCTCAGCTGCAACCGCTTCCCTTAATTGGTCCTGCTCCTTCTCTGCTTCACCCTTCACTCTCCTCCCTCAGTATAAATACGGTCCTCTTTCAGTCACAACTCGCTGGTTCGTCCGTCATTCTTCCCTCTCTGGTTCCTGCCTTCCCTGTTGCCCGTCTGGTTCCTGTTTCCCCGTTTGCTGCCTTTTGATCCTCCTGAGTTTTGTAAGTTCCCCTTCCTTGTGTTTTTGTTATTAAATCATCTTTTGGATTTTGCTGCATTTGGGTCCTCCCTTAACCTTAAAACATGACAGTTGCTTTATTTTCTGACCCAGAATGCAATTGTGGCTGGTTCTAAATAAGGGCGGTATGTATCACAGGCAGTCGCTCTCTCGTCTTCTTCTTACGTCCACAGAATCTACTCAACAGATTTTCTGCTATGCTGCATTTCACAGTGTGCAAATAAATAGAATAACAGACCGCTTGCTGTATCATGCTTTATGTGTGAGTTTACAGATTGTCTTAGATAGCTGACATCTGTCCCTGGTATATCCCTCATTCCCTCACTGCTGCATAGTTTGCTCCAGTTAGTGAGATTATAGAAGCACAGTCTTGCGACACCTATGGGTTTGACCATAATGTTTTTAATAGCTGCAGTTAGAGATGTTAACAAAGATGGTGCTACAGCTGAATCTTACCTCAGAGCTTCAGCATAGGACAGGTATTCTTTCAGCTGGTCAGCATAATGTTCCTCTTCTTCCAAGATGTCATCTATTGAGGCAGCGTAGCTGAAAGTGCATGACCAAACACAGACGTCTGCTGTCAGTATACAGTGGCTTGCAAAAGTATTCGGCCCCCTTGAACTTTTCCACATTTTGTAACATTACAGCCACATGCATGAATCAATTTTATTGGAATTCCAGGTGAAAGACCAAAACAAAGTGGTGTACACATGAGAAGTGGAACGAAAATCATACATGATTCCAAACATTTTTTACAAATAAATAACTGAAAAGTGGGGTGTGCGTAATTATTCAGCCCCCTTTGGTCTGAGTGCAGTCAGTTGCCCATAGACATTGTCTGATGAGTGCTAATGACTAAATAGAGTGCACCTGTGTGTAATCTAATGTCAATACAAATACAGCTGCCCTGTGACGGCCTCAGAGGTTGTCTAAGAGAATGTTGGGAGCAACAACACCATGAAGTCCAAAGAACACACCAGACAGGTCAGGGATAAAGTTATTGAGAAATTTAAAGCAGGCTTAGGTTACAAAAAGATTTCCCAAGCCTTGAACATCCCACGGAGCGCTGTTCAAGTGATCATTCAGAAATGGAAGGAGTATGGCACAACTGTGAACCTACCAAGACAAGGCCGTCCACCTAAACTCACAGGCCGAACAAGGAGAGCGCTGATCAGAAATGCAGCCAAAAGGCCCATGGTGACTCTGGATGAGCTGCAGAGATCTACAGCTCAGGTGGGGGAATCTGTCCATAGGACAACTATTATGGACTATTATAACCTTTATGGAAGAGTGGCAAGAAGAAAGCCATTGTTAAAAGAAAACCATAAGAAGTCCCGTTTGCAGTTTGCCACAAGCCATGTGGGGGACACAGCAAACATGTGGAAGAAGGTGCTCTGGTCAGATGAGACCAAAATGGAACTTTTTGGCCAAAATGCAAAACGCTATGTGTGGCGGAAAACTAACACTCCACATCACTCTGAACACACCATCCCCACTGTCAAATATGGTGGTGGCAGCATCATGCTCTGGGGGTGCTTCTCTTCAGCAGGGACAGGGAAACTGGTCAGAGTTGATGGGAAGATGGATGGAGCCAAATACAGGGCAATCTTGGAAGAAAACCTCTTGGAGTCTGCAAAAGACTTGAGACTGGGGCGGAGGTTCACCTTCCAGCAGGACAACGACCCTAAACATAAAGCCAGGGCAACAATGGAATGGTTTAAAACAAAACATATCCATGTGTTAGAATGGCCCAGTCAAAGTCCAGATCTAAATCAAATCGAGAATCTGTGGCAAGATCTGAAAACAACTGTTCACAAACGCTGTCCATCTAATCTGACTGAGCTGTTTGGCAAAGAAGAATGGGCAAGAATTTCAGTCTCTAGATGTGCAAAGCTGGTAGAGACATACCCTAAAAGACTGGCAGCTGTAATTGCAGCAAAAGGTGGTTCTCTAAAGTATTTACTCAGGGGGCTGAATAATTACGCACACCCCACTTTTCAGTTATTTATTTGTAAAAAAAAAATTGGAATCATGTATGATTTTCGTTCCACTTCTCACATGTACACCACTTTGTATTGGTCTTTCACGTGGAATTCCAATAAAATTGATTCATGTTTGTGGCTGTAATGTGACAAAATGTGGAAAAGTTCAAGGGGGCCGAATACTTTTGCAAGCCACTGTATAGTTTTTCTGGCTCTCCATAGGAACTTCCAGATTAATTGATTCATGACAAGGCAGTGAGTTCTTACGCATCCATGTGATGACCGGCGCTCTGCAGTCCATCTCCCATCTCTTTCTCAATGGCACTCCACTCACTGTGGTGAACACACTGACAATCATATTTCTTTACAAGTAACCAGAAGCATACTGTAGTACCATCATGAATTTGTTCCATCTGTCTTGGATAATTAAAATCAAAAATGGATTCCAGAGGAACTGTGTTTTTATTAGGCTAGACGTACTGAAGAATAACATAAAAATTGAGACAAATCTAAATTATTTTAGAGAAAAGGATGCATGCGTGCTAGTTGTCAAACCTGAGGACTCGTCCATAGTTTCCATGAACCTTGTAAACAGCATACAATCTATCAGCAACCCTCTATAGGAAAGAGAGAAACTGTTAGGATTTGGGAATAAAATAATCTGCATTGACAAAGTTTTAACACTGACAATATTATTTGCAGAAATGATTCATTAATACTGAGAATATTGAGTTCACTGAGCTCACTGCATTGTTTTGAAAATATCCCCTGTAACTCTCTGAGTTAGTGATGGTGAAAGATGGTTTAGGATTTACATCAGAATGTGTGCTGTCCATGTGTTTCTATGTAAAGTCAGGATATTGCTGAAAGGCTGCAGGGAACAGCTAGGAGTAAATTAACTGGACATTCTCCACGTGTAGCAGTTCCATTATGTATTTCCCATTTTACATGAAGTTTAACTCAGTCTTACAGCTGAATCTTAAAAACTTAATCAAAAAAAAAACTTAATCAAAAAATGAATTTATTTCAACAATTCAATTCATAAAGTCAAATTCAGATCTTAGACAGATTCATTACACAGAGTGATGTCAGTCAGGTGTTTATTTCCGTTCCTTTAGATAATTTTATCATAAACAGGGTTCGTAAACATTTTTATTGAAAAATTCCAGATTTTTCTATTTTCATCTTTCCAGAGTTTAAAGAACTTCAAAATTTTATTTTGAAACTTTATTTGAAATAGAATACTTAAGTCCAGAATATATATACAGATACTATAACAGTTGACAGGCTTTAAATATAGAACCTTTAAGAAGGAAGGAATTTACTTTAACTTACCATCCTAAACCAGAAAAAAATTGAATTATAGTAGAGCTTTATCAGACAATGCTGTGACAAGTTTCAAAGAATCTGTTCCATTCTTACTTTCCTCAGTATCTCAGAGTAACACAGTTGAGGGCAGAGATTCCATCTCAAACCCTTCAGAAATTGATGGTCTGTTTCATAGCGTTACTTCCTCATTGCATCTGGCATTAGATAGTGTAGTTCTTAAAAAAGAAAGTAATTAGTCATAGGAGGTTGACTCCCTGGTTCAATACAGAGCTGCATACTTTAAAGCAGAACACTAGGAAATTGCAGAGAAAATGGCGCTCTACACACCTAGAGGATTCCTATTTAACCAGGAAAAAGTCTATTGCTGTATAAAAAGACCCTTCAACAAGCTAGAACAGCATATCTTTCATCATTAGTAAAGGAGTATAAGAATAATCCTAGGTTTCTTTTTAGTACAGTTGCCACACTTACACAGAGTCATAGCTCTGTTGAGCCAACTATTCCCCCAGCTCTCTGTAGTGATGACTTCATGGGATTCTTCATAAATAAAATGAATTCTTTTAAAAATAAAATCATCCCAAACATGATTACTTTTCTCTCAGTAAGTGAGGCAGCACTAGAGAGAACTGTAGAACCTCATTTGTGTTTGGACTGTTTTGATTAAATCGAGCTTCCGGAATTATCAAAAATATTAGCCTCATCTAAACTTTCAACTTGTATGTTGGACCCAATTCCAACCAAATTATTTAAGGAAGTTTTCCATTTAGTTCCTGTTCCCATTTTTGATATGATGAATTTATCCTTAGTAAATGGATATGTACCACAGGAATTTAAGGTTGCTGTAATTAAACCTTTACTTAAGAAACCTTCTCTCGATCAAGATGACTTAGTTAATAATAGATCTTTGAGAAAATAGTTGCTAAACAAGTATGTGAGGATCTAAACAGTAACGACCTTTTTGAAGAATTTCAGCCAGATTTTAGAGCTCTTCATAGCACTGAAACAGCACTGGTGAAGGTTACTTATTATAATCTAATGCCCTCAGATAATGGACTTGTGACTGTTCTAGTCTTGTTAGATCTAAGTGCTGCTTTTGACAAAGTTGTTCATAATATTCTCTTAGAAAAGTTTTAACACGTTCCAGGGCTCAAAGGAACAGCAGCAGGCTGGTTTTAATCATATTTGTCCGACAGCTTCCAGTTTTTTCATGTAAATTATAAATGTTCTTCACACTCAAGGGTTACTTGTGGAGTAGCACAGGGTTCTGTGCTTGGACCAATTGTTTTTACTGTATATATGCTTCCAATTGGTAAAATCATCAGACAGCATGGTATAAATTTCCACAGCTATGCAGATGATACACAACTGTATTTATCCATAAATCCTGATGAACCCAGTCAGTTAGGTAGATTACAGGCATGTCTGGAAGCCATAAAAACCTAGATGACTCTAAACTTTCTTTCTGAAATTCTGACAAGACAGAAGTTGCCATCTTTGGACCAGAAGCTCTGAAAACAAAACTGCTTAGTCATTCAGTTCATCTGGATGGTATTAAATTAGCCTCCAGTAATAACGTAAAGAATCTCAGCATTATTTTTGACCAAGACATGACATTCAAATCCCATATTAAACAGGTTTCTAGGATTTTCTCCTTTAACCTCAGGACTATTGCTAAAATTAGAAACATCCTGTCCACAAGTGATGCTGAGAAACTAGTCCATGCATTTGTTATCTCAAGGGTGGACTACTGTAATTCTTTAATATCAGGAAGTCCACAAAATGTAATTAAAAGCCTTCAGTTCATCCAAAATGCGGCAGCAAGAGTTCTGATGAATATTAAAAAGAGAGATCACATTTCTCCTGTTTTAGCTTCCCTTCATTGGCTCCCTGTTAAATCCAGAAGATAATTTAAGTTCCTCCTTCTTACATATAAAGCCCTAAATAATCAAGCTACATCATACATCAGAGAACTGATTGTTCCATATGTTCCTAACAGAGCACTTTGCTCTCAGACTGCAGGTTTACTTTTGGTTCCTAGAATTTCTAAAAGTAGAATGGGAGGCAGATCTTTTAGTTATCAGGCCCCTCTCCTGTAAAACCAGCTCCCAGTTTAGCCCGTGAAGCAGACACTACTTTTAAGGCCAGGCATAAAACGTTCCTTTTTGATAAAGGTTATAGTTAGAGAGGCTTAGATAATCCTGAGCTATCTCTGTATTTATGCTGCTATAGGCTAAGACTGCTGGAGGACAGACTGACCACTTTTCTTCACTCTGCTACTTTTGTCTTCCACTACTCACCAGTTGCATTATTTGCTGTTATTTTGACTGTTAACTTTGTTTTCTCTCAGTGCTTTTTCTCTCCATAGAAGCTACACCTGGTCTGGTATCCTACTTGGCTACAATGTGGTTTACAGCCGGGAGCAGCTGATTAACATCGCAAAAGCTGAAATAATACCTCAACTGAAGCCACAAATCCCTGATGAGTTGATAAGGAGGAGACGTGGATGCAGACCAGGAGCAAAAAGGAGACAGAGAAGGAGGAAATTCAAGCCATCTCTTCCATTGATCATAATGGGCAACGTGAGATCACTGGCTAACAAGATGGATGAACTCCAAGCCCTTACCGGACTCAGCCGGAGTTTCAGGAATGCAGTGTTGTGTTTTACTGAGATGTGGCTGCGGGATCATATCCTCCAACGTCCCTCTGCCAGGCTTCCTGACTGTACGAGCAGACAGAGATCTGAAGACGAGCAGGAAAAGAAAAGGAGGTGGAGTAGCAGTGCTTGTCAACAACAGATGGTGTCATCCAGGACATGTTACTGTGAAGTGTCATCTCTGCAGCCCTCCTGTCACACCTCAGTTGTTTTGTCCTTCACCTCAGTCATGGACTCTTCTGTTTCCATAAGTTTGTCTTCAAAAAAGTCAGGAGATGCTGCTTCCCCCTTTGCCTCCCCCTCCCACTTGTCTGTCTCCAAAGGTCAGGTGGAGAGGCAGCTGGAAAAACTGAACCGGAGCAAGGCTGCAGGTCCAGATGGTGTCAGCCCCAGACTCCTGAAGGGTTGTGCAGAGCAGCTCTGTGGGATTCTGCAGCTCCTCTTCAAACTTAGCCTAACTCAGGAGAAGGTTCCAGTGTTGTGGAAAACATCCTGCCTTGTTCCAGTACCAAAGAGAACTCACTCATCAGTCATCAATGACTATAGACATGTTGCCCTGACATCCCACATCCTGAAAGTCCTGGAGAGACTCCTGTTGGCAAACAAGAACATATCAGGACCCACTGCAGTTTGCCTATCGCTGTGGAGTTAGAGTTGAAGATGCCATCATCCACCTGCTTCAACCAACCCACTGTCATTTGGACAGAGGAGGCAGCACTGTGAGGATAATGTTCTTTGATTTCTCTAGTGCATTTAACACAATTCAGCCTGATTTGCTTAGTCAGAAACTCCTGAAGCCACAGGTGGAGCCTTCAACAATCGCAAACAGAACACAGTTTTTGAAACTGAAGAATTGTGTGTCAAACCAGGTGGTCAGCAGCACAGGAGCACCAAAGGGGACCATACTCTCACCATTCCTTTTCACTCTGTACACCTCAGACTTCCAGTACAAATCCGAGACCTGTCATTTGCAGAACTACTCAGATGACTCTGCAATTGTCGGGTGTATCAGAGATGGACAAGAAGCTGAATACAGAGAGCTGGTGGACCGCTTTGTGACATGGTGTGGAAACAATCGTCTTACTTTTAATGTGAATAAAACAAAGGTGTAGATGATTGTAGATTTCAGTAGAAACAGGGATAAGTCAAACACTGTTTCCATGATGGGAGAAGAAGTGGAGGTGGTTGAGGAGTGTAAATACCTCGAAGTTCAACTGGACAACAGACTGGATTGGAGACTGAACAGTGAAACCGTCTACAAGAAGGGACAGAGCAGACTGTACTTCTTGAGGAAGCTTAGGTCATTCAAGGTTTGCAGCAAGATGCTGCAAATCTTCTACAAGTCTGTTGTGGAAAGTGTAATCTCTTCAGCCATCATCTGTTGGGGTAGCAGCATTAGAGCCAGGGATTTAAAAAGGCTAAACAACCTGATAAAGAAAGCTGATTCTGTTCTGGGGACAACTGTGGAACATCTGGAGAGGATGATGCAAAGAAGGATTCTTCATAAAATCAAAGAAATTATGGACAACCCTGAGCATCCTCTTCATGAGACAGTCATACAACAGAGGGTCTTCAGTCAGAGGCTTCTTCAGTTTCGCTTGCAATACAGACCGCTACAGGAAATCCTTCCTGCCAACAGCCATCATTATCATTATCTACATTATCTGGTTATTCAATTCAATTCAATTCAGTTTATTTATATAGCGCCAATTCACAACAGATGTCATCTCAAGGCACTTAACAAGAAGTCATTTCAATACATTTATACAAACATTCCAATCAGTTAAAAAGTTTCCTATTTAAGGAATCCCAGCAGATTGCGTCAGTCATTGGCGTGAGGTTGGGCCCCGTTGATGCAGACTTTCCAACCACAGCAATCCTTCAGCAATACCTCATACTGAGCAAGCATGTAGCGACGGTGGAGAGGAAAAGTTAACAGTCGAAATAACAGAATGTACTGTAATACAACTGGAGAGTCGTAGGAGAAAAGGAAGTAGCAGAGTGAAGAAAATTGGTAAGTCTGTCCTCCAGCAGTCTAAGCCTATAGCAGCATAACTACAGAGATAGCTCAGGATGACCTAAGCCACTCTAACTATAAGCTTTATCAAAAAGAAAAGTTTTAAGCCTGGCCTTAAAAGTAAACAGAGTGTCTGCCTCACGGACTAAAGCTGGGAGCTGGTTCCACAGGAGAGGAGCCTGATAACTAAAATATCTGCCTCCCATTCTACTTTTAGAAATCCTAGGAACTACAAGTAAACCTGCAGTCTGAGAGCGAAGGGCTCTGTTAGGAACATAAGGAACAATTAGATCTCTGATGTATGATGGAGCTTGATTATTAAGGGCTTTGTATGTAAGAAGAAGGATCTTAAATTCTATTCTGGATTTAACAGGGAGCCAATGAAGGGAAGCTAAAACAGGAGAAATGTGATCTCTCTTTTTAATATTCATCAGAACTCTTGCTACCGCATTTTGGATCAACTGAAGGCTTTTAATGGCATTTTGTGGACTACCCGATAGTAAAGAATTACAGTAGTCCAGCCTTGAGGTAACAAATGCATGGACTAGTTTCTCAGCATCACTCCTGGACAGGATGTTTCTAATTTTAGCAATATTCCGGAGGTGAAAGTTAGAAATCCTAGAAACCTGTTTAATATGGGATTTAAATGTCAAGTCTCGGTCAAAAATAACGCCGAGGTTCTTTACGTTATTACTGGGGGCCAATTTAATGCCATCCAGATGAAGTGATTGACTAATCAGTTTCTGTTTAAGAACTTCTAGTCCAAAGACAGCAACTTCTGTTTTGTCAGAATTTAAAAGCAAAAAGTTTAGGGTCATCCATGTTTTTATGTCTTCCAGACATGCCTGTAATCTACCTAACTGACTGGGTTCATCAGGATTTATGGATGAATATAGTTGTGTATCATCTGCATAGCTGTGGAAATTTATCCCATGCTGTCTAATGATTCTACCAATTGGGAGCATATATATGGTGAACAGAATTGGTATCAACTTCTTACTTTCTTTAATATAGAATGTACTCTTAAATCAGTTCTTTTTGTTCTTTCTGTGTTTCTGCTCTGTCTTCTAAAACCCCCAAAACCCAGTCATGGCAGATGGCCACTTGCACTGAGGCAGGTTCTGCTGGAGGTTTCTTCCTGTTAAAGGGGAGTTTTTCATCTCCACTGTTGCTACATGCTTGCTCAGTATGAGGCATTGCTGTGGTTGGAATCTGCATCAACTGCCAGTCAATGACTCCATGCAATCTGCTGGGATTCCTTAAATAGAAAACTAGCTAAAACTTTAAACTGTTCGGACTGTTTGTATAGAAATGATTTTCTTGTAAAGTGACTTGAAATGACATCTGTTGTGAATTGGTGCTATATAAATAAACTGAATTGAATTGAAGGATGGAAGGAAGGTGGAATAAAAGAGAGAAAGGAAGAAGGAGCAAAAGACACAAGGAAGGAGGAAGGAGACAACGAAGAAAGAAGGGAAGAAAAGGGGCACGAGAGAAGGAAGAAGGCATTAAAGACAGAAGAAAACAAGGAAGGGTACAAGGAAGAGAAGAAAGATGTACCCAAGGAAGGAAGATCAGAAAGGCAGGAGGTTGGTTTGACCATAATATTTTTGGACACAAAAATGGAAGGAATGGAAGACAGAAGGACAGAAAGAAGTAAGGGCAGAAGAAAAAAGGAAAGAAAAAAAACACGAGAAAGGAACAAAGGAATGACAAAGGAAAGAAAGGCTGAAAGGACATGAGGAAGAAAACAAGGATTAAAGAAAGAAAGACAAATGGGAAGGAGGGCAGAAAGGGTACACAAGGGGGAAAGGACACAAGGAAGAACACAGCATTTAGACAGTGGGATAGGAAATAGTTTGGAAATCCAAATATTTTCTCTGAGTCTTACTTTCTGTTTCCATGCCTACCCAAACCTGGAAAATGCTAAAAATCGAATTCCCAACCTTTGCATACTTTTATCAATGTCAATGTCCATGTCAAGTTTATTTATATCACACTTAGACAAATCTGTGGCGGTGCGCAGATTAAACTCCGGCCGCCGCAGATTAAACTCCGGCCGCCACAGATTCAACACCGACCAAAAAAAACAAAAAAAAAAAACACCGATCGTCACATATTGAGTTTCGTTTTTCTTTTTTACACTATTTAAAACACGCAGTGTAATCGTTCAGCTACACACACGCTCCCTGAGTTCAATGTCTTTGCTGTTAACCTTACAGTCTCCTGCCCACTCTTCGGACAGTGAAATAATGGGCGCGGTCTGGATAAGTGCGACCGATTTCTCTGTGTGGAGGGTTCCCGAACCTCCCCCCATCCCATTTGTGATGACTGATACATGTGCTTAAATGTTTTGCAGTGGTTTTTTTCAGCACCCCGGCTCGGCTCCCTGTAGGGGGCTGGGTAGAGTTGCCCATTTCCGCCCCCCTGTTTACCCCCCCTACCTTCTGTGAATCCTTTCTATCTGCTAAAAGGGGCGCTGGAAAAGCCTAGCTGCTTCCGCGGTCTTCCCAATCCTGTACTGTTTTTTATTTTTGTAACTGTTTGTATGATCTTGGATTGGTTGTACTGAAACTTAATTTCCCCACGGGGAATATTAAAGTATCTCTTATTCTTATTCCTTCCCCTGTTCTCTCTTCGTCTCTCTGTCACTCACGCGTTTCTCTCGCTGTCTCTCTCTCTCTCTCTCTCTCACACACACACACACACACACACACACACACACGTCTTGCTATCCTTGTGTTGACATTGTATTGACTTCCATTGATTTTACTATGCCTAACCCAGACACTTTCCCTAAACCTAACCATTACTGATACATGCCTAATCCTAACCTTAACCTAAACCTAATTCACACCATACCTCTAAACCTAACTAGTAGAGTTTAATAGCTAGTTAAACATTGTGGGGACCAGGCAAAATGTCCTCACAACTACAAATGTCCACACAAGGGTGGTGGGCTGTCAAAGGTTGGTCCTCACAAGTATAGCTATACATGTACACACACACACACACACACACACACACACACACACACACACACACACACACACACACACACACACAGTCCCTCCCCTCTGTGCACACCACATCTGTCTGGATCACCTGTGGCCTATTTGGTGCAGAGAAGATGGCTGGCGAAAGGCTGGTATCTGGTGTACACTTTTAACACACAATCACAGATTAAAAAGTGCTATAAAATATTTTATATTCTGAATACAATAGTTTCAGTGTGTTGATGTTACTGTAGGTCCTGACCCTTAGCAAACAAGCGATTGCGCCTTCTTTAGAAAGTTAACTATAGTCACAAGTTTGCGGTAAAATATAGGGTCTGTATGTATAGGGTGTTAAAATAATGTAATACAGTCTGTGTAACCAATTAATAACTTTTTTTTAACTAATTAACCTTTAGGAATGATCTTTTACATAAGGTTTACAGTGAGGGGTCACCTGACCCATGAGCTGAGGAGCAGTATCAGGAAAGCCTAAATGACCAAAAACAACAATTTCTGTTTGACTGTCATTTATTTGTAAGAAATTCCAGGCCAACCACTGCTTACCGTCGTTCAGACAATTTGTCAACAGAGTAAAGGAATCAGCTCCTCCTGTAACGGCAGATAGATGTGTAGATCATCTGCGAAACAGTGAAAAGAAACCTTATGCTTCCTAAGAATAGTGCCCTAAGGGCAGCGAATACAGTGCAAAGAGAACCGGTCCAAGAATCGAGCCTTGGTGGACACCACAACTGAGGGGAGAGTCCTCAGAACTGAAGGGGCCCAATTTAACATGAAAAGTTCTGCCAGACAAATATGACTTGAATCATTGCAGAACTGTGCCCTTAAAACCAACATATGTCTCTAACCTAGAAAGTAAGATGTCATGGTCAACTGTATCAAATGAAGCTGTCAAATCGAACAATAAAAGAGCTGCAATATTCCCAGAATCAGTAGTTAAAAACAACTTATTAAAAACTCTTAATAGCGCTGACTCAGTACTATGGCGTAGTTTAAAGCCTGACTGACAATGTAGTAACCCTGCTTAAGGCAAATGTGTCTTAAGTGTTGCTTGAGGGCCATTTGTGGCCCTTGGAATGATTTTTGCTATATCCTTCACTATCATGGGGGAGACAGCTGACAGTCCCTGACTTACCCACCAGAAGGTACCCATACAGGAGTTTGAAGAGATTCACAAGTGCATTAGTCTTACTATACATAATTAGAGTACGCACATACTTTTCAGTGGCCTGAATATCTGTATTAAATTTTGTATTAATTCGTCTGATCTCTCATTGCCTATATAGCCCATTATCATCTCAATTACCAGAAATAAATACTAGAAATATGTCACTTTGTGTGTAGTTTTACATTTTGAATTGAATTAGAGAAATTAGGAATTTATTAAATAATATTCCAGTTTGTTTAACTTTTAACTTCTCTCAAAATGACTGAAAGGTATTGAAAATAAATGTGTGTGCATGTGTGTGTATGTTTGTGAACTTACAGTTCGTGCTCGGAGCAGCTGAGAAGTGTGAGACTGAAGCCCGTCGCTGTAATGTTTCATCTCCACTAAGCATCTGACATGAAAAGATTAAAAACACACAGTGACGCAGGAAATAATATTTCTAGAATGAAAACCAATTTGAAAAATCTATTTATTTAGTGAAACAGTTTTGACCATTTTACCTTCACGAAAATCTCTATAGCTCGAATAATGCACAAAAATAAATATTGCTGTGTTGAAAAAGATCTTCTTATAAAAATTCATAAAGATAGATTCATATGCCCAAAGATCAATTTAACCCTTTAACATTGCTTGCCCTTTTTATAGCTGAAGTAGGAAAAAAAAGTCAAGATGGGCATATTTAGGCTAGCTGTCAAAGGGTTAACACAGGTTCCCCAGGTGAACTTTAACCCCGCTCACTGTCGCACTAGGTGTGAAGAAATGTAAACAAAATGGCGTCGGACACTAGTGGTACCGTTAGCCTAGCGCCAGCTTTGAAAACGTTGGCTTAAACTGGATGCTATAAAATACAGGAAGCCAGTGCAGGGACCTCAACACTGGACGACTTAGCCGCTTCAGGTGGAACTGCAATATGTTCTGGTGTCTCGCAAACATCCTTCTGAAGAAGTCATCCCAAACATCTACTAGTCATAATAGATTCTAAATATTTGGAATTGAAATCCAGTCACGTCTTTAAACTTGAATCGATACCCAGCTGTATAAAAGAGGTAGTCAATGTGAAAAACCTGGTCCAAGTGGAGGGCCACTCTTGATCAAGGTTAGACCATCTTCCTCAGAGCAGTAATTTCCAGTCAGCCCACATAGACTGGATGTTTTACATGCTGGCCTGATTTAACACTCTTGACTCATTGGCAGGCAGGCCTGTGGCGGCAACCGGATTACCGTCATACCGCGGTCACGTGACGCCCACGTCATCACCACCAAAAAAAAGAAAAAGCCCTGCACACTTGTGTGTGAGCGCAATTTTTTGTGATGCATTATAACATTTCATGTGTGTGCATTTCAAGCCGTGGATGCATGCACAAATAAAGTCAGTCACCCAGTAGAGAAGAATGGGAAGATGAAATTTATATATGGGGGCCAAAGCCTTCTCTGTGCGTAAAAGTGCCGAAGCAGGAGCTACGGTGCGCTCCTCTCCTGGATAAGTTGTTGCGGGATGCCCTCTGCCTTCACCACAGACAGAGCCATGTTTGACACATAGGCGCGGTCGTAGTTTGGTCTCAAGGTATAGCTCATTCTGCACACGAGCAGGTTACAGCCGTGGCGCAGGGGCAGGTAGATATAAATACCTATATATATATATATATATATATATATATATATATATATATATATATATATATCTATATATATCTATATATATATCTATATATATATATATATATATATATATATAACTATATATATATATATATATATATATATATATATATATATATATATATATATAAATATATATATATATATATATCTATATATCTATATATATCTATATATATATCTATATATATCTATATATATATATATATATATATATATATATATATATATATATATATATATATACCTATGCTCTCCTTGTTCGGCCTGTGAGTTTAGGTGGACGGCCTTGTCTTGGTAGGTTTACAGTTGTGCCATACTCCTTCCATTTCTGAATGATCGCTTGAACAGCGCTCCGTGGGATGTTCAAGGCTTGGGAAATCATTTTGTAGCCTAAGCCTGCTTTAAATTTCTCAATAACTTTATCCCTGACCTGTTTGGTGTGTTCTTTGGACTTCATGGAGTTGTTGCTCCCAACATTCTCTTAGACAACCTCTGAAGCCGTCACAGGGCAGCTGTATTTGTACTGACATTAGATTACACACAGGTGCACTCTATTTAGTCATTAGCACTCATCAGACAATGTCTATGGGCAACTGACTGCACTCAGACCAAAGGGGGCTGAAAAATTACGCACACCCCACTTTTCAGTTATGTATTTGTAAAAAATGTTTGGAATCATGTATAATTTTCGTTCCACTTCTCACGTGTACACCACTTTGTATTGGTCTTTCACGTGGAATTCCAATAAAATTGATTCATGTTTGTGGCTGTAATGTTACAAAATGTGGAAAAGTTCAAGGGGGTCGAATACCTTTGCAAGCCACTGTATATATATATATATATATATATATATATACACACACATTTGGGTAACCTGTGTCCGAGCAGTGGCACTTCTAAATAAGGTCCGGTGATGGCCTTTAAGGAGTTGACAACCCTGCCATAGAAAGCAAAGTCACACGCAAACTTCTAATCAGAACATTTACTCTAATTGTTGGGGCAACCTCTCTGTTGGTTCGATAAGCAGGGGAGCTACAGGTAAGCCAGTCTCCGCATTCTGTTCAACCGCACCTTACATTTCGTTGCTTTTTAATGTTAGTATCAGTGATAAATACATCTGATCTTATCTTAAAAAATGGGGCTAACAACAAAAGTAAAGGGAGTTTATAATTTCATACAGTTAGACTTACTTATGTGGACTTCTCACCCTGAAGGTGGCACTTAAAGCTCTGAGCCTGGAATCTGCCTGCAAAAGAAATGTTAGGAAATGTTCAAGCCCAAAGATAGGAGAATATCCAAATGAGTATAGAAAGCAGAGCTGCACACCTGTACCTTTGCCTGAAATCCTGTCTCATACACCATTTCCTTCCAGCAATGCTCCTGCCACACACAGTCACAGAGACAAGTCTTAAAACTTTAGAGACCCAGCTATATATTTTGATCAGCAGCAGTGAAACGTAGGACCAATATTCCAAACCTTGGTGAGAAAGTGGTACAGCATCTCATCGTTGGAGAGAACCGGATGAGAGGCCACGCGGAGCAGGAAGTTCTCCAGCCCAATCCTGCGCCGCTCCACAAAGTCTGGGTCCATGTTGTCTGCAGAAAGCTTGTGCCACACAAACTCTGCCTGCAGGCAGAAAAACAACATTTTATCCACACCTTCCTGAAAACCACTGAAGCTGAATATTATTCCACAACATAGAGCTGTTGGGATGAAGCATCTGTGAAGGAGCAACAGACACACAAGCTTGTAAAGTGTGCCAGGGCAGGTGTAGGTTTTCAATCAATGTTGGGAGAAAAACCCCCCAAACACAAATCATGGTTCCAGAACCTTAGTTTTAGTGTTAAAGAGAACAGACCCATAATAGATAAAAGAGCTTTAAACCTTACTTCAGAACCATTATTGTCACACATAAAATAAAATTTTACTGGATTGGAAGGGTTAATCTAAAATATTTATAAGCACCTCACTCAGTTAATCTAAAAAACTATACAAAACAAAATGGCTGATTTTACAAATCTGTTTGAGTAAATTAGGATTTAATTTTTAGTCATGTTCTCCCAAGGCCAGTGTCTTGCATGGTGAAAACATGTAGGACACCTGAATTATGTCACAATGTACCGGTTAGACTCTGAGTAGGCAACAACCACAGACAGCCAAAAACAGTTTTAAAAGGTTTATTGAAAATGACGGAGGATCGGGGTGGAGATGTCGTCACTGGGGAATCTGTTAGGAGTGACTGTGACTGGAGAGAAAAGGTGAGTGGTTAATCTTTTGTTTTGACAAGACTGTTTTCTAGACATGAAGGGTTTGATTCTTATTCCATGATGGTAGGGTGAGTATCTTGAAGGAGGTAAGTTGAACTGCAGTGGTTGAGCCTGGCTGGAAGAGGGTGGCTGGCGTGGTGTTTTGATCCGGTGTTTCCTTATTGCAGGTGGAGTTGCGTTTGGAGGGTGGACAGGCAGGAGTTCGGCTGGAGTGGGTGAAAGAACCTAGGGAGAGGATCAGGAAGGTATGGGTCACTTCTGAGAGCAAAGTAATTTCAAAAACTTGAACAGTCAAGAAGTTGGCCTGTTACTCTAGCAAAGCTCTTCTTCTTCTTATTTGTAGTTGTATGGCAGTTGGCAAACAACAACTTGGTATGACGTTCAAATAAATTAACTGGGGGAAAAAAAACGTATATCCTATCATACAAATGAGTTTGTTTTAGAAACTGAAATAAAGCCCTAAAACTTTCACATCCTGAATGTCATTTATTCCTTTATGTGAAGCTTAATCCTTTTTCCCTCTCGGTTATGAATCAGTTGTCTTCTTTCTTCTTGATAATTTTGACAATGCAACAGAACATGTTCTATGGTTTAATTTACTCCCCAACGCCTACATTTCCCTGTTTGATGTCTTCCTATAATGAATATAGTACTATTTAACCCAACGTGTCCAAATAAAAATCGAGAGATGTCTCCTCTCTCCTGGTCCTCTGTGTGATTCTCATGTCTCCTGTTTTCCTTTGAATAGAATAAAACCATCTCCTTGTCCTTTCCTCCTCCCAATGCTTTTGCCATATTTCCCTCATTTTCTTTTTTTATCCTGCTTTTTATTTCATTTCAGCTCTGCTGATGTTGACGTTTAAATTTACTTGGTCTCCTTTTGCAGCCTCTTTTGCCATTTTATTTGCATCCTCATTGCCAGTAACACCATAATGTGCTGGTACCCAAACAAAATTAACTATTAATCCCATCATATTTATTCCAAAGATAGTTTGTTAAATCTCAACTAAAATATCAGGTCTGCCTTCTAAAGGACTGTTATCTAAGCTTACCAAAGATGAACTAGAATCTGAGCAGATTATTGTAAGTAATGGTTTATTTTCCTCCACCCGCTTAGCAGTTAACAATAATGCCAACATTTCCCCTGTGTACACTGAAAGACATGTTACTGTTGTGTTGTGTTGGTGCTATACTGCCGATTTTCAGGCAGAGTTTGAAAAAGCATGTGTTAAAAGCAAATTTAAAAGCACGTCAAGCACGTCTTAAATTTAAACTAGAAAAGCACTCAGACCTCGGCCGGGCCCTTCCTTCCCTCCGATCCCTTCCTTCCCTCCGATCCCTATGTTATCTAATTCTAACTTTCTGTACTTTTCCAATAAAATGTTTGTTAATGAGACGCATGGGTGTGCTCATACTATGAAGAGTGGAGATGGAGGGCTGCTGCGTGAGGGGAGCCGCATGTGAGCTCTCTGACAAGGGAAAGGAGTGGAGGTTAGCACCGCTGGTCGGTGGATCATCCCCAAAGTTTTAATCAGTTGTCCCTACTCCCATTGTGGACATTTCCTCAAAATCCGACCATAACTTTTTGAGTTGTTACTAACAGAAAGACAAACAAACAAATTGATGTTATTATGAAGTTCACTATGCTGATAGATGGAAGTCTGGACAGAGCCAATGAATTGAATGCATTCTTCACCAGGTTCAGTTCTGGAACAAGCTCAGCATCCTCCTCTCCTGTCCCCAGCCAAACAGACATCCCATCCTCCTCTGACCCACAGCTCTCCTGTCACACCTCAGATGTTTTATCCTTCACCTCAGTCATGGACTCTTCTGTTTCCATGAGTTTGTCTTCAACCAAGTCAGGAGATGCTGCTACCCCCTCTGCCTCCCCCTCCCACTTGTCTGTCTCTAGAAGTCAGGTGTAGAGGCAGCTGGAGAGAGTGAACCAAAACAAGGCTGCAGGTCCAGATGGTGTCAGCCCCAGATTCTCAAAGCCAGTGCAGAGCAGCTCTGTGGGATTCTGCAACACCTCTTCACCCTTAGCCTGACCCTGGAGAAGGTCCCAGTGTTGTGCAAGACATCATGCCTTGTTCCAGTACCAAAAAGAACTCACCTATCAGTCATCAATGACTATAGACCTCTTGCCCTGACATCCCACATCATGAAGTTCCTGGAGAGACTCCTGTTGCCCCCCCTGTATAAGTAAACAAGAACATTTCAGGACCCACTTCAGTTAGCTCATCGCCATGGAGTTGGTGTTGAAGATGCCATCATCCACCTACTTCAACCAACCCACTTTCATTTGGACAAAGCAGGCAGCACTGTAAGGATCATTTTCTATGATTTCTCCAGTGCATTTACTACAATTCAACTTGATTTACTTTGTCAGAAACTACTGAAGACACAGATGGAGCCCTCCGCAATGGCCTGGATCAATGACTACCTTACAGAGAGACCACAGTTTGTCAGACTGAGGGATTGTGTGTCAAACGAGGTGGTCAGCAGCAAAGGAGCTCCACGGGGACCATACTCTCGCCATTCCTTTTCACTCTGTACACCTCAGACTTCCATTACAAATAAGAGACCTGTCATCTATAGAAATACTCAGATGACTCTGCAATGGTCAGGTGTATCAGAGATGGACAAAAAGCTAAATACAGAGAGCTGGTGGACCGCTCTGTGACAAGGTGTGGAAACAATCGTCTTGATGATCTTGGATTGGTTGTACCAAAACTTAATTTCCCCACGGGGATTATTAAAGTATCTCTTATCTTATCTTATCTTATCTTATCTTATTGTCTTACTTTGAATGTGAATAAAACAAAGGAGATGATTGTAGATTTCAGAAGAAACAGGGATAAGTCAAACACTGTTTCCGTCATGGGTGAAGAAGTGGAGGTGGTTAAGGAGTATAAATACCTTGGTGTTCACCTGGACAACAGACTGGACTGGAAGTGCAACAGTGAAGCTGTCTACAAGAAGGGACAGAGCAGACTGTACTTCTTAAGGAAGCTTAGGTCCTTCAAGGTTTGCAGCAAGATGCTGCAGATTTTCTACAAGTCTGTTGTGGAGAGTGTAATCTCTTCAGCCATCATCTGTTGGAGTAGCAGCATCAGAGCCAAGGACTTAAAAAGGCTAAACAACCTGAAAAAGAAGGCTGGTTCTGTTCTGGGGACAACTGTGGAACATCTGGAGATGATAATGCAAAGAAGGATTCTTCACGTTTTTTTAAAATATGGACAACCCTGTACATCCTCTTCATGAGACTGTCTTACAACAACAGAGTGTCTTCAGTCGGAGGCTTCTTCAGTTTCGCTGGAATACAGACCGCTACAGGAAATCCTTCCTGCCCACATTCATCATGATCTACAACAACGCCTTAAAGAATTCATTGTATGAGCTACAACAACACTTAATTTCCCTCTGTGATCAATAAAGTATGTTTGAACTGAATTTGAATTTAATTGAATTGTCTAATCCTATGAAATAACATGGGATGCATTTTTTTTAGCCGAAAAATGCATCCCCTCTCGTTTGAACCCAAAGATTATCCAACAGAGCTGGAATTCACACCAGTAGGTCATAAAGCAAGTGAAAGGATGAAGAAAATTATGTATCATTCATAACTGTCTATTTTTTTAAATGCATCCCCTGTCCTTTAGGATCAAAACAGGTGCTACAGCAATGAAACTCACAATGAGAAAGAACAGCTTATCAATGATCAGAGGGAAACAATCATATCCTTCACAAGGCAAAGTTAAAGGGAAATGCAGATTTTGGCAGGATGGATGTAGAGGGTACTGAAATCTGAGGGGATGCATTTTTCGGCAACCTCATAGTTTGAACAGCCAAAAAATGTATCAAATGTAATATCAAAGGATTAGACAGTTATGAATTATGTTTTATTTCCTCCACAATTCCGTATGTTCTCTGAGCTACTGGCGTGAATCCCAGCTCTTTAGGACAATTTTTGAGTTAAAAAGAAAAGAGGTGGATATTGTGGCAGCCTCCAAAGCTACATTACCAAAATACACTATTTTAGAGATTTATGTTTGGCATAACATTTTTTCCAATCAATGCATGTTCTTTGGGCTATTGGTGTTGGGCTATTGGTGTTTTAAAATCTGTGTCATTCATTTTAGGGTTAAAGGAGATGGTACACTATAGGGAGAGTTGAATAAATGTGGTCTATTTCGAGTTTTTGAAGAGGGGTACACACAAACAAAAAAAACAACCAGGGACTTTTTTTGTACTTTGAAAATTTAAATACTGCAATAACATAATGAACCTAATAACAAAAACTTTCAGGTCCCCCCACCAAGAACAAAACATGATTTTCTTGTCTTCCATAATGGACTTTTAGGGACCATACGGTGTATTCTACATAATTTATGTAGGATATTAATAGTTTTTAGACCAACCAATAACAAAATTGGGGACTTTATCATTAACTGCAGATAATAAGTTTTCTTACTTACATTTTCTTACATTGTGTCCTGCTTGCACCCATACCAGCCTGTAATTGCTAGTTTAAAAAGTTTAGATGTTATACAATGCTTAAACTATCATGCTGTTGGTAGAAAAAGCAGAGAATGTGACCCATAAACCAAAAAATACTCCTGGGACACTGTGACATTAAAACAATTAAGTCAAACATGTTCAGATGGTGTCAAAACTGTCATTAAAAAAAACTTGATATGCCATAAAACGGTATGTATTCAGGACGTACATGGAAGCCTGGATCTGCGGCGGACCAGCACCGTTCTCCTCAGAAGTAGTTGCTGCTTGGAGCTCAGGTGGATCGGCCTCGATCCCCTTTGGAAGGAGTTGGAGATCTACGAGGAAACACTGGAGTTTGAGACTCACGAGAAAATGCTAAAGATTCATGAAGAAATGCTGGAGCTGGAGATTTATGAGGAAATGCTGGAGCTGGAGAAACACTGCGAAATGCTGGAGCTGGAGAACGACAGAGAAATGCAGGAACCTCACAAGGAAATGCTGGAGGCTTGAGAGCTGCAGTGGTGACTGCCAGGATGAGTGCAGTCGATACCTGGAGCCGAGACAGATCGGCCAAGATCTCCCCGGAAGGAGATGATCCTTGAAGCTGTGGCACCAGCTCAGGAACTTGGCGGCAACTGGGCGCTGGAACAGCCACCAGAAAGTGACGGGGCGCTGGGAAAGGAGCTTGAGAACGATGGGTCACTGGAACTGATGCTGGAATAACTAGCAAGGACTTAGGATAGGAGCCTGGATTAAGCGGCAAGAAGAAGGGACAGTAGCCTGGCTGAGCCTGCGAGAAGCTGGGATAGGAGCCTGGTTGAGCTGGCGACGGTGAGCAGGCCCAGCGGCCTGGAAGCCGTGGCTATGAGCGAGCTCTGTGCCCTGGAAGCCGCGGCGACGAGCGAGCTCTGTGGCCTGGAAGCCATGATGAGAAGGGCTCTGGAGCTCTCTGATGGAAGGCGAGGAAGCCTGGATAGGCCCCCCTGGAGAAGAGTAGGGGCGGCCCGACAGGAACGACCCTTCAATCGATGGCGAGAGGATTGCAGGGAGGAGTGTTGGACCATCTCATACCTCTGTGGACCAACTCCAGTGGGACACCACACCAGCCCGGTTCCTGCATAAGTTGAGTCCAATGTGGAGGGTGAGTTCTTGGCAACCTCTCTACTGCACCACTGAAACAGAGTCAACATTTGTTCACCTCCTGCTGGGTCCTTTTGGTTGTGTCGTTCTGAGGTAGGACTCAGATGCAGGTAGTTTGAAGACGAAAACTCTAATAATCAGCTTGGTCAGGATTACTGCCAAACTAAAGTTACAGAACTCAAGCAAGGATGACAGGCGAGAGACGACAAAAGAATGATAATGACATGACAAAGACCTGGAGACACAGAGGGCTATAAAAACTCAGGAAAGGCAGTGAGAAAACAATCAGGTAAACTCGGGGCAGCTGGGGACAATCAAGTACGCAGGGACTGATAGAGACAGGGAAAAACACCACATTGTGACAGCTACGAACTGGGATGCACTTTGCCAGCCACATAAAAAGGACATCAATACCATGAATGACTGTGAGACCAACTATATCAACTTCTGTGTGAACAACAACATCTCCAGAACAGTGAGATGCTTCCCCATTAACAAACCCTTGATCACCTGAAGGAACTGATAAACAAGAAAAAAATTATTCAGTGAGGAAGACAGATAACTTTTGGGGAGTATACAGAGGTGACTTAAAGTCAAGATTAGAGATAACAAGGAGGCAAACAGGAAGAAGCTGGAGAGCAAACTACAGAGGAACATTATCGGGGATTTGTGGTCAGGGAGGAAGATCACAGATTTCAAGCAGGAGGACAGAATAAGATGGAAATCTGAACACTGCAAATACGCTGAACACATTCTTTAATAGTTTCTATTTAGGAACAAGCTCAGCATCCTCCTCTCCTGCCCCCAGCCAGACGGACATCACACTGTCTTTTAACCCACAGCTTTTCTCTCACACCTCAAACGTTTTATCTTCCACCTCCCACTACTTTGTGGCATTGTGGCCATCATTTTATCTTAGACGTGACCAAAACACAGTAGTTTATTGTAGATTTCAAGAGAAACAGGGTTAGGCCAAACACTATTTCCATCATGGGAGAAGAAGAAGATGGTGGAGGAGTGTAAATACTTCATTGTTCACTGGGACAACAGACTGAACTAGAGACGCAACAGTAAAGCTGTCTAAAAGAATGGACACAGCAGACTGTACTTTTTGAGGAAGCTTTGGCCCATCAGAGTTTGCAAGATGGTGCACAGGATCTATAAATCTGTTGTGGACAGTGTAATCTCTTCTGCAATCAACTGTCAGGGTACCAGCATAATAGCCAGTGACTTGAAAAGGATAAACAAGCTAATAAAGAAGGCTGGTTCTGTTCTGGGGACTACTCTGCAACCTCGGGATGATTGTGCAAAAAAGGATTATGAACAACCCTGAGCATTCTCTGTATGCAGGGGCGGACTGGGACAATAATTCAGGCAGGGAGTTTGATACCATCCTAGGCCACCATCACCCAATAAATGAAAAATCCCAAAACTGAGTTAGGTTGGGCACCTCCTGATGTAAGATTGTAAAATAATAAAGCAAAGGCTACATACAGTGGCTTGCAAAAGTATTCGGCCCCCTTGAACTTTTCCACATTTTGTCACGTTACAGCCACAAACATGAATCAATTTTATTGGAATTCCACGTGAAAGACCAATACAAAGTGGTGTACACATGAGAAGTGGAACGAAAATCATTCATGATTTCAAACATTTTTTACAAATAAATAAGTGAAAAGTGGGGTGTGCGTAATTATTCAGCCCCCATAGTTCATAGTCAGTTGCCCATAGACATTGCCTGATGAGTGCTAATGACTAAATAGAGTGCACCTGTGTGTAATCTAATGTCAGTACAAATACAGCTGCCCTGTGACGGCTTCAGAGGTTGTCTAAGAGAATGTTGGGAGCAACAACACCATGAAGTCCAAAGAACACACCAGACAGGTCAGGGATAAAGTTATTGAGAATTTTAAAGCAGGCTTAGGCTACAAAAAGATTTCCCAGGCCTTGAACATCCCACGGAGCACTGTTCAAGTGATCATTCAGAAATGGAAGGAGTATGGCACAACTGTAAACCTACCGAGACAAGGCCGTCCACCTAAACTCACAGGCCGAACAAGGAGAGCGCTGATCAGAAATGCAGCCAAGAGGCCCATGGTGACTCTGGATGAGCTGCAGAGATCTACAGCTCAGGTGGGGGAATCTGTCCATAGGACAACTATTATGGACTATTATAACCTTTATGGAAGAGTGGCAAGAAGAAAGCTATTGTTAAAAGAAAATTATAAGAAGTCCCGTTTGCAGTTTGCCACAAGCCATGTGGGGGACACAGCAAACATGTGGAAGAAGGTGCTCTGGTCAGATGAGACCAAAATGGAACTTTTTGGCCAAAATGCAAAACGCTATGTGTGGCGGAAAACTAACACTGCACATCACTCTGAACACACCATCCCCACTGTCAAATATGGTGGTGCCAGCATCATGCTCTGGGGGCGCTTCTCTTCAGCAGGGACAGGGAAGCTGGTCAGAGTTGATGGGAAGATGGATGGAGCCAAATACAGGGCAATCTTGGAAGAAAACCTCTTGGAGTCTGCAAAAGACTTGAGACTGGGGCGGAGGTTCACCTTCCAGCAGGACAACAACCCTAAACATAAAGCCAGGGCAACAATGGAATGGTTTAAAACAAAACATATCCATGTGTTAGAATGGCCCAGTCAAAGTCCAGATCGAAATCCAATCGAGAATCTGTGGCAAGATCTGAAAACTGCTGTTCACAAACGCTGTCCATCTAATCTGACTGAGCTGGAGCTGTTTTGCAAAGAAGAATGGGCAAGAATCTCTAGATGTACAAAGCTGGTAGAGACATACCCTAAAAGACTGGCAGCTGTAAGTGCAGCAAAAGGTGGTTCTACAAAGTATTGATTAAGGGGGCTGAATAATTACGCACACCCCACTTTTCAGTTATTTATTTGTAAAAAATGTTTGGAATCATGTATGATTTTCGTTCCACTTCTCATGTGTACACCACTTTGTATTGGTCTTTCATGTGGAATTCCAATAAAATTGATTCATGCTTGTGGCTGTAATGTGACAAAATGTGGAAAAGTTCAAGGGAGACGAATACTTTTGCAAGCCACTGCATGTGCTCACACATATCTTTTTCTGTTTCTTTGCCCTACAAAATAAATGTTTCTGTTCTGCTGGAATAACCTGCACTCAGGTTTTTAAACTAACTGGTACCAGACTAGTGTCAGCCATAGTATACTACAAGTGAGAAGTACACAGGTGGTGCACTGCAGATGTCTAGAGTAATTCTCTAATACTGAACAGAGAAATTTTAAACACACACTTAAATTATCACTTTAAATAATCTAGACTTGTAAAGTTCATTGTATACTGATCATCATAAGTGAAGCACAAAAATTATTATATTCTAATCGCCTGTATGTTTGGTTTATGCTTAAATTGTACCTGAAGGTTCCTGTTCTGATTCCTTACTACTGCTGTCCATCACTGATGTGACTGCAGGAGCTCTTGCAGCACTTGTGCTGCTAACAGTGCTGACACTGCTCCCTTCACTATCTTTTTAAGGAAAAATCCAAAACCCACCCATAATGTCGCAGCTTTCCAGATTCAGTAATTTACCATTTTAATGCATTTAGCTGTTTATATAAATAAAAATGTTGTTCATCTCAATAGGAATATACCTAATTAAATACAGGTTAAATGATATGATATAATACAACGATCGCCAGTTCGGTGACCATGCCACCAGGAAATGTCCCAGTGCTCTGGATGGCCAGTCCACCACTGTTTTCATGAGACTGTCACACAACAACAGAGTGTCTTCAGTCAGAGGCTTCTTTAGATTCTCTGTAATACTGACTGCTAGAGAAGATCCTTCCTGTCCACAGCCATCAGCATCTACAACTCTTTAAAGAAAATTGTATGAGTTGTTAGGCATCACGGTTGGACAGTGTATCCCACCCCATGAATGAAACTGTTGCTGAACTGGAGAGCTCCTTCAGCGACAGACTGTTGCATCCAAGGTGCAAGAAGAAACATTATTGTAGGTCCTTCCTCCCAGCAGCTGTAAGACTGTAAACCCATCACTGCTCCCAACAAACTCAGCGAATGCTTAGATCTCTGTTGTAACTTCCACTGTTATTTTTTATTTACACATCTCTGTATGCACAGTATCTATTTTTCCCTTTTTGCAAATAGTATGCTGCTAAATATTTTTAAATTAACCTGCTCAGTTGCACATTTCTTGAATCTGAGTATGCAATTTTTATTTTTATTAACTACACAGTATTTTAGTGTTGTAAGTTTGTCCTTAACGTACAGTATATTATTAATCTTAATTCTGTTTTTTTATATTTTCTTGTATGAATATACTCAGACTGCTTGTCACTTTGCTGCTGTTACTTCTGAAGTTCCCCTATGCGGGACAATAAAGTGTGTTTCTATTCTATTCTATTCTATTCTATTCTATTCTATTCTATTCTAATTTTAGGAGGAACCATGTGGTACTCACCCTCTTCTCAGGCAGAGGGGGCACCACGATGTATGGATATGTAACTATCAGGTAGTTCCTCAGCAGTTCAAACTCACTGTATCGCCTCCACAGAGAGTCAGGGGGTGGGTTACGGCCTTCAGCAATTGCATCCACTGGTCTTTAAATTTTGTTCGAGAACATTAACAAACAAACAAACAAACGAAAAAGCAGAAGTTAATTTCTGCATCATCACCAGAGGAGGAAGTGCAGCTGCATGCATTTTTAAACATAAGGTGTCAAACTACAGGACATTTTGAAACAACATAGAGTGATATGTTGTGCTCACCTTGTCTCAACCAGGTAGACAGTAAAGGTCTCTTGCATGCTGACTGAATTCTTACCGCTCCTTTTCTCTGCTTCAGCAACACAGATCTCCATCCTCCCCAAAATACACGAGCCAGCATCTGTCAGCATCTGTCCCATCACAACAAACCGCGTCAGGGGTTTTGTTTAGGATTGAGATGACATATAAAGACTGGCTCATGATGGCCACAGTACTCAACAAAGCTGTATAAAATGTTTGTGTTCGTCAGCTCACGTCACTAGCCTAGATAAGCAAGCATTGATGTCCACTCGTATTATAACCACGACTCAAAGCGACATCTCTGTCGAAGTCGAGGAATTAAGCAACAAGAAGCTGCTGTTTTACCGTGTTATTCAGGCTCCCATCAGGTGCTGCTTGGACCGATTCATCGTTAGAAGCCACCGACTCTTCCTTCACATCATCCGCCATCCTTCCTGATCGGACAGGGGATCCAAACAGATCGCCTCGCACAGTGCTGCTTTGCGTGCGTATTCTAGAGATTACGATTAATTTAGGCATAAAATCTTAACAAAAAGAGATAAATAAATAAATACGCATTATAGTAAAAAAAAAAAAAAAAAGCGAATAAACAAACAAACATTAAAGCGCTATACCACAGGCTATTTTCTATTTTATAAATTTTGCTAATAGTGTAATCATATGGTAGAGCAGGCGCACTAGGTGCGGAGGCGGTGGCCGTGGATTCGATTCCCTGTGGGACCTTTTGCTGAATGTCTTCCCCTTCTCACTCCATCATTTTTCCTCCCAAATCACTGTTCAATAAAAGCCTCTAGTGCCTTAAAAAATGAACAGCACTGATTCGAATAATGTTTTATCATAAACTCTAATAAATGTGTATAACTGCTTTTTAGTTTTTGTTTAGTTAACAATGTTTCTTTAGCATCGACTGTTGCTAAAATGACCGGGTTAATTTACCTACTATTGCTAAATAACACTGATGATCCTCCTGCATTTATTTTGAAACCAGCTGTGTTTACCGTAATGCACGCAAAGTCACGCTGCACAGAGCATCGAGAGGTCTGCCGTCAACCGAATGCAGTGACGATTCAGGACGCATGTGCAAAGTGTCATCCAGAATACTGTGAACCAACCGGTGGACCGCCATCTTTGACCACTCTCCCCAGCTCCACAGTGTAATCTGTTTGGCAGACGGAAATGGACCCAGCGCATTTAATGAATCACAACTCACTGAATCATAAATTGATTTGCATGCGGTTTTTGTTTGTAGCTATGACACGAGTTGGCGTAATTTAGTATTCACTGTTTTAACAGTAATAGCATATTTTAAAAATACTTATGAGATGCATGCAAAACAATATAAATCCTATCCTAGTTTCCCCATTTACTTCTGCCGTCACATTGCTCAGAACTTTTCATAAAAAATGTCATTTCGGTTGCCAATGAACCAAATTTTAGGAATTTTTCAGAAAGTTTGTTTGCAAACTATTTACAGTCGAAGAGGTGGGTATTCCAAATTTATTTAAGTTGAATCTAAAATAGAAAACCTGCGTGAGGAAATAGTAAGGATGACCAGCAATGACATCAGCAGCTTTTTACGCCAGTAATCGAATGCATATTGTGAGCAGTTTCCTTGTTGTTTTTTAGTGTCAAAATTTTATAAAATGTTACACCCAACACAAATGATAAGAGTAAAACTTTATTTTGGATTTACAAAAAAAAAAATCTATTTGCCAGTACAACAGAATACGCAAGCAAAAAAAAAAAACCTACATGTCTAAACAAGCTTAATGTAGGCTACCATAAATGCATTTTATCCAGGATTACCTTTTAAAGTCTGGTTCAAATTATAAATAACAAGATTTAAACCAAGCCCTGAAATCTGCAATTACACACACCTTAGAAGCTAACTTTCCCAACTATGGTGTCCTGAAATTAGGAGAGTAAAAACGGTGGTAATTTCTACATGATTCTAAAATAGCACCACACAAGGAGTAGCGGTTTCATTCCTATTTATTCGTGAGATGTCTTCCTGGTCATTGATCCTGCAGTTCGTCCACCATTCTCAAACAAATCACTAAATTATATTGCTCCTTTTATCTCCCCATCAGAAGAATTCAAGTGAGGAGGCAGCTGGAGAAACGGAACCAGAAAAAGGCTGCAGGTCCATATGGTGTCAGCCCTCGAGTCCTGAAAGCCTGTTTGTATCAGCTATTTGTATCGCTTCAATCTTAGTCGGATCCCAGAAGAAGGTTTCAGTGTAGTGTAGGCCAGCATCAACAGAACCATTTACTTAAAGAAGCTCAATTTTTACTTAAAGAAGCTCAATCTGATAAAGAAGCAGGATCTGTTTTTGGTACTGCTTATGAACCCCTGGAGATTGGATTTAAAAAAAGGTCTATATAAAATTGGTCCATCCATCCATCCATTTTCTTCCGCTTATCCGGGGTCGGGTCGCGGGGGAAGCAGCCTAAGCAAAGAGACCCAGACTTCCCTCTCCCCAGCCACTTGTTCCAGCTCCTCGGGAGGAACCCCAAGGCGCTCCCAGGCCAGCCGAGAAACATAGTCCCTCCAGCGTGTCCTGGGCCTTTCCCCTGGGCCTTCTCCCGGTGAGACGTGCCTGAAACACCTCACCAGGGAGGCGTCCAGGAGGCATCCTGACCAGATGCCCGAGCCACCTCAACTGACTCCTCTCGATGTGGAGAAGCAGCGGCTCTACTCTGAGCCCCCTCCGGATGACTGAGCTTCTCACCCTATCTCTAAGGGAGAGCCCAGACACTCTGCGGAGGAAACTCATTTCAGCCGCTTGTATCCGTGATCTCATTCTTTCGGTCACCACCCAGAGTTCGTGACCATAGATGAGGGTAGGAACGTAGATCGACCGGTAAATCGAGAGCTTCGCCTTTTGGCTCAGCTCTCTTCACCACGACAGACCGGTAGAGCGCCCGCATAACTGCAGATGCCCCACCAATCCGTCTATCGATCTCCCGCTCCATTTTTCCCTCATTCGTGAACAAGACCCCCAGATACTTAAACTCCTCCACTTGGGGAAGGACCCCATCCCCGACCCGGAGGAGGCACCCCACCCTTTTCCGGCTCAAGACCATGGCCTCAGATTTGGAGGTGCTGATTCTCATCCCAGCCGCTTCACACTCGGCTGCGAACAGCTCCAGCGAAAGCTGTAGATCACGCTCCGATGAAGCCAACAGGACCACATCATCTGCAAAAAGCAGAGACCCGATCCTGAGGCCACCAAAACGGATCCCCGCAACGCCTTGGCTGCGCCTAGAAATCCTGTCCATAAAAGTTAGGAACAGGATCGGTGACAAAGGGCAACCTTGGCGGAGTCCAACTCTCACTGGAAACAAGCCCGACTTACTGCCGGCAATGCGAACCAAACTCTGGCACCGGTCGTACAGGGACCTAACAGCCCGTATCAAGGGGCCCGGTACCCCATACTCCCGGAGCACCCCCCACAGGGCCCCCCGAGGGACACGGTCGAACGCCTTCTCCAAGTCCACAAAACGCATGTAGACCGGTTGGGCGAACTCCCACGCACCCTCCAGGACCCTGCTGAGGGTGTAGAGCTGGTCCAGTGTTCCACGGCCAGGACGAAAACCGCATTGTTCCTCCTGGATCCGAGGTTCGACTATCCGTCGGACCCTCCTCTCCAGAACCCCTGAATAGACCTTACCAGGGAGGCTCAGAAGTGTGATCCCCCTGTAGTTGGAACACACCCTGTGGTCCCCCTTTTTAAACAGGGGGACACCACCCCGGTCTGCCAATCCAAGGGAACTGCCCCCGATGTCCACGCAATATTGCAGAGCCGCGTTAGCCAACACAGCCCCACAACATCCAGAGCCTTGAGGAACTCCGGTCGAATCTCATCCACCCCCGGAGCCTTGCCACCGAGGAGCTTTTTAACGACCTCGGTGACCTCAGCACCAGAGATTGGAGAGCCCGACCCCAAGTCCCCAAACCCTGCTTCCAGATTGGAAGGCGTGCTGGTGGGATTGAGGAGGTCTTCGAAGTATTCCATCCACCGACCCAAAACGTCCCGCGTCGAGGTCAGCAGCACACCATCCCCACTGTAAACAGTGTTGGTGGCAGACCGCTTTCCCCCCCTGAGACGCCGGATGGTGGACCAGAATCGCTTCGAAGCCGTACGGAAGTCGTTTTCCATGGTCTCTCCAAACTCCTCCCATGCCCGAGTTTTTGCCTCAGCAACCATCCGAGCCGCATCCCGCTTGGCCTGTCGGTACCTATCAGCTGCTTCAGGGGTCCCACAAGCCAAAAAGACCCGGTAGGACTCCTTCTTCAGCCTGACAGCATCCCTTACCGCCGGTGTCCACCACCTGGTTCGGGGGTTGCCGCCGCGACAGGCACCGACCACCTTGCGGCCACAGCTTCGGTCAGCCGCCTGGGCAATGGAGGCGCGGAACATGGTCCACTCGGACTCGATGTCCCCCGCCTCCCCCGGGACGTGTTCAAAGTTCTGCCGGAGGTGTGAGTTAAAGCTCCTTCTGACAGGAGACTCTGCCAGACGTTCCCAGCAGACCCTCACAACACGTTTGGGCCTTCCAGGTCTGTCCGGCGTCCTCCCCCACCATCGGAGCCGACTCACCACCAGGTAGTGGTCAGTGGACAGCTCTGCCCCTCTCTTCACCCGAGTGTCCAAAACATGCGGCCGCAGATCAGATGAGTTAATGAGGAGACGTTGGTGTTTTTTCAAGAAATTGTTTTGAAATTTGACAAGCAAAAAAATAACTTCAAAAATTGGTTTAACAAAGGTTTAATTTAATTATTTTATTATTGGCTCTTATCTGGCTCTTTGAAAACAAAATCGCTCAGACTAGAGTCATGGAAAGTAGATTAGAACAATGATATTTCAGAAGATGAATGGGTAAAAAAATCTGTCTTAAATCCCAGAAACAAAAAGCAAATGTCTATTTAAAAGAGCTTCAATTCAATTGGTTAATGCAAACATATACAGTAGCTTGCAAAAGTATTTGGCCCCCTTGAACTTTTCCACATTTTGTCACATTACAGCCACAAACATGAATAAATTTCATTGGAATTCCACGTGAAAGACCAAAACAAAGTGGTGTACACGTGAGAAGTGAAACGAAAATCATACATGATTCCAAACATTTTTTACAAATAAATAACTGAAAAGTGGGGTGTGTGTAATTTTTCAGCCCCCTTTGGTCTGAGTGCAGTCAGTTGCCCATAGACATTGCCTGATGAGTGCTAATGACTAAATAGAGTGCACCTGTGTCTAATCTAATGTCAGTACAAATACAGCTGCCCTGTGACGGCCTCAGAGGTTGTCTAAGAGAATGTTGGAAGCAACAACACCATGAAGTCCAAAGAACACACCAGACAGGTCAGGGATAAAGTTATTGAGAAATTTAAAGCAGGCTTAGGCTACAAAAAGATTTCCCAAGCCTTGAACATCCCACGGAGCGCTGTTCAAGCGATCATTCAGAAATGGAAGGAGTTTGGCACAACTGTAAACCTACCAAGACAAGGCCGTCCACCTAAACTCACAGGCCGAACAAGGAGAGCGCTGATCAGAAATGCAACCAAGAGGCCCATGGTGACTCTGGACGAGCTGCCGATATCTACAGCTCAGGTGGGGGAATCTGTCCATAGGACAACTATTAGTGGTGCACTGCACAAAGTTGGTCTTTATGGAAGAGTGGCAAGAAGAAAGCCATTGTTAAAAGAAAACCATAAGAAGTCCCGTTTGCAGTTTGCCACAAGCCATGTGGGGGACACAGCAAACATGTGGAAGAAGGTGCTCTGGTCAGATGAGACCAAAATGGAACTTTTTGGCCAAAATGCAAAACGCTATGTGTGGCGGAAAACTAACACTGCACATCACTCTGAACACACCACCCCCACTGTCAAATATGGTGGTGGCAGCATCATGCTCTGGGGGTGGTTCTCTTCAGCAGGGACAGGGAAGCTGGTCAGAGTTGATGGGAAGATGGATGGAGCCAAATACAGGGCAATCTTGGAAGAAAACCTCTTGGAGTCTGCAAAAGACTTGAGACTGGGGCGGAGGTTCACCTTCCAGCAGGACAACGACCCTAAAAATAAAGCCAGGGTAACAATGGAATGGTTTAAAACAAAAAATATCCATGTGTTAGAATGGCCCAGTCAAAGTCCAGATCTAAATCCAATCGAGAATCTGTGGCAAGATCTGAAAACTGCTGTTCACAAACGCTGTCCATCTAATCTGACTGAGCTGGAGCTGTTTTGCAAAGAAGAATGGGCAAGAATCTCTAGATGTACAAAGCTGGTAGAGACATACCCTAAAAGACTGGCAGCTGTAAGTGCAGCAAAAGGTGGTTCTACAAAGTATTGACTCAGGGGGCTGAATAATTACGCACACCCCACTTTTCACTTATTTATTTGTAAAAAATGTATGATTTTCGTTCCACTTCTCACATGTACACCACTTTGTATTGGTCTTTCACGTGGAATTCCAATAAAATTGATTCATGTTTGTGGCTGTAATGTGACAAAATGTGGAAAAGTTCAAGGGGGCCGAATACTTTTGCAAGCCACTGTATAACTCACTTTGGGAATGTGATATTATTAAAGATCACTGGAAGTAGGTGATAAACAAAGTTAAAATAATCTTATCAATAAAAATACCCCCATATATGTGAAGATAATGCAAACAGACCTTAATCTGAGATCTTATCAAATTAAATGTTTACATTTTGCAGTATTACAGACCAAAAGGCTGATAGTTTGGAAATGAATCAATCTGAATTCCCCCGTGAAAGGTATCTGGATCAATTCAGTGACACAGACAATAGCATATTCATTAAAAACAAAATGGATACCTTTGTAAAAATATTAAGAAACCTTTTTATGAATTTTATAAAAACAACTGATCTAAGACTATTCCTAACAGAAACTGAACCCTAGCTGTAATACCGACCTCCACCGGAGATCATTCTTGGACAAAGACATCAGCATATAAAACCGACATAAAATAAAACGGATCTGGCTCTTTTAGATCCCTGAAACTGACTGTGGAACAAATCCTAAAAGAACCTCTCAGTCAAATAGAAGTGAAGAAAAATTTACATTTGTGCTGATTTCACATAAGTCACACGATCAGCCCAAACCCATAGTTGGACAGTATTGCAGAGTTTAAACAGACAGATTAAAATAAATGTTTAAGTTTTAACAAACTGGTTGATACAGTGTTAGATTGAAAAGCAGAAACAAAGTAAACTTCATTTATGAAGAGGTTTAGCCCTTTTACTTTGGACCCTAAAACCAGCTATGATAATAACTTCTCTCACCGTTAACCTTATTTGTATCCAGGCTGCTCATGCTGCAGGACCAGGCTAATGTTATAGCCTTGCAGCTGCAAAATCATGAAAATAACAATATTTAAGTCGATACTGTTATGTCAGTTTAATTTGCTGGGAGCCCATTAACTGTTTATTTGACAATTTTTCAAGGGGCAGTATTCTGTTGTAGGCTGAAAATACAATCAGGGATGGAAAAACCGGGATGCAGAAAGCCATGTCACCCATATCAAAACGGCCAATGAATTGAATAAAATAGTGTTGTTGCAGGTTGAGACTCATTAAGGTTGGATTAGATCAAACTGCTCTATAAGTGAACTGAATAAGTATCGTATAAAGAATTCCAATCTTCCGGACTTCCTGAACATACTTTATAACTTTACGAATTCCAAATTCAAATAAAATAAGCTGTAAACAGTTGTACACTGTATAGGCGACGTATAGTAAACGGTCTGCATTTTTTATAGCAAAGACTGCTTTACAAAGGGAAGTATGGCAGTGCCCATATTTTAAAGTAAATATAAAACATTCTGCTTGTTTGATCAGTTTACTTTTAGAAATCTAGATTTTTTTGTATCTTTTAGAAGATTTGATAAAGTTTTTTTAAAGACATATTCAAACATGGAAAAACACTGAAAGCAGTGTCCATATTTTATGTATTTTTAAAGACTGCAAACCAACTGACACACATACCTTTTTCAAGAAAATGAACTTCCCATCGCCTACAACACTTACATTAAAGCCATCTAAAGGCACCTGCTGAAGACCCATCACAGTGAAACTCTAATCTCTTGATGGAGACATAGATCAGTTTTTGGACAGAAAAATACAATCTGAATCTAGATAGATACTTTTCAATAAATACATGATATGTGCAAATTTACAACCAACACGTAGAGTAACTTTCCTCTGTCGTAAAACTCATCTATGCTCCTCAGAGGGCTGTGACAAGTCTTTCTGATTGCTCCACCTTAACCTCACCTGGAGAATGTAGCTGAAATTCAGCTAGACTCCTGGTTTTGAATGTTTTTCATGGGTGTACAGGGCTCTGAGGTTCATCCTGCGAGCCCACAAAGAAGCAGACTTGCTGTGGGGAGGAGGGGGCAGTGAGAGGGGGGCGGTAGGAGGTGGGGGAGGTAGATGATGGGATGTCCCAGTAGTTGCTGTGAAGGTCAAGGGAGGAAAGAGCAGGCACAATGATCTGTCTGGGACTTTCAGTCTCTGAAGGTAGTGGCGGGACACTCAAGCACTTCCTTAGGCACCGCTCACTGTAGAGGGCAGACGTTCAAATATTATTCAGGTAGAGATGCATTAAAGCCTAGAGCAGCAAATGGATTGCTTGAAAGAACAAGAGATTATGAATGAACAAAACCTATGAACAGTTGAAAGCAGATATTTATATACACTGTACAAAAGACATAGAACCTTTTTTCCACTCTGACGTTAAATCATTCTAAACTTTTCCTTTTTAAATCAGTTAGGGGTACCAAGATAATTTCTATTTGCTAAATGCCAGGATAGAGACATTCTTCAAAGTCAGCCTCCTTTCTACAAGGGCAGGATGATAACTGGATAACAATATTTTAGTAATTGTATTAATGTGTTTTTATGTCCCATGTTATTTCTCAGACCAGCTAAGACAGTACGTGTTGAACTTTGCTGCTGTGAATTTACATTGTTATCGGAACTCTGAAGGAGGAGGTTGTGTTCCGAGGGAACGCTTTTCTGATCGGTGTCGATGCTTGAGTACTCTGGTGTGGACGTGAAAAGTTCCTCTACACCGGTGTTTGAGTGTTTTAATCAGTTGGCTGTACTGTTTTTGGGCTTTCTTCATTAAAAGAAGACTAATGTTACATCCCCTACTTAGAGTGGTCCATACTGTGCGCAAACAGCTAACTTTATATATCTGTGGCCCATGCTAACAACATATGTCGATCGATAGATGTGTGGTACGATAGAAAAAAAGGGTAGATAAAAAGTTAAATAAAAAAAAAAGTTTCCCTTCCTTTTTCATCATAGCCTATCGGGTAGCTTAATACTACAGTCATTATAGTCATTTTGAACCGATACGGGACACACAAACACTAAATGTAGCAATAACGAACAAAATAAAGCGCAGGAAATACGACGGTCAGCAAAGTCGATGTGGCGAGACCAAAGCAGGTCCCCATGGTCCGCTGTGGACTGGTGCTGCTGTCATGTTTGCGCAAAGACAGGCACAACACACCCGAGCCTCGCTGCTAACAACACAGCGGCTTTAAAAATTTCTCAAAAGTGAAAAAGCTTTCAAAAATTAACACGAGGGAGGGAAGACCTGCTGGTTTTCAGCACACAATCATTCAACTGTACTGAATCGGTATCAGATTTGCCAGGCTCTTGAACACAAACTAATCAGATGTCTGAGCCATTAATATAATAAAGTATTATAAAGCTTTTAAAAGAAACGTAAAAAGCATCAAGATAAGCCTACAAATTAAATAAAAAACAATTAATGTATTTTTATTCAATAAGATAAAGGTAAATAACATCAGTCTTTTCTTTGTCAGTATTTATTTATGTCGCTCAGGACTCTTAACTTGAGTTTTTTTTGTTTCTTACAAACTTTCAGTTATGGTAAAAAAGATCTTAGTTTTTGTGTGTTTTTTATTAATAATAGTTCATTAAAGAATAGCAAAAAATACCCAGGGCTGCCCTTAAAATATATTTTCTACATTTGTGACTGGTTCCAGATCCTTCTCCCTCAGCTCTCAGCAGTTCCTTTCCAGATCTCACCCCCCATCACACTATCTTAAATAAACTTTTAAAATCTTTCTTGTCTCCTGATAATTTCGTGCATGTGGGTCAGGCAGCTTAACAAAACCATGACAACGGAACAATTGTCCTATTGACCTACAACTGAAGACAGTCCAGGAATGGTGCAGTACCTGTCGGTCGCTTGTGCCCTTTTTTACAATGGAAACAGATAAAATAGCGTACCGAACCCCACTGACCTGCGCCATACCACTCAGTAGAAACAAGGTATGATCACTGTGCCATTAAACAATTTGGGAAAGCCCAGATGATGATCTCACGGCGTTGTAAGGTTCTGATTTATTCATAACATCTGAGGTTAAGGGAGGCACACCTGTGGATTTAAAACAACAACTCAAACACATTGCTTCCTTCCTGACATTATGGGAAAATCAGCCACAATATAAGGAAGATGACTGTGAACCTCACCAAGTCTGGTTCATCATTGGGTCCAATTTCCAGATTCACATCCATCAGTTATAACAAATATATATGTGTAAGTATACCAAACATTTACAAATGTCCAGAAATCTAAGTATTAAGGAGGGAGACACTATTATCTACAGGTCCTTCTCAAAAAATTAGCATATTGTGATAACGTTCATTCTTTTCCATAATGTAATGATAAAAATTAAACTTTCATATATTTTAGATTCATTGCACACCAACTGAAATATTTCAGGTCTTTTATTGTTTTAAAACTGATGATTTTGGCAAACAGCTCATGAAAACCCAAAATTCCTACCTCAAAAAATTAGCATATCATGAGAAGGTTCTCTAAACGAGCTATTAACCTAATCATCTGAATCAACGAATTAACTCTAAACACCTGCAAAAGATTCCTGAGGCTTTTAAAAACTCCCAGCCTGGTTCATTACTCAAAACCGCAATCATGGGTAAGACTGCCGACCTGACTGCTGCCCAGAAGGCCATCATTGACACCCTCAAGCAAGAGGGTAAGACACAGAAAGAAATTTCTGAATGAATAGGCTGTTCCCAGAGTGCTGTATCAAGGCACCTCAGTGGGAAGTCTGTGGGAAGGAAAAAGTGTGGCAGAAAACGCTGCACAACCAGAAGAGGTGACCGGACCCTGAGGAAGATTGTGGAGAAGGACCGATTCCAGACCTTGGGGGACCTGCGGAAGCAGTGGACTGAGTCTGGAGTAGAAACATCCAGAGCCACCGTGCACAGGCGTGTGCAGGAAATGGGCTACAAGCCACTTTTGAACCAGAAACAGCGGCAGAAGCGCCTGACCTGGGCTACAGAGAAGCAGCACTGGACTGTTGCTCAGTGGTCCAAAGTACTTTTTTCGGATGAAAGCAAATTTTGCATGTCATTCGGAAATCAAGGTGCCAGAGTCTGGAGGAAGACTGGGGAGAAGGAAATGCCAAAATGCCTGAAGTCCAGTGTCAAGTACCCACAGTCAGTGATGGTCTGGGGTGCCATGTCAGCTGCTGGTGTTGGTCCACTGTGTTTTATCAAGGGCAGGGTCAATGCAGCTAGCTATCAGGAGATTTTGGAGCACTTCATGCTTCCATCTGCTGAAAAGCTTTATGGAGATGAAGATTTCATTTTTCAGCACGACCTGGCACCTGGTCACAGTGCCAAAACCACTGGTAAATGGTTTACTGACCATGGTATTACTCTGCTCAATTGGCCTGCCAACTCTCCTGACCTGAACCCCATAGAGAATCTGTGGGATATTGTGAAGAGGAAGTTGAGAGACGCAAGACCCAACACTCTGGATGAGCTTAAGGCCGCTATCGAAGCATCCTGGGCCTCCATAACACCTCAGCAGTGCCACAGGCTGATTGCCTCCATGCCACGCCGCATTGAAGCAGTCATTTCTGCAAAAGGATTCTCGACCAAGTATTGAGTGCATAACTGAACATCATTATTTGAAAGTTGACTTTTTTTGTAATAAAAACACTTTTCTTTTATTGGTCGGATGAAATATGCTAATTTTTTGAGATAGGAATTTTGGGTTTTCATGAGCTGTATGCCAAAATCATCAGTTTTAAAACAATAAAAGACCTGAAATATTTCAGTTGGTGTCCAATGAATCTAAAATATATGAAAGTTTAATTTTTATCATTACATTATGGAAAAGAATGAACTTGATCACAATATGCTAATTTTTTGAGAAGGACCTGTATATAGAAAGAAGTTCTGAACAAATATAAACTGAAATGCCACTCAGAAGAAGAAGCCATGTTGCAATCAAGGACAAAAAACGTAATATTTAGAGACATGACCTGCGGCCTGCTAAAAGTGAGATTAAAGTGTTTGGCCATAATGGCCATTGGTGCATTTAGTGGAAAAAAGTTCACAAGCCTGAGAACACCAAACTGACTGTGAGGTATAGGGGTGGTAGAATCAATTTGTGGGGAGTGTTATGCTGTAGGAGGGACTGGTGTACTTCATTAAATAAATAGCATCATGAGGAATGAACATTATGTGGACATATTGAAGCAACATCTAAAGACATCAGCCAAGAAGTTAAACCTTGGGCAAAATGGACAACAGCGCTATTCATGCCACCAAATCAGTTACACGGTGAATAAAGACAACAAAGTGAATGATTTGGATGACCATCACTAAGCCCTGATCAGGAAACCTAAAACATTTGACCCAATTTAGACTATTTTAAAAGGCAATACAATTGTGTTAATTTTAAACAAGCTATTAACAGGAAAAGTTTATTCCGATTTATTGTCAGACGCGGAGAAAAAAAGATTCTGTGTCTTTTTATGCAGTACAGTCATTTTCAATAAATTGGAATATTTATCAGAAAGCATATTCTACTTTATTGAAAATTACTGGAGATGTAAATGTTTTATTTTACCAATAAATGGCGACAAAATCAAAATCACATGTTTTTGTCCACAACAATGTTTCATAACTGCCAAACCCTTGAGTGGGCAAAAAAAGATACATGGAAATAAAAATAGAGCCTAAGCAGCACAGATTAATAGACTAAATAGATAATTGGACTTCTTTTTTATTTACTACACACTTTTTCAGGTAAATATTTAATCAGATGTCCTATTTCACCTGGTAGAGCCAGATGAGTTAGTTTTCCAGGCCTGTCTATACACGTCACCAGCCACCCCAAACAGCCAGCGCACATCAGCAGGCACCTCTGGGATCCACTCCACAAACCTGAAGCCAACATAGCACATTTTTTTAATATATGGAGAAACATTTAAGTCTTGGTACCCGTTGAACTTTTACAAATGTTGTCACAAAACAACCATAAACCTCAGTGTATGAATTGGGATATTAGCTCATAAGGGCCCTGCAATGGACTGGTGACCTGTCCAGGGTGTACCCCTCTGCTCACCCAATGACTGCTGGAGATAGGCCCCAGCCCCAACCCCTGTCCCCCACCCCGCAACCCTGCATAGGATAGACGGTATAGATAATGAATGAATGAATGAATGGATTAGGTCATAAGGTAAAGCATAATTGGGAATTGGAAGGAAAGTGATATGTGGACTCATTTGTTGTCTGTCATTTTGACTGACGTGGTCAAAAAAATCTGCTCAAAATCTTAACCCGTTAATTTTTAAATTGATAACATATTTAATAGTATTTATTTTTATTAATTTTAAATAATATTCAATCCGAACAAGCTGAAAAGAGAAAAAATGGCTCGGACAGGTGACTTCTCATGAAGGCTTAGATGCTGTTCTGGAGGCTGAATCTGCGCTCCACTCCTACACTGGAGACTGGAATTTAACGCCACTTCAGCCAAAGTTTTAAAAAAAGGGAAAATTTCTCCAATTGCAGTGATCAGAAGTCAGAAAGACTCAGAACAAGCTCTTTCCTGACCTGTAAGCTATCGCTTGAGTGGGAAGAAATACCGCAGCATGCACCAGTGGTTGGAATGACACTGGGCTCTTGGGAGCGATGCGCTCCAAAGCCACAGTAACTCTTCAATGTGTTGTCAGTTCCTGGTGAGCGAGATGCATTAAGTAAGGTGTCCAGGTCTGAGATGATGCTCAGATGCTCTCATGGGAATCTTTTTTGTGTGGTTAATTTAGTTACCTGTGCTCCATTCGTAAAGTTGAAAATGTCTGCCTTTGCAGTTAGAGGTGTAAATACTATGTCAAAATGATCGATGGCCTTCAGATTTTTCCGTCACTGTTTAAAAGAACCGGTCAAATACGGAAAATATTCGGTTAACGCGAACAGGTTTTCTTCTAAAACTGTCCTGGATCCATCTTTACATCAACTCTGACCAGCTTTCTGCTCTGTGTGGCTGTCACACATAATGCTGTGCATTTCGGTCAAATTGTTTCTTTTTGCTATCATCTGAGAGCAGATTTTTTGAGTTTTTGCAGTATGTCACTTTCCTTGCAGTGTTAGCTCCTCAAGGTACATTGCCCTGCTAGTTTTAGATGTTTCCCTGCTTCAGCATACCTGATTTCAATTGATGGCTGATTAACAGGCTTTTGCTGAACTGCAAACATCTGAATCAGACATGTTAAAGCAGGGAGCTATCTAAAACATGCAGGGGTGGGTTATACCATAAAATCCTACTAAACAACACTAAAGTCTGTGGTTGTAACATCATCAAACATAACAATTCAGGGGTATGGCTGATTTTGCAAGGCCCTTACTATATATATGCTGAAGATACCTTCAACTTACCTCTGGGCCACAGAATAGGCGGACTGGACAGGAAGGGTGTATGGCATGAGCATGTAGGAAGCAACTCTTAACGGCAACATCCCAGACACCTTGGCATAAAGCCCTGATTTGTCTTTGCACGCCTCACAGAACACTGTCAGACACGATGAGTGGAATTATTTAGCTGCATAGTATTTTCATTAAAACACTCTTTTGAAGAGGCATCATGTCATCTGCAAATATCAACTTTAGAAGTTAGCGTAAGCATCTGACCTTTCTTTATCTTGGTGGGCAGAACAATGTGTTCATCCAGCCACCAGTGCTTGTTGTGCAGCAGGCGGAGTCTCCGCAGCACCCACTCTCTGGTTGTTTCAGCAGGCTTTGAGCAGCAACTGATGGAACTGTCTGGCAGGCTGGGACTGGGGCAGTCCAGCATCAGCAGGTCTGGGACCACGATAACAGACATAGGTCACACAGGTCGGGCTAAAACATGAGAAGGACATAGGCAGCAGGATTTGATCCTACAACATCTCAACAATAAAGTACTCACTGTTCTCTTCAAGGAAGCGTAGAGCATCCTTATAACCACTCTGACACATCTCTGCCAGGACCTGTGGGAAAGCAACATCACCAAATATAGTATTGCTTGAATACATCAGTTTGCATCTTTATTTACTGCAGTTTGGACATCTGAAGGATGGCACCTCTATTCGATGTTACCATTATTTTACCTGATTTTATTTATTCCAGAGTACCTGCAGGGAGGCAACTGCATTAGAAGTATTTTTTAAGACTCAAAGAAAAAAATAAATCTAAATTTATATGAACAATATTTTACAGTTCATTCACTGGATCAGTTTGATAAAGCTGACAGACATCTTTCTTATGTTTCAGGATGTGGTCTATAAAAATATGGCTGACCACATCAGAACACATTAGTTTGCTACATTTATGGTTAGACAAGACTTAGAAGCAGCAACTATTTTTACTTTTTCATGTATTTTTTTATTTGAATTTGAAATTATTTTGTTTCAATGTTAAATGAGCTGTATGTAAGAAATGTATTACAATTAATCACAAAATAGCCCTGATATGTCAATAGACATGAAGAAATCATGTTCATTTCAAATACTTATACTGACAACAGTAGTACGGCCAGGATATTGTCATTTAAAAAGTGAAGTTGCAACCCTCAACTGATGTTGATGTTGTCATCTTGTGTTTTGGCCTGAAGCGCCACCCTCCACTTTTCTACCAATCAGGAAGTCAGTTGTGCTTCAGCATCAGGGTTGCCAGATCTGCTCTAGTTACTACAGCTGCAGCTACAACAGTATTTTGGATAAAAAAAATCTAACGTTACTACACCTAAAAGACCTCGTTATCATTCAGAGATACATCGTGACAAAGTCAGAAATAAAACAAGGATTTGTAAAGGAGATGCCTTTGCAAGATGGAGACGGCTGAAAACAGAGAAGAATTTGTTCCTGCTGGATTCTGCAGCCTATCTAGAAACCTCGAGTCAGGGGGAAGGGGGAGGGGATACACCGCTCTACAGTAATTCGAAAGTGATTGCAGTACCAGTTTTGGCCACAATCCTACATACGGCTCCTTTAAATGTAATTTACACCCCCCCAAATTTTAATGCTCCTTCTCTTAACTTCTGTTTCTACATCATCTAGAGAAACACTAAGCAGGAGTTTACAGGCTCATATTGATGTCTAAGTGCAGATGTACATCCATCTAGGACCTCTGACTGTTCATCAGAAAGACAGCATTGGAGAAGAAACTGTCTCTGTGGCAACTGGTTTTTGCAAATAGCACTCTGTAGCGCCCACCTGAAAGAAACAGACTAAACAGTTTGTGTCCAGGATGTGTGGGGTCGGCAGAGCTGATAGTTCACTTTTTTAACCCCCTAGTCCTGGTTGGATAAACTTTGTTTTTATTTCACAATAAAATGTTTCTTGACAGAGTAAGGAATACATAAAAGATTACATGATTAGCCACAGTCAAGAAGCTTCTTCCGGTTTTCACAAAATTTAAAGAAAAAAATGTAGGTTTTGTCTGTTGATGCATTTAGGGATTGATTAAAGTGGAGTCTGATATATTGAAGGGAAAATTTCAGATTATTTGGTCAAAGGTAGCTGATTTTAAAGAACTTTGATATTCTGATCTTATTGAGATGCATTTGTATGGTCATTTCCAACAACATGAAAAAAACACTAGTATTGGGAGGTTAAATGTCCTGACAAAGCACACCACTCAAAGATTACACAAGAAAATCATTAGGATTTTAGTCATTAAGAAACAAGATATAGAGTGTAAATAACTACGACGCCAGTTCAGGAAGGTCAGTATGTTACCCAAGATCAGCTTGATCATTCCAGTCCTGATCTGAGATCAGTACATCTACTGACAGCCAATGGACTGCCGGGAATGATCAGATCCCAGAGGTTATGGGCAATAAACTGACACATTTGTCGGGTGTGTGTTGGACACAAAAACAGTTTAGGTGGATTTATTTTTCAGGCCGCGCTGTATCGGTCACTCCAACATCCAAAATGTAGGAATGTGCTGTGCACAGACAAGGCCCAGACACAAAGGTTTCTAACCTCAGTGAAATCATTTTTAGAGTACTAGGGGTGTAACGGTACATGGATTTGTATTTTTCGGTATGGTCCTGTCAGTTCGGTACGCATGTGTGTTGTTTTCTACCTGAACACGTGCAGAATGTTTAAGTGTTTAAGTGCATAGCGCAGTGCAACGTTCTGCAGCACAACTTTAAAAAGTGACACCACAACAAAACAGAAAGGACTCCCAGCTATCACTAAAGTCTGCTATTTGGGAACATTAATGTTTTCTCATGCAGCTACAGTTGAAAAAGAAAGATGGACCGTACCAGAACTTTTGTAGCAACCGCATCTTTTAACAGTAACAAGGTTCCCAAACCGGGATGTTTGTGTACTGTTACACCCCTAACAGATATATATGACCTGTTTTTCAGGTTTAACACAACTGATTAAAATTTTTACAACACGTGTTCTATTTCTTTTTTGTATCAATTATTGCTTTAAATTGTAGCAGCCTGTCTGGTAAACATTGGATTGATGTGGTTCAGAATAAAAAAAAAAGACTAATAGGAAGATTCAGTGGTCTGAATCAAACACACATGGTTCCAATGTGGGAATCCAGCTCATATAGTCGGGTGTTTTTTAGACATTAATGCCACATTTACTCATGTTTAAAAGTTATCGGGAGATCTCTACTGTGCTTAATTTACATTTCTACCCAGGCAGACATCACAACAAAAGTGATTAAAAGTTTTAGGTTAGGTTCCCATTCAATACCACATGTCAGAGTCTTCAGCTGTTTCCTGTAACCAGCCAAGGCAGACAGATACTAGATGTTATCATAGGTCAGGTTTAGAAAACTTTCTCAAGGTTTAATAAAATTCCAACATGAATTAAAAAAAGTAAAATAATTATATGTTGAAACAGGAAGCTAAAAGGCCACTGTTAAACTGTCCATTTACAAAGTGCCAAATTAAAAGTTGAAATATGAATGAGTCCGTTTATGTGACCACCTTAGGCCAGCAAAGTTAGCATTTTTTCAAGTTGTTCTCAGCTGTATTACAGTAAAGTCATGAAGTCTGAGTGTGGTCAAAAAGGGAACAATAAAGAGCACCAAATTCCAAATGATGTTATCAAGAACAGCAGGACACCCAATCAAACATGACTGTTAAGTACCTTGGGTTCTGGGGGAAACAGAGCTCTGCTGAGACGGTACAGGTTCCCCATGTTCATCTGGATGCTAGTGTTAGTGAAGCGAAGCTCATGGAAGCTGGTGGAGTTATCCCGAGGGCAGATGTCGCTTTCACCAGAGAAGGGAGAGATGGTGATGGTGTTCTTCAGCTCCGACTGAGGCAGGTTATCACTGATTCCACCGTCCACATACCGCTGCACGTGCACGAGCGCGCACACACACACACACACACACACACACACAGGGGGAAAAAACACATGTTCAGCCTTGAAGTTTCAGTTCACATTCACCCATCCATACTCTAAGATTCCCACACTGACACAGTTTCAGGCAAAGTGGGGCTCAGTATCTTACCCAATGACATGTGGGTGAGATGGAATGAAACTAGTAACCTTCCACCATACGATTGGGACGCTCACCAGTTACTACTGCATTAGCACAGTAATAAAGTCAAGCCTTTTTGAGATTTTGTTGACCCACAAACTAGATTTTGCTTTTCCAATGATTACTTGTTTAGTTTGTCAGGGCAAGTATTATTTAACAATTTCTAAGCATTAACACTGACTGCTTTCAAGTTGTTATATTGTTTTCTACTCTGGCTGTGTCTGCTTGTACTATTTTATTTATTTAAAAAAATATTTATTTAGTTTGTCGATACGCAGTTTTGGGCCAAGCCTGGATTTAAACAACATCTGGCCCATTTCTTGGGGTGAATCTTGTTTCAGCTGTTAGTCCTCTCAAATCACTCTAACCCTAAATATGAAGTGTGTGTATTTTTCAGGGATCCACTTCAATGTAGAGGAAACACACGTACCTAAGCATTTATTTACATTAAAATGTTATATTATCACAATAATATTATATTCTTTTCTAAAGTGGACCCTAGTACTTGCAGGAATTAGGGACTACAGCCGCCTGCAAATAGCTAAAATCCACAAATACTTGACAACCAATCTAAAAACTCCTAGAACTGTCTATTTTAATAGTTCAAACACCAGATATACCTTAATATGGATTAATACACACTGTGGAAACTGTCTAAGCACTACCACAGAAGCTAACATCTCCAGTCTTTCATAGTTCCACTCTTGGGGGGACAGCTATTTAACCAAGCAAAATAAATGGCACTTCTGAATTGGCTGTTTTAAAAAAAAGGAGTAGTTGTAGATCATTATGGCTGTAGGCAGGAAGAATTTCCTGTACCGGTTTGTGTTGCAGCGAACCTGAAGAAGCCTCTGACTGAAGACACTCTGTTGTAGGATAGTATCATCAGGGTTTTCCATAATGTTTTTGATTTTATGAAGAAGACTTATTTGCATCATCATCTCCAGTGGTTTTACAGAAGTGTCAAGAACAGACCCATCCTTCTTCATCAGCCTTTTTAAGTCCCTGGCTCTGATGCTGCTACCCCAACAGATGATGGATGAAGAGATTACACTCTCCACAACAGACTTGTAGAAGATGTGCAGGACCTTGCTGCCGGTCTTGAAGGACCTAAGCTTCCTCAAGAAGTACAGTCTGCTTAGTCCCTTCTTGTAGACAGCTTCACTGTTCAGTCTCCAGTCCAGTCTGTTGTCAAGGTGAACTCCGAGGAATTTATACTCCTCAAACCACCTCCACCTCTTCTTCCATGATGGAAACAGTGTTTGACTTATACCTGTTTCTTCTGAAATCTAGAATTCTCTCTTTTGTTCACATTCAAGGTAAGATGATTGTTTCCACACCATGTCACAGAGCGGTTCACCAGCTCTCTGTATTCATCTTCTTGTCCATCTTTGATACACCTGACAATTGCAGAGTCATCTGAGTATTTCTGCAGATGACAGGTCTCTGATTTGTACTGGAAGTCTGAGGTGTACAAAGTGAAAAGGAATGGTGAGAGTACGGTCCCCTGTGGTGCCCCTGTGCTGCTGACCACCTGGTTTGACACACAATTCTTCAGTTTCAAAAACTGTGTTCTGTTTGTCAGGTAGTCACTGATCCAGGCGATTGTTGAGGGCTCCACCTGTGTCTTCAGGAGTTTCTGACTAAGCAAATCAGGCTGAATTGTGTTAAATGCACTGGAGAAATCAAAGAACATGATCCTCACAGTGCTGCCTGCTTTGTCCAGATGACAGTGGATTGGTTGAAGTAGGTGGATGATGGCATCTTCAACTCCAACTCCACAGCGATAAGCAAACTGCAGCGGGTCCTGATATGTTTTTGTTTGCTTATTCAGGGGGGCCAACAGGAGTCTTTCCAGGACTTTCATGATGTGGGATGTCAAGGCAACAGGTCTATAGTGATTGACGACTGATGGTGATGATTGATGATGATGTCTTCCACAACACTGGAACCTTCTCCTGAGTCAGGCTAAGGTTGAAGAGGTGCTGCAGAATCCCACAGAGCTGCTCAGCACAGGCCTTCAGGACTCTGGGGCTGACACCATCTGGACCTGCAGCCTTGTTCCGGTTCAGTTTTTCCAGCTACCTGACTTTTGGAGACAGACAAGTGGGATTGGGAGGCAAAGGGGGTAGCAGCATTTCCTTGGTTGAAGTCAAACTTATGGAATCAGAAGAGCCCATGGCTGAGGTAAAGGATTAAACATCCGAGGTGTAACAGGAAAGCTGTTGGTCAGAGGAGAGTGGGATGTCTGTTTGATTGGAAACAGGAGAGGAGGAGCTTATTCCTGAACGGAACCTGTTGAAGAATGTGTTCAGTTCAATGGCTCTGTTCAGACTTCCATCTATCCAATCCTTTCTGTGCTTAAAGCCAGTGATGTTTTTCATTCCTGTCCAGACATCTCGAATATTGTTCCTCTGTAGTTTGGTCTCCAGCTTCTTCCTGTATGCCTCTTTGCTGTCTCTGATCTTGACCTTAAGTTGCTTCTGTATACTCCTCAATAATTCCCTGTCTCCCTCCCTGAAGGCTCTTTTTTCCTTCAATTCATTGGTGATCCAGGGTTTGTTATTAGGGAAGCATCTCACTGTTCTGTTGGGGAGGATGTTGTCCACACAGAAGTTTATATAGTCAGTCACACACTCAGTCATGGCATTGATGTCCTCTCCATCTGCTTGGCAAAGAGTCATCCAATTTGTGGTCTCAAAAAAACCCTGCAGGGCTTCTTCAGCTTCATGTGACCATTTTCTCACAGTTCTCTTCGTCACAGGTTGCCTCTGAACAAGTGGTTTATATTCTGAGCAGATAAAAACAAGATTGTGATCTGATTGTCCCAGAGAAGGTCTTGGTTTAGATATGTATGCATCCTTTACATTTGCATAAAACAAATCCAAGGTCCTGTTTTCTCTTGTAGAGCAGCTGACAAACTGTTGAAATGTTGGAAGTGTAGTAGAGAGCGAGGCATGATTAAAATCACCAGATATTGACACAAATGCATTGGGTTGTTATGTGTCTGTAGCTTAGTGACAAGGGAACTAATGACATCACATCCATTGTTGACAACAGCTAAGGGTGAAATTTAAACAACTGCCAAAATAACACTGGTGAACTCTCTTTGTAAATAATATGGACAAAAACTTACTGCCAAGAGTTCAATATCTGTTTATCGACAAGCACTGCTACTCCACCTCATTTTCTTTTCCCGCTCCTCTTCAGATCTCTGTCTGCTCATATTGTCAGGAAGCCTGGTAGAGAGACGTTAGGGATATGATCCTGCAGCCACGTCTGATTGAAACACCTAACACTGCGTTCCCAAAATACTCTTCTCCTTGTAAGGGCTTTGAGTTCATCCATCTTGTTAGCCAGTGATCTCACATTGCCTATTATGATCGATGGAAGAGATGGTTTGAACTTCCTCCTTCTATGTCTCCTTTTTGCTCCAGCTCTGCATCCACGCCTCCTCCTTCTCAACTCATTAGGGATTTGTGGCTTCAGTTGAAATATTATTTCAGCTTTTGCAATGTTAATTGACTGCTCCCGAGTGTAAATCACCTTGTTGCTACGGTTACGCATCATAACAAGTTGTCAAAAGGTAAAAAATTTACAGCAGAAATCCTTCCAGTTTCACAGCACCAAAAATTAGAAAGTACACAGGTCCAAAAAAATGCAATATTCCTCAAGAAAACAGAGGAACCAACATCGAAAAAACAAAACTCAATATGTAGCCAACAGCGCCACTCCAACATCCAGCCACCCAGAGAAGCCCAATTCTAGAACTTTTTTTTTTCTATTTGCAAACATCAGCTAATAGCGTGTCAAGAAGCAAAGCGCCTCAGTATTTTAGCTCCCCAGGCTTATTTTCTAGATTTTTTTAAGATATGCTCTACAAAATAAATCGTCAGATTTTTTCACGAGTAATTTGGATTTACGTTCCACAGAAAAATCTGCAAATATTGAATAGGCGGAGGTCAACTGTATTACAGTTCATATCATTCTTAATCTTCCCTAAAATTGTAGAAATTGATCAAACACTGTGTTTTCAGCTAAAAATTAATGAGAAATAATCAGTTCTTACGACTGATCTACTGTTCTTCAGAGAACATTTACAGGTCCTTCTCAAAAAATTAGCATATTGTGATTAAGTTCATTCTTTTCCATAATGTAATGATAAGAATTAAACTTTCATATATTTTAGATTCATTGCACACCAACTGAATATTTCAGGTCTTTTATTTTTTTAAAACTGATGATTTTGGCATACAGCTCACGAAAACCCAAAATTCCTATCTCAAAAAATTAGCATATCATGAAAAGGTTCTCTAAACGAGCTATTAACCTAATCATCTGAATCAACGAATTAACTATAAACACCTGCAAAAGATTCCTGAGGCTTTTAAAAACTCCCAGCCTGGTTCATTACTCAAAACCGCAATCATGGGTAAGACTGCTGACCTGACTGCTGCCCAGAAGGCCATCATTGACACCCTCAAGCAAGAGGGTAAGACACAGAAAGAAATTTCTGAACAAATAGGCTGTTCCCAGAGTGCTGTATCAAGGCACCTCAGTGGGAAGTCTGTGGGAAGGAAAAAGTGTGGCAGAAAACGCTGCACAACCAGAAGAGGTGACCGGACCCTGAGGAAGATTGTGGAGAAGGACCGATTCCAGACCTTGGGGGACCTGCGGAAGCAGTGGACTGAGTCTGGAGTAGAAACATCCAGAGCCACCGTGCACAGGCGTGTGCAGGAAATGGGCTACAAGCCACTTTTGAACCAGAAACAGCGGCAGAAGCGCCTGACCTGGGCTACAGAGAAGCAGCACTGGACTGTTGCTCAGTGGTCCAAAGTACTTTTTTCGGATGAAAGCAAATTTTGCATGTCATTCGGAAATCAAGGTGCCAGAGTCTGGAGGAAGACTGGGGAGAAGGAAATGCCAAAATGCCTGAAGTCCAGTGTCAAGTACCCACAGTCAGTGATGGTCTGGGGTGCCATGTCAGCTGCTGGTGTTGGTCCACTGTGTTTTATCAAGGGCAGGGTCAATGCAGCTAGCTATCAGGAGATTTTGGAGCACTTCATGCTTCCATCTGCTGAAAAGCTTAATGGAGATGAAGATTTCATTTTTCAGCACAACCTGGCACCTGCTCACAGTGCCAAAACCACTGGTAAATGGTTTACTGACCTTGGTATTACTGTGCACAATTGGCCTGCCAACTCTCCTGACCTGAACCCCATAGAGAATCTGTGGGATATTGTGAAGAGGAAGTTGAGAGACGCAAGACCCAACACTCTGGATGAGCTTAAGGCCGCTATCGAAGCATCCTGGGCCTCCATAACACCTCAGCAGTGCCACAGGCTGATTGCCTCCATGCCACGCCGCATTGAAGCAGTCATTTCTGCAAAAGGATTCCCGACCAAGTATTGAGTGCATAACTGAACATAATTATTTGAAGGTTGACTTTTTTTGTAATAAAAACACTTTTCTTTTATTGGTCGGATGAAATATGCTAATTTTTTGAGATAGGAATTTTGGGTTTTCATGAGCTGTATGCCAAAATCATCAGTTTTAAAACAATAAAAGTCCTGAAATATTTCAGTTGGTGTCCAATGAATCTAAAATATATGAAAGTTTAATTTTTATCATTACATTATGGAAAAGAATGAACTTTATCACAATATGCTAATTTTTTGAAAAGGACCTGTATCTTACTTACATTTTGGACATGTTAGAAAAAGGGGTTCCAGAACACTGAGCTATCAGAGGGGGATTATGCTTGTTCAAACAGTTGAAAACATCCATTTGGTCAGAGAAAAACAGCAAAATGTAAAGTCTTTGTTTAACAGAGTGCCAGCTACAGAAAGTAGGGCATTGCAGGAATGCAGGTCAGTGAGCACCAGGCACACATACATACTTGCTTTGACTTACTAGTCGTGTACGGCTGGATTTGCAGCGAGCAGACCTACTTTGTATAAATGCAGGGTCTTGATCATCTATCCAATAGACTGATGAAGCTGTTCTACAAGTGAGCCTTAGTGCAGAGCACGGTAAACCAAAGGAGCTCTGATGTGTGTGAAATCGGTTTTGCAACAAATGAACCTAAAACATTTCAGCCAAGAGAGGAAAAAGGACCTTCTGTTGAAAATATGAATAGGTGTTTTATCTGACTTAAACATTATATATATATATATATATATATATATATATATATATATATATATATATATATATATATATATATATATATAACCTATAAAACCTTGTGTGATGTCATTTGCTATTATCTAATATCTGATTTTATGGTTTAATCTGACCTTTAACCCAAAAGGATCATATGTATTACTGACCTGTTTTCTGAGAACCAAAAGTTCTTGATTGCATGTATTTATGTCTACAGCTTTCACTGTCTGCAGTTCTTATTCCTCAAAACAAACACATTCATTCACAGAACAGATAAGTGACACTAAACATCACTGAGCCTGCAGGCGATATAAATGGTGCAAAGTACACAATGTGCTGAATCTATAGATAACACATGCATAGAGGAGACTTCCTGTACATAAAGCCTAAACAGATAACTTAGTCACAAATAATCAATCCAACTTTCTTTCCTGTGGCGTTGTGAATCTCATATTCAGGAAACAGAAAATGAGAATATCAGGTTCGTGATAAGGTGAAATGCTACAGCTTGTGACTTCAGGTTCTAGCTTCATCAATGACAGTCCACTAACCACATACAACTGTATGCACATAACTGCTATTTCATCTCAGTAAAGGAAGTCATCCTACTGCTTACTTTTTGTCTGCAACCTCAACTTCTCACAGTTGTTTCATTTCAGTAGTCAAAGGTTTATCTAGTGTACTCCTAAAAGCTGGATTGTGGGATTCTGAAGCCTTTTTATTTGTCATTTAACTGCTGCCTCACTTTCAATACTAAATAGCACCAGACCTGCTTTAATTTTTTTCACTTTTCATCAGTTTTAATAAAGGTATATTTTTGTACTATATTCTTTAATCTAAAGGTTAAATTTTCAGTATTTTATTTAAAGATCTTTCAGCAGATTCTATCTTTACCAGTGACCAGTTTTCCACCAATACCTGTCACCTGTCAACACCAGACACTTTTCTCTTTTTAACTCTTTATTTAGGCTTTTTAAAGTAAGTAGACTATTTCACAAACACACACCAAACTGGGAAACTTTCGAAAAATAAGAAGAACCAGAAGAAAAATGAAAGCAGGAAGTTCCTTTTAAACTTAGAGGAAATTGACCTTGTCCAGAAATCTTTTTGTCTGGTATCAGGGTTAGATGAGTTTTTTTTTTGGAGGGGGGTTCTTGTTTACATTTCTTTATCATTAACGTTTGTGCTTAGTTTTAGTTATTCTTTGTTTCCTGATTTTTCCTTAGATCAATTTTCTTGTTTATTTACTTCTGATTAGATTCCTCAGTTGTAGTTTATTCCTTCTCACTGTTTATTGTTAGAATTATGTTTTCCTGGGCAGTGCTTACTGCGTCATTCTCTTCCTCAGCCTGACAGTATGCTCCCCTTCCCAGTTTTTCCTCATCTTCTAATTTCCCTCTGCCTGCTCCCTCTCCCAGCTCCCACTACTTACTTCTGATTGGCTCTACAGGTTTGTTTGCCACTTCCACCTCTCCCTCAGTCCGTAAGCTCCTCTCTCTCCATCACACATTGTTGGATTCTTATGTTTGCTCCATGTTTCCTGTGTGTTTCTGACTCCCCCTATATCCTCTGTTATCTATTGTAAGTTTTATTATTTCATATAAAAATACCTTCACTTCCTTCTGCCTCTTGCATTTGGGTCCAATCATCACTCACATTATGACACTTATATAAGCAGATGGAATGTAATTTTCTTTGCTGGATTTGCAAAGATGTGTACATAACATGTTCTTGGTTAAGTCTATTGTCCTTTACTACAAATGAAAAAAGCGGTTATGCGTTTTGCTTCGCTATGCTAAATTTGTGTAATCCTGCCCCCACACCTTGATTGCTTAACCATGTGCTCCGGGAGAAGGCATTTCTTAGCAAGCACCAGCTCTGACCGAGCATGGAGTTGGTGCTAGGTTAAGCACCAGTTTGGAAAACCAAAGAACCGGTGCCAAGTCAGGCTCTGGCACCGAGCCAGCACTGGACCCAGCTCGATGGAAAAAGGTCCTCTGTGACTGTCCCCTCTGAGTCAAGAAGATACAGACAGAGCTCTGTCTGTGCTCATTCGGTGATATCCTGGTGCATTGTGATGCTTGGATTAGATTGCTACTTGCTTGTGATGCTCCTTCACCCTCTTTCAGGGGAAAAACATTTTCCCCTTGATATTTTAGCATCATATATTTCTTCTGCTGCCTTTTATCTTTCTACTCTCACTCTCCATACGCATCAACATCTGAGCAGCAAACGATATACTGTACATCAGGTTTATTAAGAGCAGTTAGGTTATCCCAACTATCCCAAGTACTTTGTGATTGCCACATAAGGTTAAGGTTAAGGTCAACTTTATTGTCAATTTATTCACGTGTATTTGACATAGGAAGGAATCGAAATTACGTTCCTCACTGTCCCATCCGCAGAGAGAGTTAGTCAGAGAGTTCAGTAAACTCACAGCCTAGTGGATGAAGCTGTTGGTGAGTCTAGTTGTGCGGGAGCGGAGGCTCCTATACCTCCTTCCAGAGGGCAGGAGGCTGAACAGATTGTGTGCTGGGTGACTTGCATCGCTCACAATAGTGATGGCTTTACAGGTGAGACGGGTGGTGTAAATGTCTATCAAGGAGGGGAGTGGTGCGCCAATGATCCTCCCAGCTGTGTTCACAATGCGCTGGAGGGCTTTCCTGTAGTAATCAGTGCAGCTCCCACCCCACACAGTGATGCAGTTGGAGAGGATGCTCTCAATGGTTCCTCTGTAGAAATTGTGTGTGTTTTTGATGAAAATCTTGTTTTTGAGATCAGAGACCTTTGCCTCCTACACACTCATTCCAGAAAGTTACTTTGACAATAAGGATGCATTCACACCAGCCCTGTTTAGTCCAGAACTCTAATTAATTTGCCCAGAAAGACTGGTTCGTTTGACGACGTATGAACTCGAACCCGAATGCGGACCAAAAAAGCGAACTCTGGTCCAAACCTACATCTTGACTTGGTTAAAGTGAACTCCGGTGAGGTTTGATTGCATATGTGAATGCCAAGCGGGCTGTGGGGGCTCCAAAAGCAGGAAGCGGACAATAGCGCAGGGCATTCTGTGTAAATTCTACCAAAACGACTGCTCTAAAGCAACTCTTCCTCATTCTCTGTTAATGCTGAACAGATTGCTACAACGTATTTGTCTGCCACATTTGCCAAAGGCAACAGAGAAATCCTAAAACCGGTCAAATCTGATGCCATTCCATGTTTTTTTACATTTAACAGAACAGGATGTGTCCCCTGAAGCAGCGCATTTTGGTGCAGCGCCACCACAGGCAGGGAGGTAAACATGTTGCTCAACAACTTTTGTTAGTTTGACAAAGTGCAGTGTGAAAGCAACCGCACCAACTAAAAAAAGCAACAATGTTGCAATTTTGGTCCCCAATCGAACCGAGTGTACCGGAATATCAGGTGTGAAAACGACTTAAATAATTTGTCGCCAGAACTCTTCTGACCAAGAACATACATGTCCTCTTCATGAGACAGTTCTGTGTGTCCGCTTGTCACAATTTTTCCATATAATTTATTTATCTCAATATATTGATAGTTACTGAAAACGCATTGCCTGTATGTGTTGTTGGACTTTACTTGTGTTAAAGTGAAACTTCTAAAATACAGAACTGTACTTTGTATTTTCATAATACATGAATTTATCTGGTGGAATATTATCTGCTTCAAGTGCAGTGCAGCTAACTTTACAGCTTTATCACTATGTTTCGGATCCAATCTAATCAGTTTTGAAATGAACAGAATGACTCTGACATCACCCACTGGATATCAACCAGTGACATGAGAATTTAGTCAGAATACTGATTGGCTTCCAAAACAAAAGGTCAAAACACCTGTTTAGTAGCTGGGATATTTGCATCTTTTTTTAATTACATTTCCATGCAACAGTGAACTATGGATGATTTTATCAGAACATAAAATGTAATTATTCTGTTTCAAAGTGAGACCTGATTTATGTAGCTTTAAAGCTGCTCTATGTAATTTGCTGAGAGTGCTGCCGAGAGTGTACCATATGGCTGTTAGAGGACCGGCAAATGGCAAAATGCGCACTCCCGTGACGCAAGTCCGAGTCTACGTTGGTCAGAGGCCATTTTTGCTCTTTTTGTAGCGGTGGACTTATGAGGAGTTCGTATGGGTGTCTGGACCGGCGAGCTTAGCTTATCTAGTGACTAACTGACGGAGAACACCGCCTCCTTGTAAAAAAGGCGAAGCTCTCGATTTACCGGTCGATCTACGTTCCTACCCTCATCTATGGTCACGAACTCTGGGTGGTGACCAAAAGAACGAGATCACGGATACAAGCGGCTGAAATGAGTTTCCTCCGCAGAGTGTCTGGGCTCTCCCTTAGAGATAGGGTGAGAAGCTCAGTCATCAGGAGGGGGCTCAGAGTAGAGCCGCTGCTTCTCCACATCGAGAGGAGTCAGTTGAGGTGGCTCGGGCATCTAGTCAGGATGCCTCCAGGACGCCTCCCTGGTGAGGTGTTTCAGGCACGTCTCACCGGGAGGAGGCCCAGTGGAAGGCCCAGGACACGCTGGAGGGACTATGTTTCTCGGCTGGCCTGGGAGCGCCTTGGGGTTCCTCCCGAGGAGCTGGAACAAGTGGCTGGGGAGAGGGAAGTCTGGGTCTCTTTGCTTAGGCTGCTTCCCCCGCGACCCGACCCCGGATAAGCGGAAGAAAATGGATGGATGGATGGATGTATATAAAGAAGGATGACGCCTCCGTGATGTCAACCGCAGGTTTCTGAAGAGCTGGATTGCCAACTGGGCAGTTCCAAACACCGCCATCTTGGCCACGCAACGCGTCTCGTCACGCCCGGAAAAAAAAAAAAGGGCATAGAGGTGGAGTTTAGAGTGGGGCTGTGAGGGTGGGGGCAGATGCTTGACACTCTGAGCTGATGTAGCTACGAGCTAACTGAGCTAACCCGGAGCTAACCGCGGTTAGCAGGCGCTTTTAGTCAGAAAACCGCAATTGATCGACTCTGCTACCCCTCTGCCCTCTAGGCAGGTGTACATAACTTTCACTAAAACTATGTGAAGTTTAATTAAAACAAGTTTCAATAATCAATATGTAAAGAAGAAATGTGATCATTTTGACCCATTTTGACCAAGCAACGTTAATTGAAATCCACAGCAGGAATATAATATTACTTACCGGAAAAAATGGAACAAAAAAAGTCTGGTAGTGCAATCAATACTACAGCAAGCCATGTTTGTCCAATAAGTGCACAATTAACATCCAAACATGAATGAACATTGTGGACTCAGCTGATGGTCAAGTTCAGAGAAACAAAATAGTCGAGACTGTTAACGAGAGTTTGAGGCTGCGGCCTTCCCTGGAGCAAGCCGCTAGGTCTCATCTGAGTCCGCTTCAAAAGGACACAGCCCTTATTCATAATTTCAACCTTAAATGACATCTAAACGTATGAGTTATGAAAAAATGCACCCCCCTCAGAGTTATCATGATGATAAACTTGACCTAAATGGTTTTTTTAACCAGGCTGTAAACATGTTTATTTCTACTGTGAAGTTGGAATCTTTAACATTGGAATCAGTGGGAACTTGGTCCTTTCCGCAGCCAGCCCCTAGTGGATGAAGGGGGAACTGGAATTTGTGTCACTTCCGGGTTGGCATTACATTTGGCCGGCGGAGTTTACATACATGGGTACGTACGTGTGTCATTACATCATGGGACGCCCTCTCACAAGCACAGCCTGAGGTGGTATCGACCCAAACCACCCCAAGATAAATGGAATTGCTGCCTTTAAATGTAACCGCGGCAAAAAGTACCGTCAATTGTATCGTCAGGACATAAAAACACTGACAATAGGTCAAAACAACGGTTTTATTTTACCGGAAATATTACCTAATGCAGCTTTAAGGATTTCCTTGAATCATATTGTCCCTCAAAAAGGATTTGTGGCTCAGAATGAGCATAAATCAATCACTGCTTTTGTTGGACCTAATATACTTTACATTGTATTTTAACATTTGTTGTTTTGCCCTGTTTAATGAGATATAATAATACACCTACCACTCCTCTGAAGGATGGAGGAATCAGGCCACAGTAGATGGGAATGAAGCAGCTACAGACCAGCGCCTGTGGACACAACACAGGGTTAAAACAGTGGCAGTCAAAGCACCAGAACATTTGCAGGGGTTTACAGAACCAGCAGTGCAAACACACAGACCTGAATAAGCTCCTCTTTGGAGCTAAACTCTGACACCAGTACGTTCTCCCCGTCTGATACTCTGGTCAAGGACACACACAGCCTTCCTGAGGCCAGGTTGTGTGCATCGGAGGGTAGATCACGGTTCAGGCCAGATCTCAGGACTTTTACCAGGTTGAAGGTTGGGTGAAGTGGGCCCAGGTTTCTTTTTCTGGCTTCCTTTGCCACTTCAATGACGTCCTCGCAGCATTTAGCTAGAAAATACACAACACCAACACAAAATCAATACTTTTTGACCTGCATGAACTCTTTTCTCATGACAGAGGTCACTGCAGTTTCTTTATCTGTCAGCGTGCAGAAGTCGATAGAGACTAACACATATTTGTTATCACTTCCTATGAATATGCTTATTCATGAGAATGGACGTTAGATTGGCTTTGACTCATGGAGAGAAAAGTTAACGTATAAACAGATTGCTCCAAATCACCAGATCCTCAACAGAAATCAGTGAAAAACATAATCAGCCTCTTATGCATGCATCACTGATATAAGCTTTTCAACTTTGACCCAATTTAATCTGCCTCATATGTCTGCAAAAAGCAATACATTACATTTCTTTTGACCAATCAGTCAATAAAGGCTCTATTACATTTTAAGAAGCAGTATGAATAAAGTGACTTTTGTTTTACTTACCTATGCAGGCTTGGCTCGCGAGCACTGAAGCAGTGAGAGCCCCGGCAGAGGCCCCGTAAAGCCTGGTGGCCCCTTTCACAAGGTAGGGGGCTTTCTCCAACAAGCAACTGGCAACTCCGATATGGTAGATCCCTAAAAAGCCGCAGCCGGCAAAAGACAGGTTCCAGCCGCCCTGTAGATCAAACATGGCGGGACATGCCCCGGCTGGGGAACCCTGAGCTGAGACAGGACACAGGGTTGAAGCAGCTGTCTCTGCCGCTGGCCGAGAGGAAGCAAGCAGAGAGGAAAAACAACGAGCTTATCAACAGCCTGTGAGGCGTTCACTGACTGTCTGAACCATCACGTATCTAGTTATTACCGTAAATGTACTTTACTCATGCAAAAGCTCTAGAGTGACGTTGTTTAAATTACTACGTTTGCCGCAAGTTTATGCACATTTTATCTGCTTTCTTTATGTTTTCCATGAGGTTCCGTTGGTGAAACTGCATTGGTGCGTTAATATTCGGATTTCCAAATTGGTGTCAAGACCACATTACTTGCAAACACTACACGCACATTGGAATATTTTTGGGGTTCTTTTTGGGATTCGGAAAATGAGCTGGAATTACAAGATTAACTCTCCAATCAAGATTTGTTTGCAGCACAAGCTGAAAAACGATGTTGTAACTGAACCCCCATCCAATAAGTGCAAACAAATACTTTGTTGTTGCAGTCAGGACTATTGTTTGGATATGTCATAAGGTTTAGAGAACAACTTTTAACTCCGCCCCCCGGGAATTCAGTAAATCCGACAGTCGCAATGAACTGGAACGCACCACTATGTTTTCAGTCAGCTTATATCATGTGATGATAATGTTGCTGTTAAAAACGACCTAGTTCTGTTCTCTCATCGTGGTTTAGTCATGGATTTACTTCAGCTCTCCCTCACGCTTCTCCGAACTTTAATAGAACGATTGGCCCATTTGTTACATGTCAGAACATGCCCAGGAACTGTTTTCAGTCATTCTGCCTCTCTCCAGACCTAATTCAGACTTCTCACCAACCGCAGCATTGAGGAAACAAATCGTTTTAGTTTCACTTCAGTCGCTAAAGTAGGCTACAACTGATATTCCTACCTATAGACTGTCAACGAGCTGCGAGCAGACTTGGATTTACAGTCTGAATATGTTCTTAGTTAAGACAGGAATGGACTGTATTTTTTACTTGATTTGCGTGGAGCAGGTGATGATGTTCTGGAATATCTCTCTGATGCAGACCATATATGCATATGTTTTGGTGGTAAGATACAACGGCTCACAGAAAATGTTCTGGAAATTTAAATGATGGAAAATAAGGAGAAGTTAATTCAAGAAAAACAAACTAATTTATTGTTGGAAAAAATAGATATACAATAATAGAAACTGTCATAACCTGGTTGCATTAGAAAGACCTGGTGGTGCAGATAGTAGCACTGTTATGTTGCAGCACGAAGGTCTTGGGTTTGAATCCTGGGATCTTTCTGCATAGAGCTTGCATGGTCTCTCTGTGCATACATGCGCTCTGTCCGGGTAGTGCAGCTTCCTCCCACAGTCCAAAAACATGACTGTTATTTGGTCATTAAATAGCCCTTTGGTGTGGGTGTGTGTGTTGGTGTGTGCATGATTGTTTATCATGTGGCTTCCAGGATGTCCCCTGGCTTTATATGAAGAGATATGAACTAGTCCCCCATGGCCCTCCAAGGACAAGCAGGTATAGACGATGGATGGATGGTTGCATAAGTATGCATACCCTAAAATTAATACCTATGATTCCGTTTCTGGATTCAGCCTATTTGAGTTTACATCTGCCAGCAGTTAAAGTAAATGTGATGGACTTAATTGATAGCTTGGCTCTCCAAGAAGGATTTCGCTGACATATGCTTGTTTGCATCCTTTAGCTAAGCAATAAGAAGGATATGTTGGAAAGGATCAAAAGTATCTCACAGTACAAATGTATCATGTCAGGAGAAGGGAACAAAACATCCACCCCAGCAATACACATACACTAAGACACAAATAAGATATTCACTAATAATAGCAGAAATATGCAACAACAGAGACTTTTATCAAGAACGAGATAAGTGGAAGAGCTGCAGGAAGTTGCTGCTTGTGTTCCACATGTGACATCATACTGCTGGATTCTCCATGTTTCTGAACTAAGTAGTTGGACTGGAAAATAATTATTTGTTCCAAATTCTGACAGAATGTGTTTTGGTTTGATGGAAGCAAACATTATGTTTTGGGACATAATTTCACAATAAATTTGGCACAAAAACAATACTGTATATATGACTAGAAGAACACAGGTTTTCTCGAGGTAAATTAAATAGAGAACAGCTCCAAAAACATTTAAATCATCAAAAGAATGATTTAAAGATAGAAAAGTTTGGTATGGCCTAGCCAATGTCCAGAATCAAACCTGACAGACATTTTGTGGGGTCACCTACAAAAGTGTCTGTGGAGCAGAGAGGTCCCCACTATCTGATATCATTTGAGGTCTTTTGCAGGACAAAGTAGGCCTACACAAATGTTACCAAATCAAGATCTGGGATGCTGTTGAGAAAAACTGGCCTTTTATCAGGGGTGAGTAGAGTTTTTAAATCCACTGTAGCTGATCAAACTTTAGCTGTGTGCTCCTCTATTTCATACAAAGCTGCGGACGCGCACATCCTAACTCCTCCCCTGACAGTGGTCCTGATGCTGGATCTCGGGGGCGCGCATTACGTCACCGCCCCCATGATTTGCTGTGTGGGTCACCTCGGTGCCCGCATCCATCGCCAGCCTCTGCATCCTGTAAGGCCTGTCCTGCCACCCCATCATCATTATCATCATCATCACCCCACGTTTCATCCTCGTCTCTTTTTCTAACGGAAACTGTTCTCGCGGGTGAGCGCCTGTGGTCCACCTTGCGCTGGCGGAGAGTTGCGAGGATGGCTGAAAGCGAGGCAGACACGCCGAGCACACCGATCGAATTTGAGAGTAAATACTTCGAGTTTGACGGAGTGCGGTTGCCGCCCTTCTGCAGAGGGAAGATGGAGGACATTTCCAACTTCTCCCTGAGAAGTAGCGACATATGGATTGTCACCTACCCGAAATCAGGTAAAAAAAAAGCTTCTGCATGACTCCTACACGGTTCAGGGCGTGCATGGTTGTTGCCTACTTTAACTAACTGCTGTGATGGCTCTGCAGTTTGGTTTATGTAAGGTTGTCATAGCTTAAAACTAAAAAAGCACATAGATGGTTGGGATATTATTTATTTAACCAAGAGTACGATTTACAATTTAAGTTGTAAATCTGCTCATATATCTTATCTGGTTTCATCAACATGTGCAACAGAAAAGGGTTTTAGAGTCCTCTGACAGGATTTTTCAAGCCACCCTGTAGGTTGTTTCATAATCACCTGTCAACAAGTGAATGAGTCAGATCACATAAATGGATTAAACCCTGATTGCAATGCATTACCTCAGCCCACACAATCTCCTCTGGTCCTAGCATCCAGTTCAGACACAGATGAGATGGTAGGTGTTTACATCTCAAGCTGAGCAGGGAGTGGGCCTAAGACTGTGGGTAGGTATGCTGCTCTGCACCCGAGTGGTCAGGTCATTCAATAGCTGTGGGTGGAGGAACTGTCAGTGCATGCTTCGGGAACAAGGGAGGTGGGTGATTGCTCTGAAGTAAAACCTTGTTAGAGTGCAGGGCATCCTGGAGTCTTAGAAACACAGAGAAGTTTTAGTTAAAAATCAACTGGAATTTGACCAAATATGTAATCATTTGGTCATTATCTAGGATAATGATCCAAAACATAAGGCCCACACAGAAATATTCAACAGAAACACAAATCAACCATTTAGCATGGCCATCTCAATCCCTTGACTGGAAACTGAAGAACTTGGGAGGCCTTCCTGTTTTTGTGGCGTGACTGTGGCTCATTCTGTAACCGGAGGGTTGACGGTTCAAACCCCTGCTCTGTCTGTCATTGTGTCCTTGGGCAAGACACTTCACCCTTTTGTCTACTGGTGGTGTTCAGAGGGCCCAGTGACAGCAATGTTCAGTAGCCTTGCTTCTGTGTCCCCCATGGCAGCTGTTCTGTGGGACTATCAGTAGTGTGAGAATGGCTGAATGCTTTGGGGTCCTCAGGAATAGATAAAGCAGAATACAAGTACATGCCATTTACCATTTTCTGACTTGGATAATATGACATCAATATAGAAAGGGGTGCACCAAGAAGGCTTGTCGTTCTTAATGAACCACAATTGGTTAAAGCAATACAAGACAACAAGATTTATTCATTGTTTTTGTCAATGTCAAACTTATTTATAAAGCACTTTACTACAAACAAGTTGCTGGACATCTAGAACAATGGTAGGAGTGGTTAACAAAGAAAAATGAAGATGAAAGTCAATCAACATCATAATTCAGAAGTTGAAATATGAATAAAAATGACAAAGAATAGAAACTATTTTAACTCCATAATAAATGGTAAACGGCCTGTCCTTGTCTAGCACTTTATCTAGTCCTTATGACCCAAAAGCGCTTCACACTACATTCAGTCATTCACCCACTCACGCACACATTCACACACTAGTGATGGCAAGCTAGATTGTAGCCACAGCTGCCCTGGGGCACATTGACAGAAGCGAGGGTGCCAAACACAGGAGCCACCGGGCCCTCTGACCACCACCAGTAGGCAGGACGGTAAGTGTAAAGGAATTAAATATCTGGAACAGACTATCCCATTTAATGTATTAATTACACAATATGGCATTAACAAATTTTTTTTTTTAGAATTTCAACAAATTAAATCTATTATAAAAGGTAAATTTAGGCTAAATGCAGTTGAGTTACAAATGCCAGCAAGAGTTTTTAAAATATCATCCCCCCAAATTGCTGTCTAAAATATACAGGACATTATCTACATTAGATGAATTAACAGCCCTTCCTATTTCAAATTGGGAGGTAGATCAATCAGTCAGCTTGGACCAAAACTTCTGGTCTCGGATATGTTTAAGAACCTTTAAAATAACAAAAAATCCCAATTTACAATTAATACAATACAAAATACTTCATAGAATACACTATACAGGTCAACAAAAGTTCAGGATGGGTTTTACGTCTTCTAATACCTGCTAACAATGCACAGGCAATACATAATTATATCCATGCGCTTTGGTTCTGTCCACCTGTTAAGAGATTTTGGTGCTAGATATGTGAGGGTGGTTTGGTGGGAGTCTCCTGTTCTGTATGTTTTGAGCTTGGTCTGTTCATTGGTGGGTTTGATTGACCTTGGTTGGATGCTTGGTCTTGGTGCTCTGCAGAGTGCAGGACTGATATTTGGTAGCTGGTTGAGCTCGGTGTTCGGGTGCTGGCTGGTCTTGGCCTAGGGTTCCCTTCCGTCCACTGGGGCTATTGGTGTGGTGCCCCGTCATGGGCCGGGGAAGACATTGGGATGTGGGGATTGGCCCGGGGTGGCTGTGCTGTATGTCGGCCATCGGCTGGCGGCAGGGAGTCCTGTCTGCCGGTCCCTGGTTGGCCCTCACTCCTCGGGTCTCCTGGCCCATGGCTGGATCCGCCCTGGCATAGCCAGTTGCCGATGGAGCCCGTGGGGTTGTTGCATCGGCCCCCCTGGGCCCCTGCATTGTAGCCGCTGGATGTAGGATGTAGCTGCTCTCCTCCGCTCCTATCTTGGGGGGAAGGGGAGTCAGCCCTGCGTTTGTCTGCCTGGGGCTCTTTTCTCTGTGAGTCCTTTGGATGTCTATGGCTCTTAACTTTCTTTCCTGCCTCTTTTCATCTTTTTTATTTCTTCCCTTTATCCTCTGTCTCCGTGTCCATAATATCAGAAGAAAACACCACAGCAATTTCTAATAAAGATTTATTACACATATATCTCAAGTGGAGTACTATAGCAAAAGCAGCAATGCTCCACTTGTGAAAGTAAATCTGTTGGGCTTGTACTTGGTACTCAGACAGCTATTCTGAGCGCCAGACTGCTGGACAGGACACGTAAGAATAAAAAGGATTAAAAGACAAACAAACAAAGAAGGGTGAAGTGTCTTGCCCAAGGACACAACGACCAAAACAGATTGAATAGGGGTTCCCTCCAGTTACAGGACAAGCTCTTACCTCCTGAGCCATGGTCATAGTTCCCAAAACAGGGGTCAGGACCCCACTTGAGTGTGTAAGTGTCCAATCATCAAAAATGATGATTGGACAGAATATGCATTTCAGAAAGTATGTAAAAAGATAAAATAACAGAAACAGCTTTTCACTGTGCATGCTTTTTCCTCTGTTTTTAGATCTTAAACCTATATTTTGACTATTATCATTTTACATCTGTTGAGCAGGACCAGTTGTTTTTCACAATTTTTTTGAACGTTTTTTGTACTTTTTTTCTCTTCCTTCTTTGCTCTGTGTTGTATAGTCCAATCCTTCTCGATCCCCAGTCTTTCTGTTGCAAAAGAGAAGATGGGAAGAAACAGAACACTGGTACTGTACATCAGCTGCTCTCAATTTCTAAGTGAAAAGGAATGCTGTACAGAGATCAGCCTTCAATGGTCAAAGTCACATTTGTTTTATGATTATCTGAATAAAATGCTGGGTGGCTTCATTTCAGTTTTGATTTTTTTTGCCTTCATTCATAATTGATTAGGCACTGATCTATTGTGATCTACTATTAGGTCTTTAGGGAAAATAATTCATCCATTTGGTTCAATATTTTGATTGTTACCCTTCTGACTGTTAGTTTACCACAGTTCTATCCATCAATCTATGAACTCAGTCACTTTGGATTTAAAGGTTTTCTGAATTGCTAAAATACATTTCTTGAAACCCCCACCCATTTTCTCAAAACCTTAAACACAAATCCTAAAATCTTAACTATATTCACAAAATCCCAGTTTTCTGTTAAAATCAAAGTATCACCTCAAAATCAGTCATCAAGTGTTCAAAACCAAACAATGTGTTCATCTCTGTTGGGCTCCATTTTTCATAAGATGAACTGAACAGACTATTGGATGGCTGGAAGCCATTTCAAAGATGGACTGAGCAGACCACATTTCCCAGCAATTCTAGCAGTGACCCCCAACACACTCCTATTGGTCCGTGGCCACCAATGGTGACATCAATGGTGACATCAACGATGACATGACGGCCAAAGGGCTATAAGAGTGGTAGTGGCAGCCATTTCAAACTGTTCTCAGCAGAGGTTCTTAGCAGAAACTCCTGCCATACAGAGGACATCTCACTGGTGAAGATTCTCTTTGGTTCTGACCCGCTGGACCAGGAAGAACTCTCATTTCAACGCTTCAAAGTGCTCACCCTGTTTGTGTAGCCAGATTGAGCTATATCCGGACTGTTCCAAGACAGTTTGTTACGACGTTGACCTGCAGGCCATCCAGCCTGCAGTTGGGACACAGTCCTAAATCCTGTGCAGGTTTTTCTAACTCTTCCTTTTCTTGCTTAATTACGGACACATTTTGCTATCCTCCCTGGACCGGACTTCCCTCAACGCAAAGTAGGACTGAACCGGTTCATTTATGCTAATCTTGTGTCTGGGCGGAGATAAATAGAGAAAATAGAGCTTTTAACGAGTTAGATCTCGTTCATTGTTGGTTTAAAGTGTTTTTTTAGAAGCGCTGAACCTGTTGGCTCATCTGGCGTCGCTGCACGCATGAGTTTGAGCTGTATTTGCTGTGTTTGAAACTGTTTGTTTTATCCTGAGCGGATCCCACTCTTTCTTTCTTTCTTTTTCCTTCCTCTTTTTCCTCGCTCTCTCTCTTAAGCAATCTGATCACCAGGGGCCTCATTTATAAAGCCATCGTACGTACAAAAACTGGCGTACGCCAATAATAGTCAACTTTTGGTATTTATAAAAAAAAAAAATTGCCCGGAAAGTTCACTAAATCTACGGCAACTCTGACCCTGGCGTACGCTGGAAATGTGGAGGAACGGGAAATTTCGACACCAACGGCAGAAGAATGAAACCAAAGAAATGATGAGAAATGGGAGATATTTGGGCAAAATCACACATTACCGTTCACATAAACTGTTATATATTAAAGTAGTTTGCAAAAATGAATAAAGAGGCATGTTTGATATCGGGCGCTGGGAGTGCATGTGGCTCACACACACATACAAAACAAAAACAATCAGGATTTACTAAATAAACTGAGATGTATTTATTTTCAATAGGAACCTCAACCACTAAAATATGTTTTGGTTATTTTAGAAACTTGCATGTGATTATAAACTCAATCAAACGGCTGAAATATAGAGTAGATAGCCTGCTGCCAAAGGGTCCCGTACAAATAAAGTCATGAGTTAGTCATAATTACAATTAAGGTGACGGCATTTGTGGAAAACTGCTAGTCAATTAGTTTAGAATCAGAATATTTCCATCACCTGTAGCTGTTCGGGCAATTTAGTGATGGTTGAATATAAAAAGTACATGTGCCAATGCAAAAAAACGCACAATGGCTCATCTGGCACTGCTGGAGGACATGGCGCAAGGACGTCTCCGGACTGAGCGGGCCATTAGAGACCATCAGGATTTACTAGCCCATGATGATGAATGTCTCATGAGCCGGTTCCGATTGCCCCGTGCCCTGCCTTTGGAGCTTCTTCATTTTTTAGGCCCGGCTCTGCAAAGGCGCACGGCAAGGAACCACGCCGTCCCAGTCCCTCTCCAAGTACTGACCACCCTCGGTTTCCTGGCAACCGGGACCTTCCAGAGGGAGGTGGCAGACAGGTCACAAATCTCACAGCCAACCTTCAGCCACATCATGCCGGACGTGTTGGATGGCATAATTCGTCTGTCACACAGGTACATCAAATTCCCGTACACTTTGGGTGAACAGGCCAACATAAAAAGGCAATTTGCAGCAATGTCTGATTTCCCCAATGTAATCGGTAGTATTGACTGCACCCATGTTGCAATAAGGGGACCAAGTGAGAATGAATATGCTTTCATAAACCGAAAGCATTTTCATTCTCTAAACGTGCAAATAATATGTGATGCAAAGATGTTGCTCACTAATGTAGTGGCTCGCTGGCCTGGGTCTACCCATGACTCATTCATTTTGAGACACAGCAATGTGGGGCGCAGACTTGAGGCTGGAGCTCTGCAGGATGGCTGGCTTTTAGGTAAGGCTCGTTAATTAAATATCTCTACACACTACATTGCCTAACCCATTCCTTAACCTTGCAGGGGATAGTGGATATCCCCTCCAAACGTGGCTGCTCACTCCCTTCCTCAACCCTCGGAGCGCACATGAACAACTGTATAATGTGCGCCACAGCCAGATGCGGGCTGTCGTGGAGCGGGCCATCGGGCTGCTGAACGGCAGGTGGCGATGCCTTGATGCTACAGGAGGGAGCCTGTGTTACACACCTGCAAAGGTGTGTAAGATTGTTCTGGCATGTGCTGTGCTGCACAACATGGCACTGACCCAGAACGTGCCACCGGAGCCAATTATTGTCCCGGAGATCGAGCCCCAGCGTCCCTTGTTAGAGCCACAGGATGATGCTCTACACCAGCGTCTTGAAGTGATGCGACGCTTATGATAAAAAAGGGAAATGAGGTGCAGCACAATTAAATATTTTTATTAGCAAAGGTTTTCAGTAACTCGGAGATATCTACGAGAGCAGACTTTATCTCCCTCAGCTCTTTCGCGACCTCATGGATGGCACTAATCGTGTCCCTCTGCACCTGCAGGACCTCTTCCATCAGGACACGGCTACGGGGAGGCGCATGAGGAGCTGTGTCACTGGCCTTCCCAACCTCAACTGCATCACTGACCCAGCTGGAACATCCAGGAAGTATAAAAAGACATCAATTGTGTCTACACGTTCATTATAAATGTCTAAATTAATTACCCGCATCATCCGGAGCCTCTGGCGTGTGTGGTTCAGGTAAGGACACCGGCGTGTCCGTGTCCCCCTCCGCCTCCATCACCACACCACTCAGGAGGGACTCTCCTATGATGCCTGCCAGCTTCTCTTTCATGGGTGTGAGCTGGAGAATTCCCCTTCCTCCTCCTGTGGCAGTTGCACACTTGTGATGCCCCAGCTGTGCCCACCAAATAATATCTTTTGCGATCTGTCGACGCTGTCGACCAATACCTCCACCTCGCACTCAGGGAAGTTACACTTTTTTGCTTTTCTCCTCTCTTGAGCCATCATGGAAATCTAATTATGAATATTTATCAGAGGCGTCCACCTGACCTTTTATAGTCATCATATGGGCGGGGAAAGGCGTTCCCCAAAGTGCGCCAACTTTAGAGTTGATTCTGATTTATAAATGGAAGCAGGTGTAGGACGTGCGTGCACACTGTTTTGTAAATCGGAAAGTTTTTGTGCGCCGCACTTCCATTTTTGCGTACGTACAATTGCCGGTAGTGTGCTTTCCTACACAATGTTTTATAAAGGAGGCCCCTGGTCGGCTGAGTCGGACTCGGTCCGGCCTGCGTTAGCTGGTGTTAGCTGAAAGGTTAACCTCATTGTTCCTTTTTCTTCTTACACTCCATGTGCTCCAGAGCTGTTTTATGGCCTTTTGTCTACTTACACTCCATTTTCAGTTCTCCATCTTGGCACAGAACTAGTTTTATGACTCTTTGTCTCCTAGGCTATGTGTGACTTGAGCCCCCTGGAGTGAGGGCCACCTCCCTCACTGAACAAAGCCTGAGCTGTCTGTTTCTCCCTGATCCATTTCATGTTAATTGTGTTTCATTTTCACATATTATTGTTTTCTAAGATCTGTAGTAGTTAGGTGCATGCGTTAGAAGAGATGGGAATTATTGAATTGAATTGAATTCTTTATTGTCATCATGCCAAAGGCATGACGAGACAATTGACGAAATGTTTTGGCTGTTAGGTTGATCTATTTTCTTAATAAATTCCCCTTAGCTTAAAGAGATGTTGTCTGGGATTACTTGGAGTAATCCGTACAATTAATGTCCACAGCGTAAGAACTTATTCCTTCATCTATTGTTTAAATATCTCAGCCTTACCAGGCAGGTAAACATAAACTGCGACTGGACAATTTGCATATATATATATATATATATATATATTCCTGAAAATATTATATTCCTGGAATCCACTGGGTGGTGCCCCCTGATTTGGTAATTTTTACATAAAATTATTAATCTTATTAATAACAATTATTCATAATTTTTCATAGGCAAATCCTACCTATCTGTGGCACAACATCTCATATACACAGCAAGTAAAAAACATTCCCCACAAAACATTCCTTAGACACTACATCAAATAATTGAAGACACAGCATCCAGAGCATGTAGTTGACAGGTATTTCACCCAAAAAATACAGTGATAAGACTGATATGAAGTCCTGAATGTAGATAAGAAAAAGAAAAAGACCAAAATGGAAAGCACATTACTGTAAATACTGTATAATGACTATTCTTTATATGTGTTCACATTTTGCTGCCTGTGTTTACAGTTTTGGTATACAAGTGTGAAATGTGTTTAGTGACAAAGAATGTGTTTAAGATTTGGAAAAAAAAAGAGTGGGTGAGTTTTGAAAAATGTGTCTAAGTACCTGGACAGTGTTTAAAGGAACATGGGGCAGGATTTGTCAGTAAACATCCATGTCCAGTTTTTTAATGCTGTTGGGTGATGAAGCGTTATAAACCAAAAAGAATGAGCCCACCCACGTATCGTTCCATTTTCTTAAACTGTCTGTGTGCTGCAAAATGTGCTGCATTTCGGGGCCCGAATTTCCCGGCTGTCCTACCGGTGTGACGTCAATTGACACTACTTGCGCGTTCTCGACAGCTTTAAAAGAGGAAGAAAAATGGTTGCAGACCTCCATTGAATCAATTGTGAGAATGGATTCTTCTGCAACTTGGAAATGACCAAGGACGACTCACAGTCCACTAAAAAGTGGCACTAAGTAAAATAAGTATGTCACTGTGAAGAGGTGTGTTTTTTTGTGAAGCGTTTGTGCGCGCTCCTGTGCGGGTGGCTGCAGTTACTTGCAGCGCCGTGTCGCTCGTGAGTTTTGTTTCTTCATTCTGTCCCATGCTCCTTTAAGGTTTGGCCAAAAGTAGTAAACATATTCACAAATAAAAATTTGTAAAAAATTACTAAAATTAGTAGGTCTCTCCAAGTCTTTCCTAGTTTTTTTTTCTCACAAGCAGTATGTTTGTAGGCATAAACCAGTACTCACTGATGTGGACATTTTTGCACAAAGGTTGACAAGACTTTAACTCGATGAATTAATATGTTTGACTGGTCTAATCCAGTATTAGTTTCAGTATGCGGTATAAAAGCCCACAAATACAGACTAGTGCTCCATTATATAATCCAACAGAAACAGAGAGTTCTAAGAAATGATATACAAGCTGTTTTTCTCAGTCTCAGCTATTAGTGACGTCTGTTTGGGTCACTATGGCTAAAAGTAGAGTGCAGATTATTCTGAGAAGAGATTCCAAAAGCACTTTCATAAGTTTGAAGCATCTGGGTTACAGTTCAAGACATTCTGATGAGTGCTTGGAGAGAACTTGTTGACCTCTCCAGATTTCTGCAGTTTTCCATGCGTTCTTTTATACTTTTGTGATGATCTTGTGACCTTGTTTATTTCCCCAATCTCCATGTTTCATTTATCTGTGTTATCTTGTTTAGCATCACTTGTGTATAGCGCTTTACTGTCCCCTGGCAAGGGGCTTGTCTTACATCTTGTCCTGGAGATAAATAGAAAACCCATGACAGGCCCCATGTTCAGGACACTGCAGAGCTTTCTGTGATGCCAACTGCTCACTTCTGACTGTCTAGGCTATTGGGATTACCAGTATTTTGTAACCAAAGTGTTGTAACTATTAATAATAAATATTTGTTGTCTGGTCTTCTGAGCATCAATAATTATAATCAATAATTTAATATTAATATAATTATTGATGACGTTCGAGTTTAACCTGTTTATTAAAGATTTCGGGGCACCAATCTCATAAATGAGATAATTTTAATCAAACCAGACTGTCAGTCTCTCTGAAAAGGCGTAGAGTTCATCTGCGGGGTTAAAACAAACTTTACAGCACACACTGAAATAGCACAGGAAACTTCTCGTTACTTAAGGGAATTTATTAATAAAATAGGTCAACCTTACAGATTACATTTCATTCATAATTTCCATCTATTCTAACGCATGCAAAAATAAAGAACAAAGTTAACGTCGAGGGAAGGGGGCGTGTGTGTGCGGCTGGGTGTGTGTGCAGCGCTGTGTGTGTGTGTGTGTGTGAGACGGCGAGCGGATGAGGGGGGTTCAGTTTAGCACACTCAATGCAATAAATAACTCAAGTCTTATCAATTGGCGCGATCGGTTCACAAAGGAAGACAAAGGAAGACCGCGTGGCGATTCAACAAAGGCTAGTTTCATTAGCAATGGTGGCTTGGACAAAGGAAACGGGGGCGACGGAGAAAGGGGATCAACAAGACCTCCTTCTCCTCTACCCAGACCAAAGATATAAATCAGTTTAATCCTACTTGGTGGGGGCAGCTCTCCACAGTCCACGACGAAGAACGTAGAAAGTGTCCAGTTTAAAGGAGCGGTTTTGCGCAAAACCGAGGTCGGAAAAGCGGACGTTCGACTTTTAGGTGCTGAGGGACTCAGGCCTGTTTTCAATAGAGCTCAGATGGCCAGCGGACTACCCGGTTACCCGTACAGGAAAGTCCGTTTGATCGGCCGATTCACTTCGAAGTTTAAAAGGGAAGTTCTTCCTGGTCCAGCAGGTTTGAACGGAAAAAGGGGAAAATGCTAGCAGTGGATTAAAGCGTCTCCTCACAGGCACCGCTCTGGGACCAAAAGAGACGCTGATTTCAATATTCGCGCTGCTTTTATCAACTCTGTGAAGTCATCACTGGCCACAGACCAATGAGAATGGGTCGAGGGCAGTGCAATGGGTGCTGGGAGATGCAGTTCGTTCAGTGGAAGGATGCTGGGAGATGCAGTTCGTTCAGTGAAGGATGCTGGGAGATCCAGTTCGTTTAGTAAAGGCCATAGCCTCAACATCCCCCTTTTAGTTCCAAAGAATGCGCACTGTTCAGTCTTTGGAGCTAGAACCAGGTTCATTGTCCATTACGTCCAGGAATGCCGCTGTCCTTCAGCGGGAAGGTGTAACAGTTCAGTCCGTTATGTCCAAGAATGTCGCTGTCCTTCAGCGGGAAGGTGTAACAGTTCAGTCCATTAAATCCGAATCTGGTCCCAGCAAAAGGAAGACAGAGAGCATTATTAGTTTACTTTAAGACAGCTGATGGATACACATTTAGTGTGTAATATATCGGAATAATATGACTCACGTTCAATATGCTGACACAGTGCTATAAAAATATTTGGACTATTTCTTTTAACTTTTCTCTCACCTAATTGCTTCAGATTATTAAACCGAATTTTGATGATTTTGACAAAGATAATATTAGATAATTAATACAAAGGCAGTTTATAAATGCCATTAATTTTTTGGAAGCTAAGTTCAATTTCAACATCACAACCGCATCTCCCTTCATCCCAAATCACCTAAATAAAACTATCTGACTACAGAAGTAGGTTAAAAAAAAAAGGTCAAAATGCAACCCATCATTCCGTGATCTAAAGAAATTCAAGAACATATAGTAAAAAGTAACTGACATCTATCAGTCTAGAAAGGGTTAAAAAGTAATTGGTAAGGCTTTAAACTCCAGAGAAACATGGGACAGTGATGATCCCAGGAGTGGTTGGCCTATAAAAAATCTCTAAAAGCACATTCACAACTCATCCAGGAGGTCACAAAAGAAACCCAAGGTTTAAAGCACTGCAAGCCTCACTTAGTCTTTACAATTGATGACTGAACAATGAGAAAGAGGCTGCTGAGCAAAGCATATCCTTTTTACTCTTACTTTAAACGGAGTGAACTAAAAAGACATTACACTATCTATGCATTAAATCATTGTAAAGAGTAGACCCCTGCCTTTTCACCTATTTGTGTTCTTTTTCCCCTGTGGAGCATAACTCCAAATTATTTGTTGGTGTCCATTTGCGGATTATTTCGCAGCGTATCTACAATATTCAATAGAAAACGCAGCTTGTGAAGCTGAAATACCTACGATCAAAGCTACTTGACATGCTATGGGATGCCGTTTGCAAAACAGCCAATCCAGAAAAGGCATTCATTTTCCTTGGTTCTGATTGGCTGTACCTCCAAGAGTGGAGATAAGAAAGACTAGATATTAGCTTCTGTGGTAGTGTTAAGACAGACCTCTGTGCATATTAGTTTAACTGAATTGCTAAAACATTTCTTGAAACCTCCATCCATTTACTCAAAACCTTAAGACACAAATCCAAAAATCTTAACTATATTCACCCTAGAATTTTCTGTCAAAATCAAACTATCACCTCAAAATCAGTCATCATGTGCTCAAAACCAATGTATTCATCTTATACAAAAAGCAATAAAAAAATGATGTAGTGTTGCTACTTCAACACTACATCAAATAGTTGAAGACACAGCATCTATGTAGTTACAGTTTTTCTGAATTGCTAAAACACTAAACTCCATTCCGTAAACCAAATTGTCAGGGGCCTAAACTTATTTTTCGAATTAAACACTGAATTGGCAAAACTTTAAACACTTTTCAAGTACTTGGACACAACTTACACTTTTTTTAAACACCTTATAGACATTCTCAGTCATTGAACATATTTCACTCTTCTACTGTATATACAAAACTGTGAACACTGGCAACAAAATGTGAACACAACTAAAACACAGTTGTCATCTTTTAGACACAGCATCTCAAAATTCAACACACGTATCTGGTGATGTGATCAGATCAGTTGGGCAGGCTAAAAGTCAGTTCAGAGTCCACAGGTGGCACATATACATCAACAATAGATGGACACATACAGAGAGGCAGATGAGGAAAAATCCATGTGAGGTAGTGGACAAGGAGGAAGTTTTCGAGGATGACCAAGAACAGTCATTACTGAAATACTGATACAGTATTTAAAAAAAAAAGTATATTCAGCACTTAATATTACTCTAATCGAGGTAATTTTTGATAAAACACTTAAAATATTTTCTGGTATCTACATGCTCTGAATGCTGGGTCTTCAATTACTTGATGTAATGTCAAACGAATGTTCTGTTGTGAGTATATTTTACTTGCTGTGTGTATGATGTGATCACATTGTTTGATTTTGAACACTTAATGACTGGTTTTTAGGTGAAAGTTTAATTTTGACTTAAATGTCTGGGGTTTGGTGAATGTAGTTAAGATTTTAGGATTTGTGTTTAGAGTTTTTGGAAAATGGGTGGATGTTTCAAGAAATGAGATGGATGAATTTTGCAAATTGTGTACCTTAACAGTGTTTAAAGTTTGGCCAAGTCGGTGTTTGATTCGAAAAATTAGTTTAGGCCACTTAGAATTTGGTTGAGAGAATGGAGTTAAGTGTTTTAGCAATTCAGAAAAAACTGTAATGCATTTTAAGGTTTATTTGTTGTGTGAGTGATTTTAGAGGATGTCTTAGGTAGTTGCAGATTTTACCTATTCGCTCTGGTCCGTAACCCCAGCAAATACTGAGGGTTCCTTTGTAATCGCGTTTGTCAGGTCATGTATTGAATAACAGAAAACATTCAACAGACTTCATTCAGGCTGATCAAATTTTATATGAACAGATATTAGACAATCAAACATGATAAACCATTCAAACCAGTCAGTAGGCAGCAAATCGAACAAAACACCAGCTTTTTGCATCACAGAGCCTTGAATCAAATAGTCACAAAAAAGAAACACAAAAACAATACCGGTCAGACATTTACATTTCACACTACCAGTTCATAATATTACCAACTTATCAAAAAATAAACAGCAATTTACTTTTTTTTTTACATGTCTTGTTTGGCAGTGTGGAGCTCAGAATTGGTGTCTGAGTACCAAGAGAAGCAGGAAAACATCGAAGTCTGCCTCCATACCCACAGGACGGCAGAGAGAGGGAGAAGAAACAAAAAAAAAAGGAAAAAGGAACATCGACAAAACAAACCAAACACTGAAACTAAGAACTACACCACCACATCACACAAAAATGGATATAAAAATACAAATACAATGTCACTGAAAAGCTCATGGTACCGATTAATCAAGATCTTGTAATGATAACCTCAGCCCAAGAATATATTTGTCAACACCGGAGACCCCACACCTATGTGTGTGTGTGATCATGCTGGTGCATGTAAGGTTTCTCCATAAGAGTGTTCGATAGCTGGTGTGAGCAGTCATCCGTCTCCCAGGAATAAATGCAGACATGAAGGAGATCGGAGCCAAGATGTCCAAAGGACCCCCAGAGCCCCAGGCGGACCAGCGCAGGGCCAACCACATCCCCCAAGAGAAGAGCAGAGGAGAACCCCAAGGGAACATCCAGCGGCTACGATGCAGGGGCCCGGGGGGCCGCAGTGACGAGCCCACAGGTCCCGCTGGCAACTGGCTGCGCCATGGCGGGCCCATCCATGGACCGGGAGAGCCGGGGTCCAGGGGCACCCCACCCCCCAGCAGGGACCGGACCAGGGACTGGCCGACGAGGGGCCGATGAGGGGCCGCCACGCGCCGCTGCCACCCGAGGCCAATTCCCACCGCCAACATCCCAGCGCCCCACCCCTGCCCCATGTCGGGGCGCCCCACCGATAGTCGCAGTGGATGGACGGCATCCCCAGGCCAAGGCCAGCCAGCACCTGGACACCAAGTTGTACCAGCTCCTGAGTCCTGATCCTGCGCAATGCACAGCGCTGAGACCAGGCATCCAACAAAGGCCAGGGCCAGTCCAACCCTCCAATGAACCGACCATGCACGAAGCGCACAGAACAGGTGATCGAACGAGCAGAGATGCTGGATCTGTATCCCGCCGAGCCACCGAACAGGCACCACCCAACAATCCCAAACCTGGCACCCTCGAAAGAGGTGCTCCAACCAACAAAAGGAAGACATCAGCCCAGCACATCGGCCAACCGAGACACCGGTCCACCTAGGCACGCACCAGGTCCGAACCGGATTGACCACCAACGCACCAGCAGCAGGGGCATCAGTCACTGGCAGGCAGTGATGGAGGAGAAATAGGCCTCCCATTAGATGTAAGGCCTGAGGTGCGCTAGGCGAGAGGGCAGCCCAAGACCCAACCTGACAGGTAGACAAAGACATACAGACACAGTCATACGTTCCCTCCCTCTTAAACACATCCAAGAAAGGATGCTGTACCCTCACTCACACACCCCATACACACTCTATGCTCCCAGGTCCAGGAACCGATGCCCCAGTAGAGCAACCAGCCCCCGGACCCTTCTAGGATGGAGACAAGCAGACCGCCAAGTCCCCATAGTGGCGAAGCAGCCCACCAGCCTAGGTCCCCGACCAGACCACCTGTTTCTCCTCCAGACCCCAACCCCATATCGAACATGGGATGGCCCATATCGAACAGGTGTGTGAAAAGACCCCTAGCCTCCATCCTCCTGCTCGAATATGGTGTTGATGTGTGTTGTTATAATGTGCATTTAAAACAGAAGGTGGGATGTGGGGAAGGCAGCCACACATCCCCCACCCCGAGCCCTCAGTGTCTATATGCGGATTAAAGGTGGGCACCAGCACCAGAGGTGAAGCTGATTGAACAGCTCCCCCTCTGGATGCCGAAAAGTGTGCCCACCCCAAAGTCCCTACATGTGTGTCACTTGAAAATGTTATAATTGGGAGTGTTTAAGTTGTATAGTAAAATTGGGACCCATGGCATAGTGAAGATGGAAACCCCTCCTCGCATCCCAGTGATGTGCCCATGCCGCAAGACCCTATATGAGTGGTAAAGTGATAGAGTGGGTGGACAGTGGTGTTTGGGGATGGGGAGGGAAGGACTGGGAGACAAAATGCCTTCCCAGGGAGCCAGCTCCACCACTGACCCCAATAGGCACCGCTGTTCACCAGGATCCACCAGGGGAGGGAGGCCTTAGCACGTTCAACCCGGGGCCCACGGCCACAGCACCACCAAGCCCCATGGACCCCAAGGCAGTTCCCCCAGCCCCATCCCAGAAGGATAGCTATAACCACCCTGACATTCGCTCTACTATCAGAACACAAAAGACACTAGACACCCAGGTTGAGTTCAGCGCTTCTTTCAGTTCAAAAACTTTTCTAATTATACCGTCACAAACTTCCAAAGACCGTTAGATTAAGGCATAAGTAGAAAAAAAAACTATCTTTCAACCATCTGCCAAAGAAACATTAAAAACAAACAAATCAGAGCAAAGGTAAAGGCTTTAATTTTATTTAGTGCCTCTCCATTGAGTAAACAGGAACACTAGTGCGATATGAAACCTTAAGTTGATGATTTGCTCAAGAAATTATTTTTTTATTTTTGTCATATTTTTTTACCCTGAAAATTCAAACTCTTGATATTTAAAACTATTTTTTACCAGAGTTTCCTGTCTAAGGCACCCATCAGCTCAAGCATCAATAGTTACAAGTCATTACATGGCAGCCTGTGAATATCAGTCATGAGCAATAGATATTTATTGAAACAGTATCTGTAGGAATGGGCGACAATTAATTTAGGGGCTGATAGCAGGCACCTATCTTTATTCTGTTATCTTATGAACTGCTGGACTTAAGCAGTTCTTCCCACATTACTGAGATTAAAAATTATCTGTATCATATCTGCTTTGCACATGAGGTCACAGCAAACTCATTTAACCTTTGGAATAAGTCTGACTCCATGTATAGATCTCATGTTCTTTACCTAAGGAGTTTATTTTTGCTGTGTTGCAAAAAAGTAAACAGCAATGTTCAAAGTTTAAGTCTTTTAATAATCTGTTTAGTCCAAACTCTAGACAGAATGTCAGTTGCTTATATCTAGGATTTTGTTCATGACCCATATTCCGCTCTATCCAACTGTCCAGGTGATCCATGGAAAAGACCCCCAGGATCCCTAAATGACAAGTGGCAGGTGCTTCTTGATGCCAGAATATGTGGAACACCCTGCTGAACTCAAATGTATTCCAAACTTTAATACATGGTTGGGGGGTTTGGGTAGGGAGATTTGTTGGCTGTAGCCAAGTTCCCTCTTAAGGCCTGGATTCAGGAAGGTGTCCCATCTTCCCAGTTCAGGCAAGATTCACAAAATATTGTGGTTTTGTATTTTGAGATATTTAAATCGCGCGTCGTCTGACCCTTGCCACAGAAAGCAACTAACCATGGGAGACCCTACCAGGGGGCAACAACATAGCCTCCAGGATCCATTAGTAGCCAAACCACTCTACCATGTTAAAGTGGGAATGCTGTTGCTTTGAGTACCTGTTGCTTGTTCACTCATTCATTCAATATATTCCAACAATAAAGTCATAAAGTCAATAAAGTAAAAAGAGAGCACACCTCCTTTAAATTCTTTTACAGGTTTTACATATTTCTTACATATGAAGGGTTTCTGTAGTGTACTTAATTTTTTACAAATGTTTTGGCTTAATCTTTGTCGAATAAATAATGAATTCATTAGAAAGGACCACACCACAGAGATCTGAATTTCAATTTTTTAAATTCGTAAGAAGTTAAGTTAAGTTTTTGCTGCAAAGGTTTTGCTGAATACGGTTTTAGTAAAGATTCTATGCAAAGGACCCCAGATCCTTTTAAATGAAAACCCTGTCTGAATTGTCATTGTCTTGGTTCTTCTTTCTCCACATGCAGGAACAAGTCTGCTGCAGGAAGTTGTTTTTCTAGTGAGTCAGGGAGCGGATCCTGATGAGATTGGCCTAATGAACATTGATGAGCAGCTACCTGTCATCGAGTACCCTCAACCCGGACTGGATGTTATACAGGTACAACTAACATCTGATCACCATTCACTGAGAACCTTTTTTAGGTTAGAATTGATTGATGCTCAAATGCTATTTCAAACTTTGTTGGTCTTCATGTGAATTAATTTGGAACCTGAAGGTGCAAAGTTAGAATAGAAAGAATGGTAAAAGCCTGCAACACTCAGCACCCAAGAGGACCAAAGGGCAGGTAGATACGTCTCCAGAACCTGCAGCAGCTCCAGGCAGACAGACACAAGGCATCACCCCAGAGTAGGCTTCTCAAAGAGGTAGGTCGTCACAGAAGCACAGGAACAGCAGCCCCCAGGCCAAATGTGCACAGGGTGAGACATAGGGGATACATTAAAAATTCCTAATACATATTATGCTATTGCTATTATGCCATTATTGTTGCACTGACATTATTATTGAAAGAAAATCCAAATTAAACTCAGTTTCTCATCTTTCTCACCTCTATTCCATTAGTACTGTGTTGAATGTCTGTTAAAAACAATCTTTCTCACAATGTGTGTAATAGTTCAGCCTGAAAATAACAATTCCTGCTGCACAGATGATATTATTCTTATGGCAACAAACTTGAACTTGGTCTCTGATGATATCCAGGAAGCAGCTTTGAGTATGTAACAACTCTTTAAAATAAAATACATATTTTTAACTGGCAATGGAATTTAAATATCTAAATATGTTGTTACATTTATCATTCTTCTCGGTTGTTTTTGCCAAAGAATAATAACACTAAGCAATATCCGAATATCCATTTTACTGCAACATAATAACTGCAAAATGGATGAAATCAGATATTACTATACTAATACTATACTAATACTAATTAAGTTAAGCTGCCTTCAAGTTTCAGTTTATATTTACTGACATTTCTGACATTTCTTACGAAATTTGTTTTATGAATTTTAATTTTGGAACTAAGCTTAGATCTACATTAGATCAGGTAGTTTTTTTTGGTCAAACCTACACAGGATACAAGTAGCACAAAACACTGGAATATAAAGAGGAAATATTACATAAGATGAATGTAATTAATCAATTGCATTGTTTTGTAATAGAATAAAAAGTGTCCTTTTTTTTCTTTTTGCCCCTGCTCTACAATAAACTTAACATGCAATAGTTAATTGAAAAGCTATGCAATTATTGTAGCAAACAGATCGGTAAATTATTGGAGATCTAAAATAAAAAAGGGCTTTACACGTTTGCCATATTAAATTGAAACATGGAGAATTTTCCAATTTTTTGGGGTCATTTATTTTCCTTTTGTATTTTTAGAAAAATTGTTTATTCTGTTTCCATCATGATCAGGGTTTTGGTCACTCTTAACACTCCAACTTTATGTAAAGAACCCCCCCCCCCCCCCCCAGCAAATTTATGGTTATTAAGGGAAAGTACTCTGTGTGATTTTTGTAATAATTTCCATTTGAAAAGATTTGAATTTGTCAGTGGAACTTGCATCCATCTCTATCGACAACCTGAACTTGTAAGCAAGGTTTTTACCATACTTGGATTGTGGTTAAGGGACCACAATATTATTCTAATGTCCCCTGGGACCTTTTTCAGACACCGCGCCTTAACCAGCAACAAAACTTTGGAAACTTAAAAACTTCTTCAGTATTAATTATAGATTGCTTTAGTGATTGTCTCTGTCATTCTACAGGAGCTGACATCACCCCGCCTGATAAAAAGCCATCTTCCCTACCGATTTCTCCCTACAGCTATGCACAATGGGGAGGCCAAGGTCAGTGCATGTGAGACAATGTGTGGTAGAATATTTCAAAGATTTTAGTTAAAAATTTTTTTGGACATCTGCTATCATCAGAGTTTATCTTGAGTTTATGGAATGTTAGATTATGACTTTGATCATGTCCTTTTTCTGAACAATGTTACGCAGCCCAACTGCATCCCCCTACAGAGGTTTATTTTAAGAAGATTTCATAATAATCTCATTCTTGGTAACTGGGTAAGATGGTTTTTTTCTCCTCCAGGTTATATACATGGCCAGGAACCCCAAAGACCTGGTGGTGTCCTATTATCAGTTCCACCGCTCTCTCAGGACCATGAGCTACCGTGGAACTTTTCAGGAGTTCTGTCGGCGCTTCATGAATGATAAACGTATGAACCTGTCATTAACAATAGATTTAATCAATATCATTTTCCTAATGCTTTGCTTCATTTATCTGGTAGTATAGTCCATCTCTGTCAAGGACTCTTTCCTTCTTTCTTACTGCAGTGGCATATGGTTCTTGGTTTGAACATGTTCAGGAATTTTGGGAGCATCGTCTGGACTCCAATGTCCTCTTCCTGAAATATGAAGACATGTTTAAGGTAAAATGATGTCTGTGTCTTTGTTTGCTCATTTACTGAAATTTAACACGTACCATTTTGTGAAAACTGCAATGCAAAAAATATTTCTGTAATATTTCTGTAATTTCTGTAATATTTTAGTAATTCTGCTGTACTGATTTTCTCCAAATTATTCTGCAAGTGTCGGTTTGATGGTTCAAAATTCATTATTTATGGTAATAAAAACCCAGGACTACAGTCAATGAAGCAGTTCTGTTTGGCATATTTAGCCTTCTCATTGTGTTTGTTTTCGGTTTACATTTTGTTTAATAGTCCTCAGCTACCCTCCATGCCTCAGGGGTCACATTTACTTTGGTTGGCACTCCTCCCTGTCTGAGGTTCTACTCCCACGCTCGGCCATTTGCTGCCTAGTTTCCCTTCTCTTCCCTTTCTAACCATCGCACAAATGGGTGAAGATGGTATCAGACAAGGAAACGTACAGCTCAAAAGATGGTACCACTGTTGTTTTTATCTTATCGTCCCTTTTTCATAGTTGTATTAAGACCTCCCTGGTTTTGGCCTTTTTACATCTCCTTTCAGATATAATCCAGAATTATCTCACACAATGCCTCAAAATTAGTGCAGGATAAAACATTAGAGTTATTACCAACATTCATTCAGCATGACATTCAGACCAGATGTTGGTAAGAATCTAAGTCATCGACACATACAAAGAAATCAAAAGAAACTAGGCCACAAAGCACTATACTCAAACTTACTTAGTAGAATTTAAAAAAATGACAACTTCAAGATATCTCATGTAAGGAGAAGCTAGTAAATATACATTGTTCGGCTGTGATTTTCACCCATTCTTCTCGCCTGTTTCGGAAGAATGGAAAGAAAGATCTAAAGTCTTCTCACTGCATGAACGGGAGCGCTACATATAAATGCTGAACAATCCTATGCTGTTTATATTTGTGTTGGAATAGAAAAACCTGGAATCTTCAGGCATCTTGAAAATTGTACCAAAGAAAGAACAAGATTTGTGGTGGTCCATATTCTTTTCCTGATATCCTGGTGGATTTATTTTGCTTTTTTCATGATGTCACACAAGAAAGCAATGTTTTTGAGTTGTTGCCTTAAATACAGTAACAGGTGTGCCTTGACTCTGGCATTTAGCAAATAAATATTATTTTAGTATTCCTAGCTGATCTCATACAGAAATAGTTTTGTCTTGATTTCATGTCAGACTGTGAGAAAATGTTATATTTTTATTCAGTGTATATAAACTTCTAGTTTCAACTGTAACTATAGACAATAAAACAGGACTTATCTTAGCTTCAGGATAGATTACAATATTTTCTGTTTCGTTTCTTCCTCCTGCATTCTTTAATTCAGCACATAGAGATTGAGCATGGAAACAGACAGACAATCTATTTTATTATATTGTTGCAAATTGATTACTGGATAATAATAATACTCTATTCTGTTGGCTGCAGTATTCAGGTAAATCCAAGGATTGTGATTTTAAAATCCTTTAAAAAATAACCGGTCAAAAAAAAAAAAAAAAACACAGATGTTGACAAGTCTGATTGTTATTTTTATTGTACATTTTCAAATTGTGGAAATACTAGAGACTGGAGAACATGCTTATAAATGTTAATGCTTTCCCCCACTAGTGGACTAAACATATTTTCAATACTTTTTGGATACGTCGTTTGATTTAAAATATGGGTTTAAAGTTTTTCATGCAAGGCAGTAGCTGAATTTTCTCTAACAAGTTTCATATAATGAATCATTTCCATTTTATTTACCTGGAATGTTGCAACTCGCTGCTACAATTTATTTGATCCGGAGATTGTTGTACAAAAACTAAATATAGTCAACAGTCCCTGATTTATTAAGACGTTGTCTTAATTCTTGAATCACAAATTTGGCTGAAAATAAAATTCCCTCCCTGGTGCTCTCAGTTACACAACATTTGGAATTATTCCGGCATGTTTTTATGTCACGACCAGAGGTGGGTAGAGTAGTTTTACTACGCAAAAATTTTTCTCAAGTAAGAGTAGTATTACTTCAACATATTTTGTTCGAGTAAAAGTTAAAAGTTTCATGGCCCACATCTCACTTGCTCTTCCTCCTCACTTGTGTTTCCCTGCCGTCATGTCTCATGCTGTGCACCGGCCTGATTAGCTCATTGCCTTCACCTGCATTCACCACTACTTAAGCTCTCCTCACTCTCCACTCCCCTGCCATATTATCGAAACCCTTTGTGGCAGTAGTAATCCAGCGTACCTCCAAGATCCACGTTTTTTCCCTCCCTGTGTATGACCTTGTTTTTTGCCTCCTGGATTCAAGTGTTTATCGCCTTGCCCCAGTCGGTTCCTTCCTGCCTCTCTGACTCCCGGAAACCGTACCTCTGCTCTGCTCTTTGACTCCGATTCTAGCCTAGCCTCTCCGTGAATGATCTTTGCTTGTCCCTCTCGACCTCGTCTTCTAGCTGCCCCATCCTTAATTCGACTCTCAGCCGCTGGAGTCTGCAAGCTCTTCTGCTCACAGCTCCGTCTGAAGAGGAGCACTCAGAAACTCCACGCTCCCTCCACGTGACCGCTGGTCAGGGTCTGCCTCCCTGCTCTGACATCGCCCCATCTCAAATCCACAAGCAGCAGGTTAGTGGCACAGAACCGCCTTGTCGTTCTTTCCCTGTGGAGGAGCAAATACTCGCCTCACCTGTTTCTCCGCAGTGAGCCTGAAGCTGTCCAGCTTCCTTCCAGGAGAAATCGGCAACATTCACCAATTCCTGTGTTGTGGCTGACTTTACGGGTCCTCTTGGTTTACCATTACAGTATAATCTGGCCACAATATGGACCCGTCACCCGCACAGGAATAGCTGTCATTACTAAGTTACAGGCCAATATGCAAGAGATGATGGGCTTACTAACTAAGATGTCTTCTACCCCAGCTCCACAGGCAGCTGCTTCCCCAACACCCTCTGGTGCAACTCCCCAGGTCCAGGTTTCTCCAGTCAGAGAACCACGCCTGACCCCACCTGAGGTTTTTAAAGGGGAACAAGATCAATGTTGGCCATTTGTCACCCAATGTGAGATACATTTCGAACTTCAACCTTCCTCTTTTCCCACAGAGAGGGCAAAGGTGGCTTATATGATCTCCTTGCTGTCCGGAAAGGCCAAGATTTGGGGCACTGCTGAATGGCAGAGAGACTCCTTTCTCTGTTATAATTTTAATAACTTTGCCAAGGAATTAATAGGGGTTTTTGACCCAGCTCCCTCAACCAAGGAGGCTTCCGGGGGCTTGCTAAAGCTAAGACAGGGCAGACAGTCTTTGGAATGATGAAGCCCTCTCTGATGTTTTCTACCAAGGACTTAATGATGAGGTCAAGGATGAGCTTGCCGTTTGGGACCCCCCCAGGGACCTGGCTGAGCTTGAGGAACTGGCAACTCGGGTTGATCAGAGAATTTATGAGTGCAGACTCGAGAGGGGCCGTTCTTTTCGCCCAGAACCTGGAACCAGACCACGTCCTAACCCTTTTTCAGTTACTCCTGCTCCGGACCCAGTGGAACCCATGCAGACTGGGCACACCCGCCGCCTGAGCTCCGAGGAAAGGGAGAGGAGGTTCCGCCTGCAGCTCTGTTTTTACTGCTGTAAAGAGAATCACAGCTACACCAGTGCTCCTTTAAAAGGCCAGACTCGGTAGGGAAGGAGAGGTACCTGCTGAGCCATAGACTGGACTGTAGACCTCTCCGCTCAGCTCTCTCTCCGCCCAAGTCTCAGCAAATGGGGTCACCAAGCACGTCAGTGTGTTCATTGATTCTGGAGCTGACACTGAGTTTATGGATTTGAGTCTCGCTCATGAATTAGATTTGACCCTGCAACCCACCACGGCTAAGTTTAATGTTCATGCAATTGATGGTCATGTTCTACATCAGATAACCCAGCAAACTGCCCCCGTTAGATTGGTGGTTGGAGGCAACCACCAAGAACTAATCTCCTTTCTCATCATTTGCAGCTCCGAGTTTCCTGTGATTCTGGGGGCGTCCTGGCTCCGCAGATACAACCCCCACATTGACTGGAACAGCGGGGAGATTCTGGGTTGGGCTACAGGATGCCATTCATCATGTCTCCAAACCGCTAACCTCCCACATGTTGACTCTAGTGAGGAACAGTAGGCTAGTCCTGACCTATTCAACGTTCCCCCTGAGTATGATGACCTCAAGGAGGTGTTCAACAAGCACCATGCCTCTTTGTTACCTCCCCATCGTCCCTATGATTGTGCTATTGTCCTTCTCCCTGGAACCTTTAGCTTCCATGGGCCGCCTCTACTCCTTAACGGAACCCGAAAACCAGGCCATGTCCAAATACATCGAGACCCACAGGGCTGGGATCATCCGACCTTCATCATCACCTGCTGGGGCGGGTTTTGTCTTCATTGAGAAGGACGGTTCTCTCAGGCCCTGCATCAATTATAGGAGGCTTAACAAAATCACCATAAAGAACCGTTATCCCCTTCCCCTCATGAACACTGCTTTCGAGCTCATCCAAGGGTCTACCATGTTCACTAAGCTCGATTTCCGGAACACCTGATGCCTGAGGTATTATCTTTTTGCCATTCGCCTCACCTTTTCTGTCATCCAGGAATCACCAAGACCCTAACCGTGGTTAAGGACCGTTTTTGGTGGAGGACTCTTTCTAAGGACGTTAGGGAATTTGCCTCCGCATGCCGGGTTTGTTCCCAGGCCAACCCCTCTCGTTGTCCACCAGCCGGTTTCCTGAGGCCTCTGTCCATTCCAGACCATCCGTGGTCACATATATCCATGGATTTTATCACTGGTCTGCCTCTCTCCAGAGGTCACTCTGTGCTTCTCACCATTGTAGACCATTTCTCCAAGATGACTCACCTGGTTCCTCTCTCAAAATTGCCTTCCTCCAAGGACCTCAGTGAAATACTGGCTAGAGAGGTCTTCAGATTACATGCCCTCCCAGTGGACATTGTCTTTGACCGTGATCCCCAGTTCACCTCACGCTTCTAGAAGGAATTCTGCCATCAGCTTGGAATTCAAGTGAGTCTTTCTTCTGGTTTTCATCCCCAATCTGATGGGCAGACAGAACGAATTAACCAGGAAATAGAAACTAAGCTACGCATGTTATGTGAACAGGATCCCGCCAAGTGGGTCCAGAGCCTTCCCTGGGTGGAACACGGCCTCAACTCTCTCCCTTCCAGTGCCACTGGTCTCTCTCCATTTTACACAGTTTTTGGTTTTCAGCCCCCAGTGTTCTCTTTTCAGGAGACATTGGCAGCAGTTCCTTCGGCCTATGCTGCAGAACTGAGATGCCGCAGAGTATGGAGGAAAGCCCGCAGAGCCCTAATCAAGACCACTGCCATTTATTGCCGGACTGCCAACCGATGTCGGATCCCCGCACCTGCCTATCAAGTGGGACAGACGGTATGGCTCTCAACCAAGGACCTGCCACTACGGTTGGAGGGTCGTAAGTTGGCTCCTCGTTTTGTTTGTCCTTTTCCCATTTCCAAGGTGATTAACCCAGTGGCAGTTTGACTTCACCTTCCCAAGGCCCTCAGGGTCTGTCCCTCTTTTCATGTGTCCAGAGTCAAACCAGTGGTCTCCTCCAGGTCTGGGGGCAGATCCACGTTTTTGCCCTCCCTGTGTATGACCTTGTTTTTTGCCTCCTGGATTCAAGTGTTTATCGCTTTGCCTCAGTCGGTTCCTTCCTGCCTCTCTGACTCCCGGAAACCGTACCTCTGCTCTGCTCTTCGACTCCCCTTGGATGAGTATAATGCCCTCTGCCTCTCTGTGAATGATCTTTGCTTGTCCCTCTCGACCTCGTCTTCTAGCTGCCCCATCCTTAATTCGACTCTTAGCCACTGGAGTCTGCAAACTCTTCTGATCACAGCTCCGTCTGAAGAGGAGCACTTGGAAACTCCACGCTCCCTCCACATGACCACATGACCGCTGGTCAGGGTCTGCCTCCCTGCTCTGACATCGCCCCACCTCATATCCTTGCCGTTCTTTCCCTGTGGAGGATCAAATACTCGCCTCACCTGTTTCTCCGCAGTGAGCCTGCACCTGTCCAGCTTCCTTCCAGGAGAAATCGGCAACAAATAAAGCATATTTATTCACCCATTCCTGTGTTGTGGCTGACTTTATGGGTCCTCTTGGTTTACCATTACAAAAAGTAGCCATCTAAGAAATTAGTCAAGTAAGAGTAAAAAAGTAATACGTAAAAAGGCTGCTCAAGTATCCTATGAGTACTCTAACTGATCAGAACATCAGATCAGCACTATAGGCACTGATTTTTTTGAAAATTATTTACCCTACCCTCAGACAGATAAAAATATAAAGTTATGTGTAAATTTTGGTATATAGAGTATAATGAAATAAAGAGTACAATGAAAACCTTTATACATATGTATCAAATATAGTTACAAAATACATTTGAAGCAGAGGAAACTTTTTCAAATCAAAATGTTCATCATAAAACTTGTTAGAAGTTAAAGTGCTTTCAGTGGCAACATATAGTGTTTACCATATATTCCGTTCATCTCCAAATCTCAGCAGCTAGAAAATAACATTAGAACAACAAAACTTGTGTACAAACAAGAGGTTTCACTTTAACTTAAACTGTAGGTCTCTGTCCCTGTCTGGTGCATTTTTGGTTAGAAAAAAATGCTTTGATTCAGTGAAATTATTCACAGTAATTACAGAATTTTCTTTCTTAAGTAAGAGTAGCGATACTTCATAATTACTTTAATGATTACTTTAATTACTTTAAAGCTGCTGTCCAGAGAATATCTTTATGTATCAAAGTTTTATAAATCTTTAAATGATAGTGGGGTTCAATACTACGATAACAACATTTGTTGTTTCTTTCTTTTTTTTAGCCAGTAGAATTCAGGTTTCCGCCTTGTTAGCTGTCAATCAACTTGCATGCACATTGTACAAACCTGTTATGATGGGTTCGCGCACACAGGGCTTTCTCCTGTTTACAGTTGCCGTATTAGAAGAGAGTGTCAAACATGGAGAAGTCACTCACCTCTGAAATGTCCATAACAAAATACAATCGGGTGATACTCGATAGCGCTTGCTGCTTTCTTCTTTGAGCCGCTGTGTCTCCACAGGTGATGCGCGTGCACAATTGTTGCGGTGGGGTTGAGGAAGCGGGAGGGGGGAGAAGGGATATTTTGGGAGGGGCTTTGGTTGTGGGATTCAAAAAATCTCTCTCTCCCTCAAATAAACCGGACAGCAGCTTTAAGTAAAAGTTAAAAGTATGATGCAGTAAAATTACTCAAGTAAATGTAGGCTGAGTAAATGTAACTAGTTACTAGCCACCTTTGGTCATGACAACATAAAAACCTGTTATACTACCGATAAAAGTATATTTGTTAAAGGAGCATGGGGCAGAATGAAGAAATTAAGCTCACGAGCGACGCAGCCAGCGCTGCAAGTATCTGCAGCCAGCCGCACGAGAGCGCGCACAAACACTTCACAAAAAACACATACCTCTTCACATTGACATACTTCTTTTTCTTAGTGCCACTTTTTAGTGGGGTGTGAGTCGTCCTTGGTCGTTCCCATTTGCAGAAGAATCCATTCTCACAATTGAATCAATGGAAGTCTGCGACCATTTTTCTTCCTCTTTTAAACCTGTTGAGAACGCACAAGCAGTGTCAATTGACATCACACCGGTAGGACAGCGCGGGAAATTTGGGCCCGAACGGCAGCACATTTTGCAGCACACAGCCAGTTTAAGAAAATGGAACGATACATGGGTGGGGTCATTCTTTTTGGTTTATAATGCTTCATCACCCAACAGCATTAAAAAACTGGACATGGATGATACTTTATTTACAAATCCTGCCCCATCTTCCTTTAAAGTTATGGTTTCACTTGCATCCTTTGTCCGATTGGATAAAAGGCCTCTCTGAACCAAGCTCACGGGGTGAATTTCAACATCAGTCCACCCCTGTGCTGACCCAACTGTTTCAGTTCATCCATACATCGTCTATATTGCTTATCCTTGCAGGGTTGTGGGGGGGCACAAGCGCGCGCACACACACGCACACACACGCACACACGCAAGGACAATTTGGCAAGACCAATTAACCCAGCAGTCATGTTTTTGGACTGTGGGAGGAAGCAGTAGTTCCTGGAGGGAACACGTGCATGCACAGGGAGAACCTAAGGTGGGGATTCCAACCCAGGACCTTCTTGGTGCAAGGCAAAAGTGCTACCAATAGTGCACCAATAGTGCAGCCAATGTTTCAGTATCAAAAACACAAACAACATAGAAATAATATATGTAAAATATGTGCATACAATACAAATAACTATTAGCCATATGGACTTTAATCAAATGTAGCAAGAAATTCTCAATAGACCTGAAATTTCTTGTTCTTTCATATTTTTCTTTTGTACTGCGGACTTGAGTAAAATCTAGAATATCTAGGTTTTATATCTTCAAGGGAAGGGTACATGATCTGTTTAATACCACATATAGTGGACTCAATTTATGTACAGACACATTTTATTTTACGCCAATGATTGTTTCTTGGAAAAAGAGAACCAAAGCTGGTAATTTTAGAAAGTGGAAATTAAGAATTACACAAATGAACTTATCAGATCTACTGTTATAGTCATAGTTGAAGGCTCAAACCCATGAATACACTGGGAGTCATGATGGTAAGGTTTATTGTATAAAATAATGTTTGAATGCCAGCATTTTTGAGCAGGAAGAGGTTTAGTCCATCTAAGTTTCCAGTTGTGGTCTAAAGCAAATTCTCCCATGATGAGATGAGAGAGGCTTGTAATTTTCATTATAGGTATTCCTCAACTATGAGAGACAAACTGTGATATAAAATCCAGAAAATCACCTGGTCGGATTTTTAAAGAATTTAGCTGCAAATTATGGTGGAAAATTAGTATTTGGTCACCTACAAACAAGCAAGATTTCTGCCTCTCACATACCTGTAACTTCTTCTGTAAGAGGCTCCTCTGTCCTCCACTCGTTATCTGTATTATGTGTACTTTGTGTGTAAAAACCTTGTTTAGACTTACAGAAAACGTTTAACCTCTGTCATTGCCAGCAAAGGGTATATAACTGTAGGGTATATAACGGTAGCGAAACAGCTGGAGAACAGAGACATTAAAGAGGTGTGGAGAGGGAAGAAGACCATTACTGGTGTTGGAGATGGAGAAGGCACAGAGTGTGAGCGATTTAATGTCTGGTTTAATTCAACATCAATAGTTATGACTAATAACTTAATATTAATATAACTATTGTTGAGATTCAATGATTTAATTGATTAATTAACCCTGTTAATTAGTATAACAGGGTCTATTAACACAATAGATTAACCTTACAGCCAGCTCACTGTGCCGACAATCCCATCTATTCGAATTAGGGTCGGGACTCAATAAAAAAAAAAAAATCTAATTAATTAGAGGCTTTGTAATTAATTAATCGAAATTAATCACATTTTAATCACATATAAATATTTGACCTGAGAACAGAGAGAAGTGAGTTTTTCATATGGATTTTTAGTATACCATTGAATAATGACTGAATACATAAGCTTAAGCAACAAAATATTGTTTATTTTTGTTCAACCAAGTCCAACAGATCAGTGCAATTTTGCCATTAAGTGTAGCAATAGCATATTTAGAAATATAGTAGCCTACATTTCAGAAATTCATGTACCCTTTAGGTAGGTAGACCTTCTGTAAACTGTTTTTTAAGTAAAACACAATACTTTCAAGTACATTCAGAACATTGGAAACCCTAAATATTACTGTAGAAAACATCTCTCTGTTGCTTCAGAGGCCATAACAGACTTTGTTGATTTACCAACAGCTGGTTTAATTTTTTTTATTAATTTCAGTCCAACTCTCAATAACCTTGGCCAAAACAATAGAGTATAACATAAAGTGCCAGTTGCACCAACAACATAATACATAAAGTTTCAGTTGCACCATCAACATAATACATAGTTCAACATAAAGTGTACCATTTAACAAAATTTCCCATCCACTGGGCCAGCCAAAGCGGTCTCATCAGCTTCTTTGTCCATGTTCACTGTGGTTTGTTGTTAACTGTCTAGTTGCTAAAGCTAGTTGGTGCTCCAGTCTAATCGGTCGCTGCTGGGCCTTTTTAAGCACCTTCACAGTGTTTACACTCCAGGACAGGCCTTATCGGTTGTGCCCCCCCATGTGAAGCACAGAAACACTGGTTGGAAAGCACGGGCTTCAAAGGCTAGACTCACCCCACAGTGTATATGATTTGGAAACAAAGGGACAATTAGCACTAGTTTTAGCAGACGATGGACACCACGCGACCTGGTCTAGGGCGGGCAGCCGGCCCAGACAGGTGGCGGTAGGGTTTCAATCGACTGACGTTAACAGAATAAATTGAAAAGAAAGAAATACAGCACTGCTTCTAGCGATAACCAGTTTACAACACAGAGCAAACAACACTCAAGGCCAGCATGCGGCGAAGCTAATTGGCAATGAGTGAACAGTGGTTTACAAGTTCATAAACTTATATCAACCAACAGAAAGACGGGATCTAACCCGTCGGACCTAACCCAGACTCAACAGAAATAAACCAGGTTTATCCTTCTTGGCAATGATTCTCTTCTGTCCACACCAGTCCACGACGAACGATGGATAAAAGGGAACGAAAGTGTTCAAATGGTAGTAGCGGCCGTGCACAGCCGAGGTCAGAGATGGACGCGTCCAAATGCAGGCAATGACCGGAATCTTGGCTGTCTTCAGAGAGCTATCTTGGCATAGCTCAGATGCCAGCAGACTTCCTAGATACACAAACGGGAAGCGGGATAGCTTGGCAGGTAATACTTCAAAGTTTCCAAGGGAGTTTTTTCCCCGTCGGAACACGTCCCACACGTCGGAAAAAAAGAGGGAAAGTTGCTAGCAATTCAATTGAGCATCTCCATTCAGCTCAGCGATGAGCAGGGGAAAGACGATGATTTCATGTTGCGCGCCCCTTTATCAACTCTGTGATGTCATATCTGGCCACAGACCAATGAGAATGCTTTGAAGGCGGCACAAGGGATGCTGGGAGATGCAGTCCGTTCAGTTTGTGGAAAATGAATTCGAACACTGGCTACAAACTGAAGAACACCCAGTCTGTAGAAAATTATGTAGACAGAGCTAACTCCTTCAACAAGTACTACATCAGGTTTGATACTGATGCTCCCTCTACCTTGACATCTGCAGCTACTCTCTCCTCCTCCATGTATGAGGCTGCTTTATCCACCTCCACGTCTGAGGGTGCTTCTTCAATCTCCACGTCTGGGGCTGGTCCCTCCAACCCCGCATCTGCAGATGCTTCCACCACCTCCACATCGGCTTTCTCCACCTCCACTTTTGCAGCTTCTCTCCCAACCTCCACTTCCGCAGCTTTTCTCTCCACCTCCATGTCTGCGGCTGCTTTCTCCACCTCCACCTCTGCGGCTGCTCCCTCCACATCCACGTCTGCGGCTGCTCCCTCCACCTCCGCGTCTAGGGCCGGTCCGTCCACCTCCACGTCTGGGGCTGCTCCCTCCATCTCCACGTCTGGGGCACCTCCACATCTGCTTTCTCCAACTCCACTTTTGCAGCTGCTGTCTCCACCTCCACATCAGCGGCTACTCTACATCTACATCTACATCTCTACATCTGTGGCTACTTCCTCCACCTCTACGTCTGCATCTGCTTCCTCCACCTCCATTTCTGCGGCTGCTTCCTCCACCTCCACATCTGCAGCTGCTCCCTCCACCTCTGTGGATACTCACTCCACCTTCAACACCTGAGCTGCCCCCCTCTCCTGCATCCTGAGCTGCTCCAACTGTTGATAACAGAAGAAAAGGTGGGAGTTGAGCTCAGGTAACTTCGACCAGACAAGGCTGTTGGTCTCGATGGAGTTTGTCCAAGGCTTCTGAAGGACTGTGCACGACAACTGGCAGTTCCCCTTCAGGTGCTCTTAAATCTGAGTCTTCAGATATAAAAATTGCTTGTGCTGTGGAAGACATCATGTCTCATACCAGTGCCCAAAATAGAGTGACCAGTAGAGCTGAATGATTACACACCGGTAGCTTTGACATCTCACATCATGAAGACCTTGAAGCGGCTCCTTGCCCTTCAAGGAAACTACAGGTTGCTGAGGAACTAGACCCCTCCCCTCAGGAACACTTAGGAGTTGAAGATGAGGCCCTTTACATGCTGCACCGCGCTTACTCCTACATAGATGTGCCTGGTTCTTATGTCAGGATCATGTTCCTCGACTTCTCCAGCGCTTTTAACACCATAAAGCCTCCCATACTGAGAAACAAACTTATGGGTATGGGTTTAGCCCCTTCCCTGACATCCTGGATTATGGACTATCTAAAATCCAGACCTCAATACCTCAGGGTGGGGAGATGTGTTTCTGGGACACTGGAACACATCTCATACAAGACCACTGATAATCTCCCTGGATCTGGGGCTCCATGCAAGATCTCAACCCGTGGGGTCAAAATGATCACAAGAACAAGCAAAAATCCCAGAACCACACGGGAGGACCTAGTGAATGACCTGCAGAGAGCTGGGACCAAAGTAACAAAGGCTACCATCAGTAACACACTACACCGCCAGTGCCTTAAATCCTGCAGTGCCAGACATGTCCCCCTGCTTAAGCCAGTACATGTACAGGCCCGTCTGACTGCAGACGCCTGGACAAACTGCTCAAAAAGGCCAGTTCTGTGCTGGGTCGGGAGCTGGATCCTGTAAGAACCTGTGGTGGAGAGGCAGATGAGGAGGAAGCTGCAGGGCATTCTGGCTAATACAAAACACCCCCTCCATGATTTCCTGACCAGCCAGAAAAACAGCTATAGTGAAAGATTGATCTCTTTGAGATGCAGAACCGAGAGATTCAGGAAATTGTTTGTTCCTGCAGTCATAAGACTGTTTAGCAGAGACATCCAGCATGTTTCCTAAATCATTTATTTGTTTTTGTTTTGTTATTGTTTTATTTTAATGTAAGAAATATTTCTAAATATGTGAGCACAGCTTGAATTTCCCTTTTGTGGTATTTATCTATTTATCTACAGTGGGGGAAATAATTATTTGACCCCTTGCTGATTTTGTAAGTTTGTTCAATGAGAAAGAAATGAGAAGTCCCAGAACAATATAATTTTAATGGTAGGTTCATTTTAACAGTGATAGATAGCACATCAAAAGGAAAACTGAAAAAATAACTTTAAATACAACATAGAAACTGATTTACATTTTATTGAGTGAGATAAGTATTTGAACCCTTACAAACCATTAAGAGTTCTGGCTCCCACAGAGTGGTTAGACACTCCTACTCAATTAGTCACCCTCATTAAAGACACCTGTCTTAACTAGTTACCTGTATAAAAGACACCTGTCCACAGAATCAATCACTTAAGTAGACCTCAAACTCTCCAACATGGGAAAGACCAAATAGCTGTCCAATGATGTCAGAGACAAAATTGTAGACCTGCACAAGGCTGGAATGGGCAGCAAAACCATTAGCAACTGGGAGAGAAGGTGACAACTGTTGGTGCAATTGTTAGAAAATGGAAGGAGCACAAAATGACCATCAGTCGACCTCGGTCTGGGGCTTCACGCGAGATCTCACCTCGTGGGGTGTCAGTGATTCTGAGAAAGGTGAGAAATCATCCTAGAACTACACGGGAGGTGTTAGTTAATGACCTCAAGGTAGCTGGGACCACAGCCACCAAGAAAACTATTGGAAAAACATTACACCGCAATGGATTAAAATCTTCCAGAGCTCGCAAGGTCACCCGCTCCAGAAGGCACATATGCAGGCCCGTCTGAACCTAAATGGTTCAGAGAGTGACTGGGAAAAAGTGCTGTGGTCAGATGAGACCAAAATTGAGCTCTTTGGCATCAACTCAACTCCCTGTGTTTAGAGGAAGAAAAATGAATGACCACGCACGATGTGCACAGAACAGTTGATCACAGCATCACGTGACACCACGTCACCAGGCTCCTGATCGGTTGACGTGGCGCGAATTGCGGCAGAAGCAAACACGTGCATCGCGCACTGAAAAAATTCAAATTTCCTTTATTGTTATTGTAATCTGTACAACAAAATTAAAAAGTGCCCGACAATTAGTGCCCCAATAAAATGCAACATTAATAATAAATAAATAATCAACACATCCTTCCTGTATTACCGGAAAAACAAAAATACCACCATTCATTCTGTTATTGCGGGATCCCATTCTATAGTGTACATGTGTTACATGTTTTTTAAGGCATTGAGGGTGGTTATTGCTGTCAGATAGAAACTGTTTTTAAGTCTGTTTGTTTTTGATTTGATTGTCCTGTATCGTCTGCCTGATGGCAACAGTTCAAACATGCTCTGTGCTTTTTTAGCACAGCGAGCACTGTAAAGATCGTCCAGTGAAGGGAGGGGGCAACCGACTATCCTCTGGACCGTGTTAATGACCCATTGGAGGGCATTGTTCTGCGCTGCTGTGCAGCTGTTGAACAACACACATCTGCAGTATGGAAGGATGGATTCTATGGAGCACCTGTAGAAAGATAACAACAGTGATGTTGTTTCTCCTGAGGACCCTCAGAATGTGCAGGCGCTGCTGGGCCTTTTTAAGCACCTTCACAGTGTTTACACTCCAGGACAGGCCTTCCTCGATAAGCACACCCAGGAATTGGAAACCCAACACCTGCTCCACATGATCCCCACTGATGATAAGTGGTGCAATGTCAGTCTTTTCCCTCCTGTAATCAATCACCAGCTCCATGGTCTTCACTGTGTTAAGGAGAAAGTTATTCTCCCTACACCACACTGACAGATGTTCAACTTCATCTCTGTAAGCAGACTCATCTGCTCCAGAGATGAGCCCCACGATTGTAGTGTAATCCGCAAACTTCACTATGATGTTGTTGTGGTGGGTTGAGATACAGTCGTGCGTGTAGAGAGTGTACAGCAGGGGGCTCATCACGCAGCCCTGTGGGGAGCTGGTGCTGAGGCTAAGGGGCGTGGATGTGTGATGGCCCATTCCCACGCTCTGGGTAAGACAGCCCCTGCACCACAGCTGAATGCACTCACTCAGCCCATTGGCAGGAGCAGAAAGGGGGGTGGGGGGGTTGAGCACGTTGTTGAGATGGAATGCATGCGTGTTTGTGATTGTAGTGAACGTGCATGCATGTGTGCGTCAGTAATAGTCAACTCTCACTCAGTCCCATGTAAGGACCGGGGGAGGGTGGGCAAGGAGCTACTGTAAGGTACTGGTTTTGTTTGCCAGCCTCAAGGCCTCAAGGCCCCAAGGCCAGATAAGGATTCTAAGCTTGTTCCTGAACTGAACCTGTTGAATAATGTGGTCAGTTCATTTGCTCTGTCCAGACTTCCATCTGTCCAATCCTTCCTGTGCTTAAAGCCTGTTATCTTTGTCATCCCTGACCAGACATCTCTGATATTGTTCCTCTGTAGATTGGTCTCCAGCGTCTTCCTGTATGACTCCTTGCTGCCTCTTATCTTGACTTTAAGTTGCTTCTGTATACTCCTCAATAATTCCCTGTCTACCTCCCTGAAGGCTCTTTTTTTCTTTCAGGTCACTGGTGATCCAGGGTTTATAAATAGGGAAGCATCTCACTGTTCTGGTGGTGGTGATGATGTTGTCCAAACAGAAGTTTAGGTAGTCAGTCACACACTCAGTCATGTTACTAATGTCCTCTACTTGTGCTTGGCAAAGAGTCATCCAGTTTGTGGTCTCAAAACAACCATGCAGGGCTTCTTCAGCTTCATGCGACCATTTTTTCACAGTTCTCTTTGTCACAGGTTGCCTCTGAACAAGCAATTATTTTTTTTGAGCAGAGAAAAACAAGTAATCTGACTGTCCCAGAGGAAGTCTTGCTTCGGAGATGTATGAATCCTTCACATTTGCATAAAAAAAAAATCCAACGTCTTGTTTTCGTTTGTAGACAGATATTGCCACAAATGCATTGAGGTGTTGTGTTGGGGTGTGTTCTCTCTCTCTCTCTCTCTCTCTCTCTCTCTCTCTCTCTCTCTCTCGCTCTCTCTCCTTTTCGTTCCAACTCTGCATCCACGCCACCTCCTTCTCAACTCATCAGGGATTTGTGGCTTCAGTTGAGGTATTATTTCAGCTTTTGCAATGTTAATCAACTGCCACATCATAATACATTTTAAATAGTAAAGTAAATTAATCTCAAAAATCTTTCCAACTTCACAGCACCAAAATTAGAAAGAATACAGCCAAAAAACCTCAAGAAAACAGAGGAACCAACATCCAAAAACAATTCAATTCAGTTTATTTATATAGCGCCAATTCACAACAGATGTCATCTCACGGCACTTAACAAGAATTCATTTCAATACATTTATACAAACATTCCAATTGTTTAAAAAGTTTCCTATTTAAGGAATCCCAGGAGATTGCGTCAGTCATTGGCATGGGTTGGGCCCCGTTGATGCAGACTTTCCAACCACAGCAATCCTTCAGCAATCCCTCTTACTGAGCAAGCATGTAGCGACGGTGGAGAGGAAAAACTCCCCTTTAACAGGATGAAACCTCCAACAGAACCAGGATCAGTAGGAGCGGCCATCTGCCATGACCGTCTGGGGGTTTGAGAAGACAGAGCAGAGACACAGAAGGAACAGAAGATCTGGTATAAGAGTACTTTCTATGTTACAGAAAGTAAAAAGTTGACAACAGGACACAGTGGATGTTCAGTTACTGGGAGCATCATCCCAGTCGATGCAACAGGGCATTGCAGCCAAGCAGGATACCAGACCTTATCTTCTATGGAGAGAAAAACACTGAGAGAACACAAAGTTAACAGTCGAAATAACAGAATGTACTGTAATACAACTGGAAAGTAGTAGTAGAAAAGGAAGTAGCAGAGTGAAGAAAATTGGTAAGTCTGTCCTCCAGCAGTCTAAGCCCATAGGAGCATAACTACAGAGCTAGCTCAGGATGACCTAAGCCACTCTAACTATAAGCTTTATCAAAAAGGAAAGTTTTAAGCATGGCCTTAAAAGTAAACAGAGTGTCTGCCTCATGGACTAAAGCTGGGAGCTGGTTCCACAGGAGAGGAGCCTGATAACTAAAATATCTGCCTCCCATTCTACTTTTAGAAATCCTAGGAACTACAAGTAAACCTGCAGTCTGAGAGTGAAGTACTCTGTTGGGAACATATGAAACAATTAGATCTCTGATGTATGATGGAGCTTGATTTTTAAGGGCTTTGTATGTAAGAAGAAGGATCTTAAATTATATTCTGGATTTAACAGGGAGCCATTGAAGGGAAGCTAAAACAGGAGAAATCTCTTTTTAATATTCATCAGAACTCTTGCTGCCGCATTTTGGATCAACTGAAGGCTTTTAATGGCATTTTGTGGACTACCTGATAGTAAAGAATTACAGTAGTCCAGCCTTGAGGTAACAAATGCATGGACTAGTTTCTCAGCATCACTCCTGGACAGGATGTTTCTAATTTTAGCAATATTCCAGAGGTGAAAGAAGGAAATCCTAGAAACCTGTTTAATATGGGATTTAAATGTCAAGTCTTGGTCAAAAATAACGCCGAGGTTCTTTATGTTATTACTGGGGGCCAATTTAATGCCATCCAGATGAAGTGATTGACTAATCAGTTTCTTTTTTAGAACTTCTGGTCCAAAGACAGCAACTTCTGTCTTGTCAGAATTTAAAAGCAAAAAGTATAGATTCATCCATGTTTTTATGTCTTCCAGACATGCCTGTAATCTACCTAACTGACTGGGTTCATCAGGATTTATGGATAAATATAGTTGTGTATCATCGGCATAGCTGTGGAAATTTATCCCATGCTGTCTAATGATTCTACCAATTGAGAGCATATATATGGTGAAAAGAATTGGTCCAAGCACAGAAGCCTGTGGAACACCACAAGTAACCCTTGAGAGTGAAGAAGATTGATCATTTAGATGAACAAACTGGAATCTGTCAGACAAATATGATTTAAACCAGCCTAGTGCTGTTCCTTTGATCCCTACAACATGTTCAAGCCTTTCTAAGAGAATATTATGATCGACTGTGTCAAAAGCAGCACTGAGATCTAACAAGACCAGAACAGACACAAGTCCATTATCTAAGGCCATGAGAATATCATTAGTAACCTTCACCAGTGCTGTTTCGGTGCTATGATGAGCTCTAAAACCTGACTAACAGGACACAGTGGATGTTGGGAGCATCATCCCAGTCGATGCCCCCCCCGTCCAACAGGGCATTGCACCCAAGCAGGATACCAGACCAGGTATATCTGGAGAGAAAAACACTGAGAGAACACAAAGTTAACCGTCGAAATAACAGAATGTACTGTAACAAAACTCAATATGTAGCCAACAGAGCCAGTCCATGCAGCCACCCAGAGCAGTGCATTTCTAGAAATGCTAATAATTATTTAATTAGCCAGGACCACGCTTCAGAGATCTGAATTTAAAAGTTTATTGAAGGAATGGGATAAGGGTCTGAAAGGTCTGGGGAGATGCGCCAATGGAGGCTAGGTAGAAGACTCAGCGTGGGGGTGCAGTCTTCAGGAATTCGTCTTTCCTGAGCCTGCTCAGGACCCCCAGACAGAACCTGAAAGAGAGAAGTTAGAGGAGGCTAGGACTATGAGTGGATGTAGGGATGTGAGGATGTAGGGAAGGGATGTAGGGGAGGGATGAGAGGATGAAGGAATTAGGGATGAGGGAAGGGATGTAGGTAGGGGATGGAGGGATGTGAGGATGAAGGGATGATAGAGGGGATGAAGGGATGTGGGAGGGGATGAAGGGATGTGGGAGGGGATGGAGGGAGAGGCTGAAGGGATGGAGGGAGAGAATGAAGGGATGGAGGGAGAGAATGAAGGGATGTAGGGAGGGGATGAGGGAGGGGATGAATGGTTGTGGAGGGAGGGGATGAAGGGATGTGGGAGGGGATGGAGGGAGAGGCTGAAGGGATGGAGGGAGAGAATGGAGGGATGAGGGAGAAGATGAAGGGATGAGGATGTGAGGATATTAATTTTGTTTATATAGCGCTGATTCACAACAGATGTCATCTTGAGGCACTTTACAAGAAAGTAATTTCAATACAACTATTCCAATCAGTCCAAAGTTTTAGCTAGTTTTCTATTTAAGGAATCCCAGCAGACTGCAGCGACTTATTGATTGGCAGTTGCCCTCCACTGATGCAGACTCCAACCACAGCAATCCCTCAGCAATCCCTCACACTGAGCAAGCATGTAGCAACAGTGGAGAGGGAAAACTCCCCTTTAACAGTAAGAAACCTCCAGCAGAACCTGGCTCAGTATGATTGGCCATCTGCCACAAACGTCTGGGTGTTCGAGAAGACACAGCAGAAACGCAGAAAGAACAAAAGAACTGATGCAAGAGTACTTTCTATATTAAAGTAAAAAGGATGAGGCCAATTAGAGGGTTGGGAAGGGAGGGGTACAAAAACAATCGAGACAAACAAGGGGCGCTAGGCGGGCTGAGTTTATATAAACTGCAGAGTAATTGAGTTGAGTTTGGCTAGATTGCTGAGTGGGAAGTGGATTTTGGAGCGTGGTTCAGCTCCCCAACTTAAGTTAACACATTAACTCCATATGTTTACATTAGGAATGTAAGAAAATGTCGATACACTGATATATCGCAATATTTTATGTCACAATATTGTATTGATATTCAAACGCAATGTATTGATTTTTTTTAACGTTTGAATGGAACCATTAATGCTGACAGTCATTTCTGAAGAGACTTTAAAAGTATGACTGGTAGTTTGTGGCTTTTTTTTTTCACCTTCTTCGTTCCAGTGGATCAACTAGATCTAGTGATAAAACTGGATATGTTAAGTATGAAACAAGTTGGAGTGTTTAGAATGCTGTGACAGTTTTTCTACAGTTAAATTCATTTAAAAAAATCACAATATGTGGTCTTGCTCATAGTATCGCAATATATTGTATCGTCTCCCCTGTATTATGATATATATTGTATTGCCAGATTTTTACCAATACACATCCCTAGTTTATACTGTATATTCTACTATCCCTACATGACAGATTTGTTCTGTTGAGTGTGACAGACATTAATTTCAGAGACACCATCTGACGCCTACATGAAATGTTTCCAAAGTGAAACAAACTGAATATTAGTGTTTGGAGGCTGCAGTTGGCTGCAGTACACAGAATGTGTTTACTGCAGTTCACTGCTCCAACATGTGATGCCATGATTTGTTTTGCCTTTGCAGGACCTGGGGACGATGGTGGAGCATCTGGCCAGGTTCCTCGGTGTTTCCTGTGACAAATCTCAGCTGGAAGTTCTGGTGGAGAACTGCAACCAACTGATTGAGCAATGCTGCAAATCTGAGGCTCTTTCCATCTCTAGCTGTAAGTGAGCTTGGAACAGAAGGCCTCTAACTTTTCTCTTAACCTTCCTTATAAAAAATGTACTCCCATTTCTGCTTAATAGCTTCTGTAAAATCAATAAATTGCCAAATCCTTTCATGTCTTATTTTAAGATTTCGCTTCTTCCCATTTTTTAATTTCTATTTGTTTCACCATGATTTTATCATGTTTGAATGTACATTTTCCCAATTTTGTTAAAGTCATTGCAAGTGTTCATCTGGTAAATCAGTAAATACTGTAGCTTTAGTCCCACTGCCTGCCAAAGCAATGCAGGGAGAAGCAGTGCCATGCAATGCATGGAAGGCTCTTAACTGGACTCTGAATTTATTTTTCTTCCGTACACTTTAATGCGAGTCGTACCGTAGCGTGCACCCCGCAATATATTTATCAAAACGTGTAGCTCGATCTCAAAATGGGTGCTATTTCTTTTGTTGGCAATTGGAGTTACAATGGCAATGTAATTAGTCAAAAACAATGTCTAAAAATCCGATAGGAATAAATGGAGTCAGGTGTCGAAGCAATCATCAAAATTCATTATTTTTGAGGATTTACAGTGTTATCATACGTTCACCTATCCTGCAAAAGTTAATTCATTTCAGTAATTCAACTTGAAAAGTGAAACTAATATATGATATAGACTCATTACATACAAAGCGAGATATTTCAAGCCTTCATTTGTTAGACATTTGTTTGTTACAGCATATGAAAACCCCAAATTCAAAATCTCAGAAAATTAGAATAATGTGAAAAGGTTCAATGTTTTGAGCTCAAAGTGTCACACTCTAATCAGCTAATTAATCTAAAACACCTACAAAGGGTTCCTAAGCCTTTAAATGGTCTCTCAGTCAGATTCAGTAGGAATTACAATCACTGTGAAGACTGCTGAACTGGCAGTTGTGTGAAAAACCAACATTGACACCCAACATAAGGAGGGAAAGCCTCAAAAGGTAGTTGTAAAAAAAGTTGGATGTTCCCAAAGGGCTGAATCAAAGCACATTAATAGAAAGTTATGTGGAGGCGAAAGTGTGGAAGAAAAAAAGGTGTTCAAGCAGCTTGGATGACCGCAGCCTGTAGAGGATTGTCAGGCAAAGGCCATTAAAAAGTGTTGGGGACCTCAACAAGGAGTGGACCAAGGCTTGAGTTAGTACATCAAGAGCCACCACACAGAGACTGATCCTGGACATGGGATTCAAATGTCATATTCCTCTTGTCAAGCCTCTCTGAAACAACAAACAACGTCAGAAGCACGAGATTTATGGAGATGCTGAGTTCATTTTCCGGCAGGACTTGGCACCTGTCCACACTGCCAAAAGTACTAAAACCTTGTTCAATGACCTTGGAATTACTGTGCCTGACCTTAAACCCATAGAAAATCTATGGGGCATTGCCAAGAGAAAGATGAGAGACATGAGATTGAACAAAGCAGAAGAGAAGGCTGCTATTGAAACATCCTGGTCTTCCATAACACCTCAGAAGTGCCACAGGCTGATAGCATCCATGCCACTCCACATTGAGGCAGTAATTGATGTAAAAGGAGCCCAGACCAAGTACTGAGTACATATGCATGGTGATACTTTTCAGAGGTCTGACATTTCTCTATTTAAAATCCTTGTTTTATTCATCTAATGAATGAATGAATTTGCGATTTTCATAAACTGTAAGCTATAATCATAAAAATTATAACAAATAAAGGTTTTAAATATCTTGCTTTGCATGTAATGAGTCTATATCATATATTACCTTCACCTTTTAAGTTGAATTACTGAAATAAATGACATTTGCACGATATTCAAATTTTTCGAGTTTCACCTGTACTTTAAAATGGAGGTTACCTGGGTTTTCAAAGGGCTGTGCTTTGGTGCAAGTCATCTCTTTCTCGTTCTTGGACTGTGAATGTACAATTTATATTTTTCTGTGATCAGAGACGAAAGATAACTGTCACTAATGGTTTGAGAATTTTTCCAATACCATGTACCTTTTTGAACAGCGGCTATCTTTTCAGACCCTTTCTCTGAGTCAGAATTTGGCTTAGTCAAAGGGAGACATCAGCTGACACAGATCAAACAGAGACTAATGACAGCCTTGTTACCACTAACAGCACACCTGCGTCTCTTCGGAGAAGAGCTATTTCAAAACCAAACTCTTCACAGTTCTACAGGCTGATTGGGGGTTTTCCCTGTGTGATTGGACTATTTGTCTCTCACACTCATACACACATGCAGCGCAAACGCACGCACGCACGCACGCACGCACGCACGCACGCACGCACACAGAAACAGGCGTGGAGAGATTCTCAATTAAGGTAGGACATCATAACACTCCTTGGACATGTGTTTAAAGCCTGACACATCAGTAGATGGGCTGGGCTGCCACCTTATCGTGGTGGAGGGGTTTGAGTGTCCCAATGATCCTAGGAGCTATGTTGTCTGGGGCTTTTGCTCCTGGTAGGGTCACCCATGGCAATTTGGTTCTAGGTGAGGGATCAGACAAAGTGCAGCCCAAAAGACCCCTATGAAGAAAACGACAGATGGACTCAGTGTTCCCTCGCCCGGACGCGGGTCACCGGGGCCCCCCTCTGGAGCCAGGCCTGGAGGTGGGGCACGTTGGCGAGCACCTGGTGGCCGGGCCTTTACCCATGGGGCCCGGTCGGGCTTAGCCCGAAGAGGTAACATGGGCCCCCCTTCCCATGAGCTCACCACCTGTGGGAGGGGCCATAGGGGTCGGGTGCTGTGCAGGATGGGCGGCGGCCAAAGCCGGGGACCTTGGCGGTCCGATCCTCGGCTGCAGAAGCTGGCTCTCGGGACGTGGAACGTCACCTCTCTGGTGGGGAAGGAGCCGGAGCTGGTGTGCGAGGTTGAGAGGTTCCGACTGGACATCGTCGGACTCACCTCGGCGCACGGCTCTGGCTCTGGAACCCGTCTCCTCGAGAGAGGTTGGACTCTCTTCCACTCTGGGGTTGCCCCCGCTGAGAGGCGCCGAGCTGGGGTGGGCATACTTGTTGCCCCCCATCTCAGCGCCTGTACGTTGGGGTTTACCCCGGTGAACGAGAGGGTAGCCTCCCTCCGCCATCGGGTGGGGGGACGGGTCCTGACTGTTGTTTGTGCTTACGCGCCAAACAGCAGATTAGATTACCCACCCTTCTTGGAGTCTTTGGAAGGGGTGCTGGAGAGTGCTCCTCCTGGGGACTCCCTTGTTCTGCTGGGGGACTTCAACGCTCACGTGGGCAATGACAGTGAGACCTGGAGGGGTGTGGTTGGTGGGAATGCCCCCCCCCGATCTAAACCCGAGTGGTGTCTTATTATTGGACTTCTGTGCTCGTCATGGATTGTCCATAACAAACACCATGTTCAAGCATAAAGGTGTCCATATGTGCACTTGGCACCAGGACACCTTAGGCCGCAGCTCAATGATCGACTTGGTTGTCGTCTCATCTGATCTGCGGCCGCATGTTTTGGACACTCGGGTGAAGAGAGGGGCAGAGCTGTCCACTGACCACTACCTGGTGGTGAGTCGGCTCTGATGGTGGGGGAGGACGCCGGACAGACCTGGAAGGCCTAAACGTGTTGTGAGGGTCTGCTGGGAACGTCTGGCAGAGTCTCCTGTCAGAAGGAGCTTTAACTCACACCTCCGGCAGAACTTTGAACACGTCCCGGGGGAGGCGGGGGACATCGAGTCCGAGTGGACCATGTTCCGCGCCTCCATTGCCGAGGCGGCTGACCGAAGCTGTGGCCGCAAGGTGGTCGGTGCCTGTCGCGGCGGCAACCCCCGAACCCGGTGGTGGACACCGGCGGTAAGGGATGCTGTCAGGCTGAAGAAGGAGTCCTACCGGGTCTTTTTGGCTTGTGGGACCCCTGAAGCAGCTGATAGGTACCGACAGGCCAAGCGGGATGCGGCTCGGATGGTTGCTGAGGCAAAAACTCGGGCGTGGGAGGAGTTTGGAGAGACCATGGAAAACGACTTCCGTACGGCTTCGAAGCGATTCTGGTCCACCATCCGGCGTCTCAGGGGGGGAAAGCGGTCTGCCACCAACACTGTTTACAGTGGGGATGGTGTGCTGCTGACCTCGACGCGGGACGTTTTGGGTCGGTGGATGGAATACTTCCAAGACCTCCTCAATCCCACCGGCACGCCTTCCAATCTGGAAGCAGGGTTTGGGGACTTGGGGTCGGGCTCTCCAATCTCTGGTGCCGAGGTCACCGAGGTCGTTAAAAAGCTCCTCGGTGGCAAGGCTCCGGGGGTGGATGAGATTCGACCGGAGTTCCTCAAGGCTCTGGATGTTGTGGGGCTGTGTTGGTTAACGCGGCTCTGCAATATTGCGTGGACATCGGGGGCAGTTCCCTTTGATTGGCAGACCGGGGTGGTGGTCCCCCTGTTTAAAAAGGGGGACCACAGGGTGTGTTCCAACTACAGGGGGATCACACTTCTGAGCCTCCCTGGTAAGGTCTATTCAGGGGTTCTGGAGAGGAGGGTCCGACGGATAGTCGAACCTCGGATCCAGGAGGAACAATGCGGTTTTCGTCCTGGCCGTGGAACACTGGACCAGCTCTACACCCTAAGCAGGGTCCTGGAGGGTGCGTGGGAGTTCGCCCAACCGGTCTACATGTGTTTTGTGGACTTGGAGAAGGCGTTCGACCGTGTCCCTCGGGGGGCCCTGTGGGGGGTGCTCCGGGAGTATGGGGTACCGGGCCCCTTGATACGGGCTGTTAGGTCCCTGTACGACCGGTGCCAGAGTTTGGTTCGCATTGCCGGCAGTAAGTTGGGCTTGTTTCCAGTGAGAGTTGGACTCCGCCAAGGTTGCCCTTTGTCACCGATCCTGTTCCTAACTTTTATGGAAAGGATTTCTAGGCGCAGCCAAGGCATTGCGGGGATCCGTTTTGGTGGCCTCAGGATCGGGTCTCTGCTTTTTGCAGATGATGTGGTCCTGTTGGCTTCATCGGAGCGTGATCTACAGCTTTCGCTGGAGCTGTTCGCAGCCGAGTGTGAAGCGGCTGGGATGAGAATCAGCACCTCCAAATCCGAGGCCATGGTCTTGAGCCGGATAAGGGTGGGGTGCCTCCTCCGGGTCAGGGATGGGGTCCTTCCCCAAGTGGAGGAGTTTAAGTATCTGGGAGTCTTGTTCACGAATGAGGGAAAAATGGAGCGGGAGATCGATAGATGGATTGGTGGGGCATCTGCAGTTATGCGGGCGCTCTACCGGTCTGTCGTGGTGAAGAGAGAGCTGAGCCAAAAGGCGAAGCTCTCGATTTACCGGTCGATCTACGTTCCTACCCTCATCTATGGTCACGAACTCTGGGTGGTGACCGAAAGATCGAGATCACGGATACAAGCGGCTGAAATGAGTTTCCTCCGCAGAGTGTCTGGGCTCTCCCTTAGAGATAGGGTGAGAAGCTCAGTCATCCGGAGGGGGCTCAGAGTAGAGCCGCTGCTTCTCCACATCGAGAGGAGTCAGTTGAGGTGGCTCGGGCATCTGGTCAGGATGCCTCCTGGACGCCTCCCTGGTGAGGTGTTTCAGGCACGTCCCACCGGGAGGAGACCCAGGGGAAGGCCCAGGAAACGCTGGAGGGACTATGTTTCTCGCCTGGCCTGGGAGCGCCTTGGGGTTCCTCCCGAGGAGCTGGAACAAGTGGCTGGGGAGAGGGAAGTCTGGGTCTCTTTGCTTAGGCTGCTGCCCCCGCGACCCGACCCCGGATAAGCGGAAGAAAATGGATGGATGGATGGATGGACATCAGTAGATTACAATAGGAAAAACTGTTCCATATAACTGAGATTCAACCAGCCTTAACTGACATCCATGTTGGCCTTTCATCATAAGACTCAAACAAGCTCTAAAGAATATAAGCCTTCAGATTTCCCATTAGAGGTCATAGCAGCTTAGTGTTTTACACTAGTGCTGAAATTAATGTTAAATAGAGGTACTGTTAGTCAACATGTTTTACACCCCTTACAAAAGTATTTACATCCCATAGAAAAATAATCAAACCCTTACAAAAGTATTTACACCTCTTGGATAATAATAGCGTGCTAGTTAGCATTAGCATGCTAGTTAGCATTAGGATGCTTGCACATGATGGCATTTTAGATCATCTTTTGCTTTTTGAATAACTCGTCTTACAGATCGGATGCTAATGATAACATGCTAGCTAGCATTAGTATGCTAGCTCTTGTTAGCATTTTTGCTTCTTTTTCAGTTTTTCTCCTTTTTTTGTACTGGTTACCTCGAGGCTAATGGTAGCGTGATACCTAGGATTAGCACGCTAGCACATGTCAGCCTTTTAGCTAATTTTTCTTATTTGGTTAACTTCCATCCATCCATCCATCCATCCATCCATCCATCTTCTTTCGCTTATCCGGGGTCGGGTCGCAGGGACAGCAGCCTAAGCAAGAGACCCAGACTTCCCTCTCCCCAGCCACTTGGGCCAGCTCCTCTGGGGAAATACCAGTCCAGCCGAGAAACATAGTCCCTCCAGCATGTCCTGGGTCTTCCCCTGGGCCTCCTCCCAGTGGGACGTGCCTGAAACACCTCACCAGGGAGGCGTCCAGGGGGCATCTTGACCAGATGCCCGAGCCACCTCAACTGACTCCTCTCGATGTGGAGGAGCAGCGGCTCTACTCTGTGCCCCCTCTGGATGACTGAGCTTCTCACCCTATCTCTAAGGGAGAGCCCAGTTACTCTACGGAGGAAACTCATTTCAGCCACTTGTATCCGTGATCTTGTTCTTTCGGTCACCACCCAGAGTTCATGACCATAGATGAGGGTAGGAACGTAGATCGACCGGTAAATCGAGAGCTTCGCCTTTCAGCTCAGCTCTCTATTCACCACGACAGACCGGTACAGCGCCTGCATAACTGCAGATGCCCTACCAATCCGTCTATCGATCTCCTGCTCCATTTTTCCCTCATTTGTGAACAAGACCCCCAGATACTTAAACTCCTCCACTTGGGGAAGGACCTCATCCCCGACCCGGAGAAGGCACCCCACCCTTTTCCAGCTCAAGACCATGGCCTCGGATTTGCTTAACTTTTTGTACTGATTTTTTTTAGGTTAATGATAGCATGCTAGTTAGCATTACCCTGCTAGCTTATGTTAGTATTTTAACTTATTTTTTAAAATTCTGACTTACATTTCCTCCTGATTTTTTAGGCTAATGATAGTATGCTAGTTAGCATTAGCATGGTAGTTAGCATTATCATGCTAGCTCATGTTAGCATTTTAGCTAGATTTTGCATTTTGACTAACTCATATTAGGCTACTGACTGCTTGGATGCTAATGATAACATGCTAATTAGCATTAATTATAACTACTTATATCGTATAACTACTTGTTCTTTTAGCTATTTAAGTTTTAAAGCTCAATCGATTACTCTTGCTGAACCTAACTCGGCAGTAGAACCTGTGATTGGGGTCTGACTGATACCCACCACATGACAGGTGGTGTGTATCAGTAAATTTCCTAGTTATTTATTACACTTCGAGCAAGACTGTAAGTAGACAGAGTTTTCGTGAAACCCTAAAAGATTACTAAAGACAAGGCAATGAATAACGGTCGTTTAGTGACGAGACAAAAGTAGTCAACTTAAGAATCCCCAAACAAAACAGTAATACTAAAATACCTTCGTTAAGCTCAGTCACTTGACTTTATGATGTCCCATAACAGTGGATGTTTAGAGAGCCTAAATGCAGGCAAAAAGAAGGCAGATGTGGATTAAAAAATAAAGATATGCAATAATTCAAACAGAAACGTACAAAAGTCCGAACATGTGACAGAACAAGGCAGAGTTGAGCATCATTGAACAGATGAACCAACAGTGACTAGGGTGGCCAGATGTCCCGCTTTGAGAGTGACGCAATCATAAAACACATACCTGATTCTAGCTAATTGAAGCAATTTCTTTCTTAATTTATCATTCATTAAAAATATTATCTACACAAAATACAAGAGTTTATTACAAAAATAATTCAACTTTCAGTTATAATACTTTAATCAACAAACCCACTAAGCTAGTAACACACCACTAAACTACTAAGCACAAGGAGAATGAATAATGAAACTAACTAAAAGTAAAACTGTAAAATGGACAAATATGCAAAGTAGAAACAGTAACCAATAAACTGATTCACAGTTCAGTATGAGTATGCATGCTTAAAGACCAATGCTTGTATTGTAGAGTTTTGGGACTGAAGCTAAGTTAGTTTTAAACTTATTGTGATTAGTTTAAGACTAAATAGCACCTTTCCGTTTGTGTTCAAACAACCAATTCACAATGCAAAGTAGATGTGAAGTGAAAACATTATTTGGAGGAAGTAATGTTTCATGAAATGATTTACTGAATTAGAAATCAATAACCTTTGGAGAATTGATTCTATTTTATGGATCGGTCACCATAGTGATTGACCCAATTTAGAACTAAGATTTCGGTTTCAGAAACGGCTTATACGATTAGTTTTTGGTGTTTAAACGATCTACTTTAAAGCCGATCTAAATTTGGAATACCATAGGTAGCAATCTTCATTGTTTATGAAGCTCTGGCAGTATGCAAGAGCAGTGCACACTAATAAAATTGAGTGTGTGGAGCTAATTTATGTATTGCAGCTTAGAGCCACTCTGTTTTAACTTAGCACCAACGAAACAAAGAAAAAACTCAGGTCAGACGGCATAACTTTTGTTGCATGATTTAAAACTGCTGTTTATATCATTCACAAACCTTTGAAAACACTGTTCATATCCAAACCATTGAAGAACAAAATCTTATAAATGCAGCAAGAACACAGTGAAATCAAACAATCAAACAAACCTTAAAGCTACATTGTGTATGTTTTTGAGTTAGTTCTTAGCAAAAACCCCTTTGTTCTTTCAAAAATATGTGCTCATTCATGTGTAATTACTTCCACCTACTAATGAAAGTATTCTCGTGAGTGTAGAATCTGCTATTCAGAATACATACGTGTGAGTCGCGCGAATCACTGAATCCATGTTGAGCCTCCATCTTTGAAATACATTCGCCAACGAGGGACATTCCTGTCAATTCTAGCTCTGCCTTTCACGCTTTGGCTACACTCAGTTGCACCGTGACGAATGCCAGAGGGAGATTGTCTACTCGCGACGCAGCAGACGTCTGACTATAGAACTAAATGCAATGTAGTTTTCTAAAGTAACCTCATCACTGGAAGGAACACTGGACGAAGTTGTAGTACTGGAAGCCATGTTAATCTTGGAATGAAACGGCCACCGTAGGAGTTAAAACGGGCTCGGAATGGGGGGGTGGGAGGTGGGGCTAGAACGTAATATTCAGTTGGTTGTTTCACCACTAGATGGGAGAAGTTCTTACACAATGTAGCTTTAATTTGTTTATCTTACGCTAATTTATCTCTGCCCAGGCACAACCTACGGGAACCTTTCTTGGACATCCAGGGAAGGGTGGCTAGGGGATTGGCGTAGAAGAAAGGGGGGCAGCTCTTAGCTAGCCAGTTAGCAGCGGCTGTGTGGAGCGCCGCTAGCAGTCAGTCCTAGTGGGTTACCGAGCCACCGTTAGCTTGGAATGTTGTTGTCCTGTCAGCTCGGTTGTGGTCACCAATCTCCCACGAATCAGTCCCTTTCCACGGACTGAGCTCAGCTGCGTCGGGGAGCAACTCTCGGCTCCTGTAGCAGGCAGCAGAGAAGTGTGTCATCAGTTCGCTCTCCTTCTCTGGTAGAATCTGTAATTCAAAGCATTCTTTCTGTAGAGTTTTGAACAAGTCATTCAGGACTTATTTCATCGGCAGAATACAGTTCACCTGATCAACAGGCAGACTGTAAAATTCTTTCAGATCTGATGAATTTCTTCCAGAAAAAGAGTTAGCGCTGTTCTCTCCCGATGTGAGTCCGGTTTAGCTCACAGGCAAGAGAGGTCAAAGTTTAGAGCAGCTGGTTTGTTTTGAGTTTGGCCTTTCCCAATTCCTCCTCTTCCTGTTGAAACTAGTGCAATGTGTGATTTAGCACTCTTGCAGACAGGTCTGTGTTTGGTCCAGTAACCATGGCTGTGTTTCCAACAATTCTTAATACAGAAAAGAAAAAAAGGAGTCGCATTTTTTGTCCATTAGCATATCATAAGGCGAGAAAAAAAGTAACTTCAACATACCTTGAGATCGAGAAAAAGACAACTAAAGTCAAGCCTCACAGAATGTTGTCCTTAATGTAGGCCAAGGGCCACAACTGCATCCTGAAATTGTCCCCCCCCCCCCCATTATGAGTGATCTGAAGCTTATCTGGGTGTAGAAGCCCATCCCGCACTCCTTTGCATCCTCATAGTAGTTTTCGGGCCTTGGCACCACTTGGCACGGGCCACACTTAGCTTGTAGTCAGGGAATTTTAATATGGTTGTGCCATTGTGCTGTAATGGACCAGCTTCTCGTGGATGCCGCAATATTTCGATGCAGTCTTGATAGTAGTGAAACTTCGCAATAATCGCTCTCGGCTTCCCATCCGCTCGTCTGACCTGCAGAGTTCAGTGGGACCTGTCGATCAATGGGTGAAATACAAGTTTATTTTAAGTTTTAGTACACCACATCATATACACTTCACATGCAACACATGCAGTGTCAGCAACCAGCCAACACATATTAAAAAACATTATTCAAAGACAAAGAAAAAAGAAGAAAAGAAAATACATGTCTCATGCAAACTTGAAAAGGGGTAGGAAGAAGTATAACTTAATAACTCCTACCCCCAAAAATGTAACGTGTCACACTACCATCTCTCCCAGTGGTCTCTTCCCTTTACAGTAACATTAGCAACTGACAACTAATTCATTGGACCTGTCGATCAATACTTCTCTGTCCATCTTCAGGCTTCTTCAGGCTTCCTTGATTAGCCTGGAAAAAGACCCTGGAGTGCTGGAGCCATCCTTCTCGGCTACATTCAGTATGCGAATGTTTGATCTCCACATCTGTCCTTCCAGACCCAAACATTTCTCCTGCACCCCTTGAATATTCTCTTACAGTTTTTCTACAGTATTCTGCAGCCCAGTAATGTAGTCCGAGCAGTCTGAGAGACCTTGTTCCACATCAGATAAAGTCTTTTTGATCAGGTCCAGATCTGAACGAAGGGCGACTGCATAATTAGCAATCTCCTGTTTAACTTCCTGTAGGTTCGACCTGATCCCACCAAATTCCACAGCCATAAGTGTTTTAAGTTCAGTTTAGATGAGCCTAGTCATTTCCATCTTGATAGACATCAGTAGTTCGGTCTTCATATTCATTGAATCCAGCAGTTGTTCATTTTGTTCTGCTTGGTTGGCCTGCTCGGGCGTCACATTAGATTGATCATTCGCACTAGCCATGTCGAGGTGTGTCTTGCTACCAGAGGCCTTACCTGTGTATTTGTATTTACGCAGGCTGCTCGCCATTTGGAGCTGTCAGAGCTGTCAAGTTTCTGGGGATGTATAGAAGCCCTATGAATAGTTTTTGAATAGTAAGGTCTCCCAGACTACCATGGAGGAAGTAAAAAAAGACAAAAGATTGCAGTTTCATGCAGAGCTCACTTGGTTTGCGACCTACTTCAGATGTGCTCGCCAGCGACTTCCCTTTATTTTTTTCATTTATGTGTTTGATCTGTATACCTTTGAGAAGTGGTTATTTTTTCCACATGTGTGACGTGTACCTCCTCATGCTGGACACTGCCTTGGCTGGTGCTTATTTCCACATTTTCTGCATCTGTATGTTCCTGGTCCGGGTAGGTATGTTCCCGCCTTCGATGTGTGACAGGGGGCCTCCTTTACTGGCGGGGAGGCTATTATTATCTAGCTACAAGTGCTCTCCCCCAAAGGGGTGCACTTGGATGGGGGGTTGTGTGGGGGTAGGGGGGCTGAACTCAACCTGGGTGTCTAATGTCTTTTGAGCTCTTATAGTAGACCGAATGTTGGGGTGAGTACAGATCTTCTTCTTGGATGGGGCGGGGGGACTGCCTTGGGCTCCGTGGGGCTTGGTGGTGCTGCAGCCATGGGGGACTTGCCAGGGCCTCCCTCCCGTGGTGGATCTTGGTGAATGAGGGTGCCTTTTGGAGTCACTGGGGGAGCTGGCTTCCTGGGAAGGCATTTTGTCCCCCAGTCCTTCCCTCCACACCTCCGGACACCTCTGTCTGCAGTGCTCCATCACTTTACCCCTAATTAAATTCAGTATCAATTCAGTTTATTTATATAGCGCAGATTCACAACAGATATCATCTCAAGGCACTTTACAAGAAAGTCATTTCAATACAACATTCCAATCAGTTTAAAGTTGTAGCTAGTTTTCAGTTTAAGGAATCCCAGCAGATTGCATTGAGTCATTGACTGGCAGTTGCACCCCGTTGATGCAGTCTCCAACCACAGCAATCCCTCAGCAATCCCTCATACTGAGCAAGCATGTAGCGACAGTGGAGAAACAGCAAGAAACCTCCAGCAGAAACTGGCTCAGTACGAGCGGCCATCTCCACAACCGTCTGGGGGTTTGAGAAGCCAGAGGTGAAACACAGAAAGAACAAAATAACTGATATAAGAGTACTTTCTATATTAAAGAAAGTAAAAAGTTGCTAACAGGACACGGGGGAATCTCAGTTACTGGGATGCCCCCTGTCCAACAGGGCATTGCGGCTAAGCAGGATAACAGACCAGGTGTAGCTTTTATGGAGAGAAAAACACTGAGAGAAAACAAAGTTAACAGATGAAATAACAGCAAATAATGCAACTGGAGAGTAGTAGATGAAAAAAGTAGAGTGAAGAAAAGTCAATCAGCATAACTACAGAGATAGCTCAGGATGACCTAAGCCAATCTAACTATAAACTTTATCAAAAAGGAAAGTTTTAAGCTTGGCCTTAAATGTACACCGGTGTCTGCCTCACGGAATAAACCTGGAAGCTTGTTCAACAGGAAAGGAGCCTGAAAGCTAAAATATCTTCTTCTCATTCTACTTTTAGAAATTCTGGGAATCACCAGTAAACCTGCAGTCTTAGAACGATGTGCTCTGTTAGGAATATGTGAAAAAAAAAGAGAAAAAAAAGGAATATGTGGAACAATCAGATCTCTGATGTAGTCATCAAACCACTGTTGAAAAACAACAATCTGAACAAGTTGCTATTGCAAAACCACAGGCCAATCTCTAACCTTCCATTTATCAGCAAGGTTATTGTAAAAGTGGTTTCAACACCTTCTTTACAATGACGTCATTCAGTTGGGTTTCCATGCTCGCCACAATACGGATACTGCCCTTGTCAAAGGGTTTAATGCAGACTGTGCATGAATCACAGTGATTTTATTAATGGACAGCAGCGCAGCATTAGACACTGTTGACCATGGTATATTACTAAATTGACTGGGTCAGACTTTCTGGTAAAGTACTTGACTGGTTCGAGTCTTACTTGAAGGACACAGACTTCTTTATGTCAATAGGTATTTTTACATTGGAGTTGACAAAAATCATATGTGGGGTTTCCCAGGGTTTTGCCTTGGGGCCCCTCCTATTTAATGTCTACATGCTCCCGCTAGCTCAGATTATAACAAGCTAAGTTACAATAATTATGCAGATGATACACACCTCTACATTCCAGTGTCACCAAGTGACTATGAACCCATTCAAGGGTTGAGCAGATGCATAGAACAAAGAAAAAAAAACTACAACAAAAAACCCAACAGCATTCTTCTGAGGACTACAATATATATTTTGAATACATTGAGGACTTTTTCCACCATGAGTGTGTCTCCGACTGGGTTAACAATGAGCGCATTGTACAATTCTAGCGGCTCCTAGCTGATAGCATGAAGAAGAATTGCCATCTTTACTTCTTTCTCCTTTTCAGACACACATGTGGCTGTCATGTAAAGTCGAAACCATACAAAGAGAACATAGAGCAAAAAAAGTCAACTTTTTGAAAACAAAACAGGAAACTATCTGTGAAAATGTCAAAAACTAAAGGCAACTCTAAATTCAAGAAATAAGAACAAAGTATGTCCAACATGTCATTATGGGGAAGATAGTCTCATACTCAGTGAAATTGTTTTGGTGTTTCTTAACTTTGGGAGCAACACAACCCAAAGATCAGTTTGACCTTGGATTGAGAGTAATAGCAGTTATTCTGTAACATTCAGCAAAAGAAAAAGAATAGATAACTTTTCTGTGAAAGATGAAGTGGATGCGTTAGAAACAGGAAAATTGGTAGCATAATAATGTACATAGTTTTAAAAGCACCAAACTTGATCTGTGATGAGTGTTCCCACTCCAGTGTTCAGCAATGCTGTGCCATTTCATCCCTAACAACTAGTTCTAAACTCAGTTCAGATTTGTTAAAATAAATGTATATGACATCAATTGATTGATGTTTAAAGTTCACTGCCTAAAACTTTCAGTTATGTTCACTGCTCCAACTTGAACTGTTTCTTGTTCATTTGTCTTATTTTCTCTAAAATAAAGTTTTAAATATTTTATAAGCCAAGATCTCATGAGTAAATTAGCCTATGGATTATCCCATTCTATAGTATCTGTTTTATTTTCTCAATTTGTCCTTGCTAAAAACATCAGCCTACTCTGCCTGTGGTGTAACTTCCCACTGCTCTGCCTATAGTGTAACATCCCACTGCCCTGCCTGTCGTGTAAAGCCTAGTTTATATTTCTCCATCAGTGGAGGTGTGAAGACACCCAGCGCCATTAGCCATCGACGCAAGGGCTCTCCGACAGGCACGCAAGGACGGGTGGAGTAGAGTCCTAAGGTGATATCTGCCTTCGCACTTTTTAAGTGGCTTATTTGTATAACTCATTGTGTCATTGTCTCTCTCAGCTGCTTTAAAACAGCAATAAATTAAATTCTTAACTTATTATTAAACAGTTACAGCCATGACTCCTACTCAGATACATCCTTTTAGTTTGGTACTCCTTCAGTGGATGAAAGAAATTCCGGCCTGGTGCTATTGTATGTGGCACAGCGGACATTCTTTCTTAATCAGGTCCACAACAAAGGAGCGTCTCCTGCTCCTCTGCTCTAAAATCCTTTTTGCTGGCCATCAGGTAGATCCACTGCACACATAATAGAACAATATCAGAGCTGCAGATGCCATGGTGGTAGACACACAAGCCTTGGAAAACATAATTTTATCCACCTGTTCCTCACTTTTTCTTCACGGCGACATCCTCAAGTATCACCCTAATCACCTGAGATCTAGTTAAATCAATGCAGTCAAGTCTACGAACATGTTCTATCAACCATTCAAATACTGAAAGCGATAATCCGTGCTACATTTTTCCTTTTCCCAAAATCTTTTTATTTAGTTTTTGTAATCAGTTACCAGTCTTACATAAATGTCGCTTGTGGAATTAATTTCTTTAAATTTTTTTGGTCTTGGAACACATGCCAGTTCTAATAGGCTTAACAACTTTTAATGCATTTCAAATGGTTATGAAAATCTTATTATTTGTTGCCTGTTACATCAGAACAAAAACCTCAAAACCTCAGAAATCCTAGTGTGGAGAAAATGTGTGGAAATGGTTTAAGAGCAAATCCCAGACTAACAAGAAGAGAACTTTTTAGAAAAAGAAGTTGCATTTGGCATGACATCTACAACTTATCTGCTGTTGACCAGTAACACAAATAGAGATAGTTCTCAGAATACGCTATTCATACAGGACATAGTGTACTTCAAATTTCAAACTGAAAAATTCCCAGTAGGCGAATGTGCAAACAGATTATGTAAAATATTTACTGATGTTAAAGTTAGGTCTGGAACAGGATTCATGGGATAGAATTCCTGCCATCAACCAGTGGCACCTTTTAATACAAGTGAAACAAGATGTAAAGCTGAATGTACACCGTTTTTTTAAGTGTGAAACATTTCCCCATTGTTATGTAAAAATATTTTGAACATTTCCATTAACATTTAAGTCGTATATAAAAAGAAATTAACTCAAATCAGTACATAGGTTATGGGCAAAACATTTATTGAACACAACTAAAATGATGTCCAAAGACAGCCAAGAAATCAGCTGAATTCAGTCAGTAGGTGTGTCAAAGGTAATTTCAATCTGACGAGATACAGCATATTTAATGTAACTAGTATAACATCAGTTCAGTTCAGTTTGTTAAAATAACACCAGTTCACAACAAATGTAATTTTGGAGCATGTGGAAAAAAGACAGATCCAAATTATTACAAATTCTACAGAAATACACAATGAATAAAATACCATACCCATACAATGTGATATGGACATACAGACCCATTCAATAAATGTTTTATCCAATGAAAAGTTCATATATTACAGTATCTCAATTCTTACTATATGTATTTACTGAGACGAAAGATTAAAATGTGCAGTCTGCTAATGTGTAAGATTGAACAAGTTCCTTTTTCCGCGATATCACAGTTTCATCTTTTACCCCCCCATATCTAATAACTTTTTCAAGTTAAGCTAATGATATTACATAGGCTATGTTGTGTGTGGCCACATGTTCACATAATTACAAACTAAATTTATTCCAAAAATAAGCCCAGGTCCTCATCCATGTCAGCCACGTAAAGCCTAATGAGATGAGAGAATTTCCATCAGTACAGACAGAGTGTCTGCATAGTGTAGCACGAGATAAAGAGACATTATTAGGAGTTGCTCTTTGGTGAATGTATTTGGAGTATAGGAGCAAAGTACGCTGGTTTACAGTACCGAGGTGGCCATCCGCTATGTCATCTTGGATCTCCAGTAAGTAGTGCATAATTGTGAAGTGGATGGAAAATGATTGTAGTTTTCAATGTTTCTTTCTTTCTTTTTTTATACATAAAACATCTAAAAGTGTGGCATGCACAAGTAAGTACCCTCCATAAGACTGATCCTCCTAAATGAAGTTAAGCGCAACCAGTTACTTTCAGGAGTCACCTGATTTTTACCTAATACATCTAATTACCTAATGCAGCTGTTCTGTTTCTGGCCTCAGAGGTTCTTTGGAGAACATTAGTGAAGAAACAGCATCATGAATGTAATGCTGCCCTAATCTCCCTCTCCTAATCATCGTTCTCACCTTTGTCCCCCATCAACCACACCTGATCCTGCTTACCTTCTGCCTGTATAACCTGTCACTTCCCCTCACTCAGCGCCAGATCATTGTGTGATAGTAGATGTCTCCTTGGTGTGTTGTCCTGCTCGTCCGATGTCCTGTCTCCATTCCTGCCGTCATCCTCATCACCTCCTCCTCAACCACCACCTTTAATAAATATCCTTCACCTTCTACCGGCGTCTGCGTTTGGTGCATCACACCATAATCTCTGACAGAATCATCCGGCCGTAAAAATGGACCCAGCACTCACCCGGGAGATCGCCGCCCTGGAGAAGGACGTCTGGGCCAACCTGTCCAGGATCTCCATCTCCCCTCACCTACCTCTTCGCGTCTCCGGGCTAAGGAGATACTGAAAGTTCTCCCTCACTTTCGGAATGTGTTCCCGGCCCAGGATCTTGCTGCGCTGCAGAACGAGGCGGAGAGGGTTTGGCAGGGAGCATGGGATCAGATCATCGGTCTACCCTCTCCGCCTCCACCATCTAACCGCCGGCGGAGGCCCCGCTGCACCGTGACTGTCTCCGGGAGCAGGGAGCAGAGCGTCAAGGGTCAAGGAGGACCTGTCCCCGTCGCTGGAGCCTCTTGGCCGCCGACCACTGTCGGTCGTGCCGCCAGACTCTTCTCAGCTGGCCCCCGAGCCGCCAGACCCCTCTCAGCCGGCCGCGAAGATACCAGGCTCAGCTCTACCGGCCAGGCCTCTTCGTCGCGGCCGACCTCGACCGGCCAGGCCTCTGTGTCGCTGCCGACCAGTCAAGCTCCTCAGCGGCTGCCTGGTCCTCAGAAGAGGACCACTGGGCCATCCGCCAGAACTCAGCCCGGCAACTGGACGTCCATCTGGCTGTCCGCCGGATCTCCAGGTCCTCAGGGGAGGACACCGGGCCGTCCGCCCGACCGCCGTCCAGCAAGGGGCCGTCCGCCCCACCGCAGTCCAACCAGGGGATGCCACCCGGGCCATCTGCAAAAGAAAAATGGTAAAAAATGTGTGCCTGTAAATTAAATCCAAAGCCCAAAGCCATTACAGGCATACCTCAAAAGACAAATACAAATGCCCACCATGCAAACATTTCGGATGGATCGAATGGATCTTTCCTGTTAACAATTAAGCATCACTTTCTGGTGGTCTATCAATATAAAGGTTCAAGGGGTGGGAAATTCAAGTGAATGTGTAGGATTTCTTTTTTATGTGTCAGTGACTTTCCAAAGTACTTCTAAGCTTTAGATTGTGTCCCAGCTGCATTTAAACATGTTGTGGTCCAACCTCTCCTGAAAAAGAAGGATTTAGATCCTAGATGTTCTTTCAAACTAGGCCTATTTCTAAATGACCATTTCTTTCTAAAATCTTGAAGAAAATAGTTTATCTCTAACTTCTGAAACACTTGCAGTTAGATGACATCACAGAAAAATTTCAGCCTGGTTTTAAAATGAGACACAACACAGAAACAGCTCTCCTTAGAGTTTCAAACGATTCGCTTTTAATTTCGGACTCAAGAGATTCTGCAGTTTTAATTCTGTTGGATCTGTCGGCTGCATTTGATACTGTGGATCACAACATTCTTTATCTCGTCTGGACCAATCTGTCGGTCTTAAGGGCACAGTTCTTTTCTGGTTCTTAACTGGTTTCGTTTCTACTTGTCTGATAGGACTTTTTCTCTAAACTTGGGCCAGTTTTCCTCCTCTAAAGTGGGGGTTCTAGAGTGCGGGGTTCCCCAAGGATCCACTTTGGGCTCCTTTTTCATTGTATTTGTTACCCTAAGGGTCTATCATTAGAAAGTTTGGGATTTCATTTCATTGTTTTGCAGATGATCTGCAAATATATCTACCTTTGAAAGGTAGAGGAACTCAGTCTGTGCAAAACCTGATCAGCTGTTTAAGTGAGGTTAAATCCTGGATGGTAAGCAATTTTTTACACTTGAACCAGGATAAGACTGAGGTTATAGTCTTTGGAAAGGCTGAACTGTTGCTGGAAGATAACAGCCCTATTTGCCCTTTAAATACCTTTAATTGAGTGGTTGCTCGAAACCTTGGAATTAAATTTGACAATAGTTTTAAATTTGATAAACAGATTTGTGCTGTAGTGCAGTCTAGCTTTTATCATTTGAGGCTAATCAGTAAAATCAAGCCCTACCTACCTTATTCTGCTTTTGAAAGGGTGATACATGCCCTTATTACTTCTAGGCTTGACTACTGTAACTCTCTTTATTCTGGGATAAATAACTCTCTCTTACACCGTTTGCAGCTCGTTCTGAATGCTGCTGCTCGTCTCTTAACTGGCTGCAAATGATGTGATCATATCACTCCAATCCTTTCCTCCCTGCACTGGTTACCAGTTCGTGTTTTTCTCCCCATCGAAGATACACCTGGTCTGGTATCCTGCTTGGCTGCAATGCCCTGTTGGACGGGGGTCATCGACTGGGATGATCCTCTCAGTAATTGAACATCCACTGTGTCCTGTTATCAACTTTTTACTTTCTGTAACATAGAAAGTTCTCTTATATCGGATCTTCTGTTCCTTCTGTGTTCTGCTCTGTCTTCTCAAACCCCCAGACGGTCGTGGCAGATGGCCGCTCCTACTGAGCCTGGTTCTGTTGGAGGTTTCTTCCTGTTAAAGGGGAGTTTTTCCTCTCCACTGTCGCTACATGCTTGCTCAGTATGAGGGATTGCTGAAGGATTGCTGTGGTTGGAAATCTGCCCAACCTCACGCCAATGACTGACGCAATCTGCTGGGATTCCTTAAATAGGAAACTTTTTAACTGATTGGAATGTTTGTATAAATGTATTGAAATGACTTCTTGTTAAGTGCCTTGAGATGACATCTGTTGTGAATTGGCGCTATATAAATAAACTGAATTGAATTGAATTGAAGTTTAAGGTTTGATTTTAAGATTTTAATTCTTGTTTTTAAATGTTTGAATGGTCTAGCACCCTCTTATCTGTCTGGGCTCTTACACCAACATGCTCCCAAGAGGAAGCTGAGATCTGACCATCAGGTGCTTTTGGCTGTTCCCAGATCTCGGCTTGTAACCCAAGGTGACAGAGCCTTTTCCGTTGCTGCTCCCAAACTTTGGAACGCCCTCCCTCTTAGTATAAGGATTGCTAGTTCGTTGCAACATTTTAAATCACTTTTAAAGACTCATCTTTTCAAATTAGCCTTCTACTCCAGCTGATCAGAAACTGCAATCAAATCTGCCTTGTGTTTTTAGCTTATGTATGTTGTTTATCTGTTTCTTTTTAGTACTTTCTTTCCTTTGGACACTTATTGAGTGTTCCATTGACCGGTCTGTAAAGCACTTTGGTCTCCTCGGGTGTGTAAAGTGCTTTATAAATAAAGTTATAATAATAATGATAATAATAATAATAATAATCCATCCATCCATTTTCCATACCCGTCCATCTCCTAGCCTATCTCCAGCAGTCAAGGGGCGAGAGGCAGGGTACACCCTGGACAGGTCGCCAGTCCATCGCAGGGCAACACAGAGACATACAGGACAAACAACCATGTACGCACACACTCATACCTAAGGGCAATTTAGAGCAAAATAATAATAATAATAATTATTATTATTATTATAAAGGCTTTACAGCAAGAGGGCAGCAGAGTTGCCGGAGTCTAAGGTTGAAAGTGAATCCTTAAAAACTCTTAAGTAGTGCAGTCTTTGTGCTATAGCGTAACCTAAAACGTGATTGAAAGTTCTCTGAAATGTTATAAAGCTTAAGATTAGCCTGCAATTCCAAGTAGACAGCTTTCTCTAGCACATTGGAAAGAAAAAGGCCTATAATTAGATAGAGCAGTAGGGTTCAGACTGGGCTTCTTAATAAGAGGTTCCACTGTAGCTCATTTAAAACATGCTGGGACACAACCAGAAGCAAAAGTAGCAACATAAACTGTCCAACTGCTTTAAATTTTCTGCTGCTTTTTACTGTTAGTATAGTGTTGTTTATACAACGTAATGTAAAAAGTCAACCCATCCTGTAAAAACAATGAAGATGATGATAAAAATAAAAATTTTTCCATCTTTAATCTAACATGTTTCTCCTGATACCTTTTTGTGATGAGATTATTTTAATCTCACTTGTAACCTCCCTAAACACTATAGCTGACAAGATTGGTCTCATGTTTTTTACATTACAAAAACCAAAATCCAACAGAGAGGAGTAGACTTTCTGAGATAACTTTTGTTGTTAACCAAATAAAAGATGCTAAAATAGATTTAGGAATACAAGATCTTCACACACACACACACACACACACACACACACACACACACACACACACACACACACACACGACACAAAAATTGGGGTGTCCAAGTCCAGTCCCCCAGAGGAATTAGGGTGCGTTCTATTTGTCCACCGAACTCTGTTTGCAAGTCGGTTTCCAGAATTACGAACCGGAAGTTGCAAATAGAAACCCCCGAGGTCGTATATACAGGTCGTCAACTCATCGAGGCTCAGAGGACCCCGAGTTCAGTTCCAAAATGGCTACCACGAGCATCACACAGAAGTAAACATTGTGGTTTTCTACTATTTTAAGCACTTTTGTCTTTGTTGTAACCAAATGTAGAAGTCGTAAACATAGCAGTGTATACGGTTACCTATAGGCATGTCGCTACAGTCTTATTACGTGCTAAATACCGCCTAATAAGTTATTTTGTAGCTTGTGCAGACTAAATTGGCTAGACGCTCCATGTTGCTATGACAACAATGCCGAGTCTTGAGCTACGGAATTTTCGCTTAAACAGCGGTTAAAACATTAATAGAGCTCCGGGGGTTGACGTCACTTCTCCCAGCTTGCAACAGTTTAAATAGACTGGGCGCCATTGTGGCAGGCAGTCTCCCACAGTTGTTGTTATTTGCAGCTAATCCAAACTTAGAAACTGTAAATTTGGTGGTTATCTGTTGCGCCCCAGGAGGCCATAACAGACGCGGATGAGATAAGGGAGAAACATTCTAGGATTACTAAGGATCCAGAACGCCGAAAACGACGGATCATTGCCATGAAACGCGCTAGCGATCAGGGAAAAATGAAGCCGTTTCATTTAGTCTTTGGGAGTGATTCACCTGTAATTCAGATTTATTACCATTTGTTTGATAACTGCTCTTGTATCAATAAGCGATGCAAATTGACAGCTCTCTTGAACACACAAGATGTTGCACACAGACATAACCTAGCTACTGCCTGTTGCTCATGGTAACTAAAATCAGGAGGACTGGTCTCCCTCCCGATGACAACGCAATCCTGTGCAGGAAGATTCCAGATCTGGATCCCGATAACAAACCCTGATCGTGTCCATTTATATCCCTCCAGACTTTTACATACTTTTACATTCTAGAATTGTGCTGCTCTGGGTGGCTGCATGTTGGAGTGGCTCTGTTGGCTACATATTAAGTTTTGTTTTTTTGTACATTGGTTCCTCTTTTTTCTTAAAGAAGATTGCATTTTTTTTGACCTGTACACTTTCTAGTTTTTGGTGCTGTGAAGCTGGAAGGATTTTTGTTGTAAATTTTTCCCTTTTTGACAATTTGTTATGATGCGTAACCATGGCAACAATGTGGTTTACAGCCGGGAGCAGCTGATTAACATCGCAAAAGCTGAAATAATACCTCAACTGAAACCACAAATCCCCGATGAGTTGATAAGGAGGAGACGTGGATGCAGAGCAGGAGCGAAAAGGAGACAGAGAAAGAGGAAGTTCAAGCCATCTCTTCCATCGATCATAATGGGTAACGTAAGATCACTGGCTAACAAGATGGATGAACTCCAAGCCCTTACACGGACTCAGCCAGAGTACCGTGAATGCAGTGTTATGTGTTTTACGGAGACGTGGCTGCTGGATCATATCCCCGACTCCAACGTCTGTCTGCCAGGCTTCCTGACTGTACGAGCAGACAGAGATCTGAAGACGAGCAGAAAAAGGAAAGGTGGTGGAGTAGCAGTGCTTGTAAACAACAGATGGTGTCATCCAGGACATGTTACTGTGAAGTGTCATCTCTGCAGCCCAGATCTCGAACTCTTGGCAGTGAGTTTTCGTCCATATTATTTGCCAAGAGAGTTCACCAGTGTAATTTTGGCAGTTGTTTACATTCCACCATCAGCCATTGCCGACAATGCATGTGATGTCATCAGTTCCATTGTTGCTAAGCTACAAACACAGCACCCCAATGCATTTGTGGCAATATCTGGTGATTTTAATCATGCCTCGCTCTCTACTACACTTCCAACATTTCAACAATTTGTCAGCTGCTCTACAAGAGAAAATAGGACCTTGGATTTGTTTTATGCAAATGTAAAGGATTCATACACGTCCAAACCAAGACCTCCTCTGGGACAATCAGATCACAATCTTCTTTTTCTCTGTTCAGAATATAAACCACTTGTTCAGAGGCAACCTGTGACAAAACGAACTGTGAGAAAATGGTCACAGGAACCTGAAGAAGCCCTGCAGGATTGTTTTGCAACCACAGACTGGATGACTCTTTGCCAAGCACATGGAGAGGACATCAATGACATGACTGAGTGTGTGACTGACTATATAAACTTCTGTGTGGACAACATCATCCCCACCAGAACAGTGAGATGCTTCCCTAATAACAAACCCTGGATCACCAGTGACCTGAAGGAGCTGCTAAACAAGAAAAAAAGAGCCTTCAGGGAGGGAGACAGGGAATTACTGAGGAGTATACAGAAGACACTTAAGGTCAAGATCAGAGACAGCAAGGAGGCATACAGGAAGAAGCTGGAGAACAAACTACAGAGGAACAATATCAGAGATGTCTGGTCAGGAATGAGAAAGATCACAGGTTTTAAGGACAGGAAAGATTGGATAGATGGAAGTCTGGACAGAGCCAATGAACTGAACATATTCTTCAACAGGTTCAGTTCTGGAACTACCTCAGCATCCCTCTCTCCTGTTCCCAGCCAAACAGACATCCCACTATCCTCTGATCAACAGCTTTCCTGTTACACCTCGGATGTTTTATCCTTCACCTCAGCCATGGACTCTTCTAATTCCAAAAGTTTGACTTCAACCAAGTCAGGAAATGTGGCTACCCCCTTTGCCTCCCCGTCCCACTTGTCTGTCTCCAAAAGTCAGGTGAAGAGGCAGCTGGAGAAACTGAACCGGAACAAGGCTGCAGGTCCAGATGGTGTCAGCCCCAGAGTCCTGAAGGCCTGTGCAGAGCAGCTCTGTGGGATTCTGCAGCACCTCTTCAACCTTAGCTTAACTCAGGAGAAGGTCCCAGTGTTGTGGAAGACATCCTGCCTCGTTCCAGTACCCAAAAGAACTCACCCATCAGTCATCAATGACTATAGACCCGTTGCCCTGACATCCCACATCATGAAGGTCCTGGAGAGACTCCTGTTGGCACCCCTGAGTAAGCAAACAAGAACGTATCAGGACCCACTGCAATTTGCTTATCGCTGTGGAGTTGGAGTTGAAGATGCCATCATCCACCTACTTCAACCAACCCACTGTCATCTGGACAAAGCAGGCAGCACTGTGAGGATCATGTTCTTTGATTTCTCTAGTGCATTTAACACAATTCAGCCTGATTTGCTTTGTCAGAAACTCCTGAAGACACAGGTGGAGGCCTCAACAATCGCCTGGATCAATGACTACCTGACCAACAGACCACAATTTGTGAGACTGAAGAATTGTGTGTCAAACCAGGTGGTCAGCAGCACAGGAGCACCACAGGGGACTGTACTCTCACCATTCCTTTTTACTCTGTACACCTCAGACTTCCAGTACAAATCAGGGACCTGTCATCTGCAGAAATACTCAGATGACTCTGCAATTGTCGGGTGTATCAGAGATGGACAAGAAGCTGAATACAGAGAGTTGGTGGACCGCTTTGTGACATGGTGTGGAAACAATCGTCTCACCTTGAATGTGAACAAAACAAAGGAGATGATTGTAGATTTCAGAAGAAACAGGGATAAGTCAAACACTGTTTCCATCATGGGAGAAGAAGTGGAGGTGGTTGAGGAGTATAAATACCTCGGAGTTCACCTTGACAACAGACTGGACTGGAGGCGCAACAGTGAAGCCGTCTACAAGAAGGGACAGAGCAGACTGGACTTCTTGAGGAAGCTTAGGTCCTTCAAGGTTTGCAGCAAGATGCTGCAGATCTTCTACAAGTCTGTTGTGGAGAGTGTAATCTCTTCAGCCGTCATCTGTTGGGGTAGCAGCATCAGAGCCAGGGATTTAAAAAGGCTCAACAACCTGATAAAGAAGGCTGGTTCTGTTCTTGGGACAACTGTGGAAAATCTGGAGATGATAATGCAAAGAAGGATTCTTCATAAAATCAAAAAAATTATGGACAACCCTGAGCATCCTCTTCATGAGACAGTCACACAACAACAGAGCATCTTCAGTCGGAGGCTTCTTCAGTTTCGCTGCAATACAGACCGCTACAGGAAATCCTTCCTGCCCACAGCCATCATTATCTACAACAACTCCTTAAAGAATTCATTATATGAGCTATACCAACACTTAATTTCCCTCTGGGATCAATAAAGTATTTTTGAATTTGAATTTTTGAATTGAATTGAAGCGATGCTCCGTTGTAGGACGAGGGAAAATGGATCAGGAAATTGTATATGTCAGGGCATAGGTGTCATTTTAGCAGGGGACATGTTCCCAGCAACATTTATGATTGACGTTTTTCCCCACCACTTTTAAAAACCTGATGCGGAATTTCTTATACTCTAACATCCACTTGTGCTCCCACCACAATTTCCCCATAATTAGTGTTTCTGAACGGATTATTATTTAAATCACTCAATTCCACTTTCTTATACATTCATATTTTCTTTCTGTGAAGATGTTCCACCATTCTTAGCAGTGGATGTGGAGGTTTTAAAAGACTCGTAGTCCGCTGCAAACACGTTCAGGGCAGAGTCCTGCAATGTTGCGGGTATCCGTTTAAAGATGAAAAAATACATCAATTAAATTTCAAGGGTCTGGCAGAAGTTTCTTTAGGCTACTGCGGGTGAAAAAATATTTATGTAATATTTTTGTTTGTTTAAGACTCTAAAAGAGAATCGTGTTGATATTTTGTGTTTGTGGAAAGAGCATGCCAGAATATTCAGCGCAAAACTGACAGCGGAATGTTCTCGTTATCCAGGCATCCTGCGCTGCCAGAGAGAGATTTTTCTGAAATTTATGAAAACTAAAATGTAATTGATGCAGAGATCAATATGCAGAAATGAAAAATTGTCCACAGTCCCTGGCTTTAACTGTGTTCTCAGTTCATGAATCGCAAATCCCGCTGCAGTAAAGTCTCTCTGGCCGTGCTGGATGCCTAGATAGCGAGAATAGTCCGCTGTCAGCGCAAAGTTGGAGGAATATTCTGGCATGCTCTTTCCACATATCACAATATATCAACACAATCCTCTTTGGGAGTCTTAAACATAATATTAAAAACAAATATTTGTCACTCGCAACCCGCCCGCATTAAAGAAACTTCCTCCCGGACCCCTGAAATTTAATTTCACAACTTTATGATGTAAAAACCTTATGCGAGTACCCGCCCTGTTGCAGGACTCTGAATTGTAAGTTAAAGTTGAAGTTTCTCCACTCAGAACTGCAAGGGTTGCAAAGAGAATGTGTTTTATTGTTGCACATATTCTTCTGGGGTGAGTATATATAGCCAACATTGTTCTTTGTGCTATGATGTGGATCTTAATGAACGCCGTTGTGAGAGTATCTCAGGTCCGGTAAAAGGTCCGTCCTGACAGCTTCTGAAGTTTTAAAAAATATCCCAGGGGCATGGTAGGGGTCAGATACAGTGGCTTGCAAAAGTATTCGGCCCCCTTGAACTTTTCCACATTTTGTCACATTACAGCCACAAACATGAATCGATTTGATTGGAATTCCACGTGAAAGACCAATACAAAGTGGTGTACACGTGAGAAGTGGAACAAAAATCATACATGATTCCAAATTTTTTTTAAACAAATAAATAAGTGAAAAGTGGGGTGTGCGTAATTATTCAGCCCCCTGAGTCAATACTTTGTAGAACCACCTTTTGCTGCAATTACAGCTGCCAGTCTTTTAGGGTATGTCTCTACCAGCTTTGCACATCTACAGACTGAAATTCTTGCCCATTCTTCTTTGCAAAACAGCTCCAGCTCAGTCAGATTAGATGGACAGCCTTTGTGAACAGCAGTTTTCAGATCTTGCCATAGATTCTCGATTGGATTTAGATCTGGACTTTGACTGGGCCATTCTAACACATGGATATGTTTTGTTTTAAACCATCCCATTGTTACCCTGGCTTTATGTTTAGGGTCGTTGTCCTGCTGGAAGGTGAACCTCCGCCCCAGTCTCAAGTCTTTTGCAGACTCCAAGAGGTTTTCTTCCAAGATTGCCCTGTATTTGGCTCCATCCATCTTCCCATCAACTCTGACCAGCTTCCCTGTCCCTGCTGAAGAGAAGCACCCCCAGAGCATGATGCTGCCACCACCCTATTTGACAGTGGGGATGGTGTGTTCAGAGTGATGTGCAGTGTTAGTTTTCCGCCACACAGCATTTTGCATTTTGGTCTCATCTGACCAGAGCACCTTCTTCCACATGTTTGCTGTGTCCCCCACATGGCTTGTGGCAAACTGCAAACGGGACTTCTTATGGTTTGCTTTTAACAATGGCTTTCTTCTTGCCACTCTTCCATAAAGGCCAACTTTGTGCAGTGCACGACTATAGTAGTAGTCGTCCTATGGAAAGATTCCCCCACCTGAGCTGTAGATCTCTGCAGCTCGTCCAGAGTCACCATGGGCCTCTTGGCTGCATTTCTGATCAGCGCTCTCCTTGTTCGGCCTGTGAGTTTAGGTGGACAGCCTTGTCTTGGTAGGTTTACAGTTGTGCCATACTCCTTCCATTTCTGAATGATCACTTGAACAGTGCTCCGTGGGATGTTCAAGGCCTGGGAAATCTTTTTGTAGCCTAAGCCTGCTTTAAATTTCTCAATAACTTTATCCCTGACCTGTCTGGTGTGTTCTTTGGACTTCATGGTGTTGTTGCTCCCAACATTCTCTTAGACAACCTCCGAGGCCGTCACAGGGCAGCTGTATTTGTACTGACATTAGATTACACACACGTGCACTCTATTTAGTCATTAGCACTCATCAGGCAATGTCTATGGGCAACTAACTGCACTCAGACCAAAGGGGGCTGAATAATTACGCACACCCCACTTTTCAGTTATGTATTTGTAAAAAATGTTTGGAATCATGTATGATTTTCGTTTCACTTCTCACGTGTACACCACTTTGTTTTGGTCTTTCACGTGGAATTCCAATAAAACTGATTCATGTTTGTGGCTGTAATGTGACAAAATGTGGAAAAGTTCAAGGGGGGCGAATATTTTTGCAAGCCACTGTATGTTTAATCTTTTTAATTTAATTTAATGTATATACAATAATATCTTCTGTTTTAAAATGGGAAGTTAACTCCGACGGAGTAAAATCACAGCCAGCGACGTTCATTTTGATGACATTCATGCCTGCCAACGTGGCGCCTATGCTCTGAGAGTCACGTGACGTCCGGAGCTCTATAGACTACAATCAAATAAGATGAAACATTAACTTACATTCTCCGCTTGCTATCATCTTCTTCCATATGTTGATGATGAACCACAAACTTTGATATTAGCTCTCTGTACTCTTTCAGAGCTAGCGCAACAGCGAGTTTCTTGGAGGCATCCATCTTTTCTCCGACCTGTCGTGTTGTGTGCAAAACAGAACGCAAAAACCCACTGTAACTTGTTTTCCAACACGGATGTGACACCACTCTCGAGCTGCAAGTCATGCTTACAAGACAAATAGAACGGGGCATTATCATGGATCCCTTCTCAAACACACCTGAATCAAATGAACTGCCTGTTACCAGGCCTCTGGAGAGCTGAATGACTAAATGCGGATGAAGGAATTCAGCCATTTGATTCAGGTGTGTTGGAGCAGGATAGTAGGTCTGGAGGACTAGAGTTGGATACCCCCTGGTTTTCAGCCAACTCCTTGAATTCCTAAAATTGGTCTCTCAGACTCCCTTTGAGAAGAATTTTGGACCCATTTTCTACTTGCACCACAGAGTCCACTTTGAGCTGCCTACCCAGTCTTTTTAGTTTAAGCCATTTGTCCTTGTGCAAATATTTCTTTGAATTTTAAGTTGTCATTCGTTTTACTTCTTTTTCTGTTTTCCTCTTGTTTTCTCATCTTTTTTTCATTCAGTGAGTTGAAATCTGGTGTCTGACCTGTTTCTCCCATCTGTGTCATATCACGTCACAGCAGGTAAGCTGAGCAACTGCCAAGGAAGGCTGTGTTCACCCTGCAGCTAGAACAATATGATTCAAGTGTGATCACACACAGTCCAGTCAATTTTTCATGCTGGTCCAATCTTTTCTTGTCTCTCTGCAGGTCGTGTGGGTGTGTGGAGGGACGTCTTCACAGTGTCAATGAATGAGACATTTGATGCTTATTACAGACAGAAGATGGCCAAATCTGACCTAACTTTTGACTTTTGCCTGTGAGGACAGCTGCACCTGTCACCATAGACGTCCACCTCCCTGACCCCACTGATCTCTACAAGTGATCATATCTTGAAATTCATGCTTCTGCAGTACATCTCCACCAGCTTAGTCTGTCTAAAGTTTAACTGTGCAGTCTGATAGTGGGATGACCTTTATAAAAGGTTTCTAATAATGCAATCTGTTTAACAGAAAACACACTTGCAGACTGATAGAAATCAATGTGCAACTTCTAAAACATCCCTGACCAGCCAATCTGCTTGTCTCCAAAATTCACTGTATATGTTGAAGCTCCCGTGCGCATTACAAATCAGGGCATCAAAAAATTTGGGTTACTGTGGAAACAAGCAGGTTATGAGAACTACAGAAAGCAAGAGGTATCCGGGTCATGCAGTATGTCTACATTCAGATATTTTCAAACTTCTGCCTGAGGTCTGCTGTTCCAGAGAATGTTTGGCTCCAAATCCTGTCATGTTCAAAATCCACAAATATTGTGTCAGCATTGCAATATTTATTCTATCATTGCATCTTTGATGTAAGCTTATGAATGTGTTAGTGTATTGATCCATTTAGCAGATGTGACTCAACATTCACTGATACCTCAGGAATTTGACAGTTGTAAGCTCTCCAGTAAGAGTGGACTTGGTCTCCATTCAAATTTTCATAACGTCTTTTCTTCTTCCAGTAAACGTCAGGTGAACCATGCTGTGCAAAATAATGTCCACTGGTTAGAGTCTAGCACATTACAGGAAAAATCGACTTTTAACTTAGCACAAAATAAGAACATTTGTTGGGCTGATTGTTTCTATTTTGAAACAATGCTTCTTAATAAATCGTAGACAACTAGAAAGCTTTTAATTTCTCTTTGAATGGTCCTTCGTTTGTATGGAAAATGCCTTTGTGGGTTGTGCAGCAGAGCTGATTAGGTGAGCTGTACCCACCTACTCTGTGTCTGTGAGCACTTCAGCGAGGCAGATTCCCTAATGAGCCGCACACCGGATTGTTTCTCTGTCCTCCACTGCTGCTGATGTTTGGAGTTTATTGAGTTGAAAGATTGAGGAGTAAGAAACAAGACATTTTGGTAATGGAACAGTTTATCAAACAGATGCCTCAGTAATAGATGGAGGAAAACTGTAGACAACGACCACGGTCTGGCCCCTCCTGCTCATGAAGGTCACAGATTTTGTCACACATTGCTGTAGGACTGCATTTCATTCTTCATGCGTGGTGTGTGTGTGGGGGTGGGGTGTTGGCATCTTGAAAGATGAAGGGAGTTTGGCCCCTAAGTGTGGAGATATTTGATTGCTACTAGCTGCAGAACCTCACCTCAATATCTATGGAGTAAGACAACTGTCTAAAAGATGCATGACTAACCATATGTATTCATACTCATATGTCAATACAAGTGTTGTACACTAAATTCTGCTGTCATATATGTGAGCCTAAGAAATTGTGTGTGTTAGAAATGTTTTTATATGAGTATGAATCTAAAAACTGTGAGTGCAAACTCTTTTGAATATAACTCTAATTACTACGACTTTGAAGTCTTCACTGCTGTGAACATGAATTCAAGATTGTGGGTACCAGTAGACAAATGATGAAATTACGTCACAGGGGGGAGTAATAGAACCACCGATTCCACAATGGACTGGGTGGAGCTTCCAGCTCAGGTGAAACATCACAGGAAAAGTCAACAGTGTATGTAGTATATATTTTATTTATTACAATTTTAAATAATATACAGTTCTTGGACTTACAGACGTACTGCTATAGCCCGCAAGGTAATGACATGCCGATGATGCTAAATTAGTGTTAGCATTACTAGCATTAGGAGTTGTCTTGTGCTAATTAATTAGCACAACCCCACAAACCTCGTGTTTACAGCAGTGAAGACTTCAAAGTTGTAGAAATGAACAGTTATATTCACAAGACTTTGCACCCGTAGCTTTTAGAGTCATACTCATATAAAACCATTCCTAACCCACAGAGTTTCTCATCTCATCTCACAGCTGCCCTCCAATACCATGATGATGCCTCCACCAAAAGGTGTTGGATATTGGCAGGGTAATATTGGCTGGGGTTTTTTATGGGTGCTGCCCACATACCTGACTCTGCTGCTTAACCCACAAATGCATTTTTCTTACAAATGTGGCACGGTACAAAGGGAAATAAACAGGCTTTCCAACAGGTACGTGATTTATTGTGAAGACTTATTTTTACATCAAAGAAAAAGTCAACCCACAACACAAATTTCCTTTTTTTTGTTCTAAGTTTAGTCTTAGATCATTGAAAATTCTATTGGTAGGGGTGTTTTAATAGAAATTCCCATGGGCAACCACTTTAACGCCTTACTCTGTCTTTTGACCACCCCGCAGCTTTTTATTATTTCTTATTCTAACTTTAAAGGTACAATTAATAGTTCCATTAACAATAGAACATAGCACTGCCTTTATGGTCCACCCATATTTCCCCCGCAAACATCTGTACATTGTGTTTGCTCAGAGCTGGAATACTACTGTATACTTTTGTTTGCACTAGGAAGATCTGTGAATTAAATATAGACATTGGAACCAACACTTTCTTAAAGGTTTCATTAACTCGTTTTTATCAATAAAATTGCCGTGGTCTCTAGTTTGAATTAAAGCCTTGAGAGTCGTTTTCTGTGGAAAAAATGCTCTCTTGCTCTTGTTTCTGGAGGTTGCAGTTCGCCGTTGGGGGGGAAACATCAGGATTAAAACTCATGATATGCAAATGTCTCACCTTTGATTAGCTAACAGCAATATGACTCTTATGGTGCCTTCAAAACAAATAACTTAACCAACTTCACTGGTGGTGTTTCAAGACAAATTACAACAGTTTCCTCCCCAGCTCCTCTTTCTCAGGTGAAAAAATGCAACGCTGATCTTTCATGTCCACAAATAACACAACCTACATGTTTTGCCATGTAGTGGAGATGTTAATGGTTAGCTTCTACTAGCATAGTTGCTAATGGTTTGCGTAGCCGAGGTGCTAACAGTTAGCTTCTACTAGCAGAGATGCGCTCTGCTCTCTCCTGGCTGCAAAATTAATGCAGCCTTCTCGTGGGCGGTCGCAAGCCAGGGTAGACAGAACACCCATTTCTAGAACCTAATCCTGCTTTAAACTTCTTATCTGTGAGATGTTCTCCAAGCTTAGAACATCTCACAGAGGTCTGTTAATGGAGAGAATGAAAACATAATAACTGGCCATCCACCTAAACTGACAGGCGGGGCGAGGAAGGCATTAATCAGAGAAGCTGCCAAAAGGCCCACGATAATTTTGTAAAAGGAGCAGAGATCAACAGTTCAGGTGGGAGAATTGGCACAGCGAATCCTCCCCAATTCTGCATTTATGGAAGTGTCAAGAAGAAACCGTTAGTGAGAGAAAGTCATAAGAAGCCCTGTTTTTAGTTTGCCGCAAGCCAGGAAGATAACACAAGAAACATGCAGAATAAGGTGGTTTGTTGGAACAGAAATGCTTGGCCCACATTAGAGCTACGTATCGACTATGGCTGGTCAATAAACCGAAAATTTACCAATACCGTAATGTACGACTGTAACCGACGTCATTTTGCCCATGTTGGCATATTCAGTGTTTTTTAAAAGTGAAAAGATGTGAGTAGTTTGGCGAAGGTCATGTCCCTCTAAGATTCTGTTCAAAGTTACGGACTGGATGGGGTGGATTCACATGACTACATGTAGTCATGTGAATTTACCCTATCCAGCAGTGTTGCCAATTTAGCGACTTTGTTGCTACATTTAACAACTTTTTCGACCCTTCTAGCAACTTAAAAAAGAAGAAGATACTAACGACAAATCTAGCGAATTTTGTGGTATTTTTGGAGACTCTTACTTACAGAATGTATAATTTTTTCTCATTTCGTGGAGTAAAGGTGGGTTCCCAGCCTGCTTACAATAGGTGGTTGGTCCGCGTGCTGCAGCATCGCTACCCAGGCCGAGCTGCAGTCAGAGTAGATGTTAACCCCACTGCGTTCGAAGTTGTCGCTGGCTGATATTACCCGCGCTTAGTCAAGACGGATGTAAATGTACCATTTTTTTTGTCTAAAATAAACCACTGCTCACTAAATAAATGTCCAGGCCTGGACATGTGATTACTTGAACAGGGGAACCTTCCGTGGAATGCATGATTTTAAATCCTGACGGTATAGTGTTCTACCGACAGTAACCTTTGAAACTGTGGTCCCAGGTCTTTTCATGTCATTCTATTTTCTATTTGCTCTAACAGTTGATCTGTTTTCACCAACCTGCTTGGCAATTGCCCTGTAGCACTTTCCAGCCTTGTGGAGGTCTACAATTCTTTTCTCTGGTGTCTTTTGACTGCTCTTCTGTCTTGCCTATGGTAGCAGTTTGAGTCTGACTGACTGTGGGTTGGACAGGAGTCCCCTGAGGACCTGGAGTTGAGACTGGCGATGAAGGAGGAGCTTGGCCTTGAGCTCTGGAGACAGAGGTGGATTATCATTAGCCCCCTCTGGTAGCTCCGGTACCTGGCTCAAACGGGGTGCAGGCATTGGAACCAGGAGGTTCAGATGAGGTGTGGGCACTGGACTGACCCGTGGAGCGGTCAGGCGAGGACTGGCGAGGCTGGCATGTTGACTCGGCTGATTGAGACTGCTGGAACTGATGATGAGCCGACAGGAGGGCTGAGTGAAGCAGAAGTGGGAGGAGCCAGTGTGCAGACTGAGGTAGGGTGAACCGGCTGTCGCAAACAGCTCGCCTCTCCACCCCGGAAGCAAGTTCGTTCCGATGGCGCCGCTGTCTGTGGGTAGGAAGTGGAGGGCGCTTGTGTCTGCAGGGTCCAGCACAGTAAGCGCAGTAAGCCAGCCTCGTGCCCTTGAAAGGATTCTGCTGCTCCAGGAGCTCCTTGGGGATTGACACGCCAGGGTGAACAGGGATACAGCTGATTGTGGAGTAAGGGATGTTGTGGGTGGATTGGTATGAGTCCGCTTCCTCCTCCTCATCCTCCGGCTCCAACCAGTCTAGGAGGGGCTCAAAGAGTGCAGCCAGGGAAGGATGGGCTGCGGGCTGGGAAGGCTGCTGCGCTGGCTGTTGCAGGAGCGGGCCGTGTCTCAGCCGATGACATCCACTCCCTGGCTGCCTGGTGTGTACTGTCCGCCTCCGCCGTCAGACCAGCAAGATTCAGCGGGTCTAGGATTGGACGCAGCAGGGCCAGGAGTCGGCAGATGTCTGGTCCCCACCAGATGCATCCGGGGAGGAGCGATGGCTAAGGTTGCATGCAGCTGGTTCCAGAGGAGCTTGAGGAGGAGATCCACCGGTGGACAGGCTGCTGAAGGAGCAGACCGCCTCCCAGCTGATGACATCTGCCTCCTGGCCACCTGGTGTGTCCTCTCTGTGTCCGTCCTCAGATCTGCATAATCCCATGGTTTGAGGATCGGACGCAAGCAGGGGTAGGATCTGGCAGAGCGCCTCGACTTCCTCCAGGTGAATCCAGGGATATGGGAGGGTGGAGATGGCAGCCAGCTGGTCCCAGAGGAGCTCAGAAAGGAGACCCACTAGTTCTTTGCCTGCTGGGTCCATTTTCTAGGTCGGATCATTCTGTCAGGTGCGTGTGTCTCACAGATGCAGTATGGACCCAAATGCAGACGTAGGTAGGTGCAAGGATGTGTATTAGGATAATGATGACAGGAACTCAGGAATGACGAGCAGAGGGGGTACGGTGTCGCAGCTGGTAGCTTGGCTCACCTCACAGCTAGAAGGTCAAGGGGACGCTTTGGGTGCTGAGGGTGTGTTTGTTCCCCCACATCATCGGTACCCACACCCTGGGTGGGGTTGGCCTTTCTGTGTGGAGTTTGCATGTTCTCCCCGTGTTCCCTTGAGCAGCTAATGTGAGCTACTCCCACAAAAACATGCACTAGTCCTGGGGCTGTATACTGCCTCCTCCTGGCTGGCCGGGGCGCCTGAAGGGTTAAGGAAGATCTGGCTGGAGTAACGTGATCCTTCTACGCGCTACGTCCATTATTATATTATATTATATTATATTATATTATATTATATTATATTATATTATATTATATTATATTATATTATATTATATTATATTCTACAAAGAATATTTTAAAAAAATGATTCCATTCTCCTACAGTGTCTATTACAACTACCTACACAATATGCAAATGACGCAGCGACTTCTAGTGACCTCTGGGATAACCAATAGCTACTTTTCGTGCTGGAAAAACTGTCATCCAGTATATAACAAGAAAGGAAAGGCAGTGAGAAAATGGAGGAGCCTTCTAATTTGAAGTGGCGGGGGTAGAGCAGGTCAAGGAGAAAGAGAAGCCATCTACGGAAAAATGTTTTTTGGGGGGTGGGGGGGGGGGGGGGGGGGGGGGGGGGGCGTATTTTGGGGTAGTTATCTTCCATTTATTGTTATTGAGGTGAACTGGTCGATACAGCATGATACTGATTTGAGGTCATATCTCCCAGCCCTAGTATCGATTCAAATTTTAAGAATTAATTGAATTCAAATTCTGAAGATTTAGAGTTGATTTTGACTGGTAGATGTTTGGGATGTATCTAGAATTGCGCTGCTTTGGGTGGCTGCATGTTGGATTGGCTCTGTTGGCTACATATTAAGTTTTGGTTTTTTGTACATTGGTTCCTCTTTTTTCTTAAAGAGGATTGCATTTTTTTACCTGTATACTTTCTCATTTTTGATTGAAAGAAACCAGGAGAAAAATGTGGATTACAACTGGGAGCATCTGATTAACATAGCAAAAGCTGAAATAATACCTCAACTGAAGCCACACATCCCTGATGAGTTGATAAGGAGGAGACGTGGATGCAGAGCAGGAGCAAAAAGGAGACAGAAAAAGAGGAAGTTCAAGCCATCTCTTCCATCAATCATAATGGGCAACGTAAGATAACTGGCTAACAAGATGGATGAACTCCAAGCCCTTACAAGGACTCAGCCAGAGTACCGTGAATGCAGTGTTATGTGTTTTACTAAGACGTGGCTGCTGGATCATATCCCCTACTCCAACGTCTCTCTGCCAGGCTTCCTGACTGTACGAGCAGACAGAGATCTGAAGACGAGTAGAAAAAGAAAAGGTGGTGGAGTAGCAGTGCTTGTCAACAACAGATGGTGTCATCCAGGACATGTTACTGTGAAGTGTCGTCTCTGCAGCCCAGATGTCGAACTCTTGGCAGTGAGTTTTCGTCCATATTATTTACCAAGAGAGTTCACCAGTGTAATTTTGGCAGTTGTTTACATTCCACCTTCAGCCGTTGCTGACACTGCATGTGATGTCATCAGTTCCGTTGTTGCTAAGCTACAGACACAGCACCCCAATGCATTTGTAGCAATATCTGGTGATTTTAATCATGCCTCGCTCTCTACTACACTTCCAACATTTCAACAGTTTGTCAGCTGCACCACAAGAGAAAACAAGACCTTGGATTTGTTTTATGCAAATGTAGAGGATGCATACATGTCCAAACCAAGACCTCCTCTGGGACAATCGGATCACAATCTTCTTTTTCTCTGTTCAGAATATAAACCACTTGTTCAGAGGCAATCTGTGACAAAACGAACTGTGAGAAAATGGTCACAGGAAGCTGAAGAAGTCCTGCAGGGTTGTTTTGCAACCACAGACAAGATGACTCTTTGCCAAGCACATGGAGAGGACATCAATGCCATGACTGAGTGTGTGACTGACTATATAAACTTCTGTGTGGACAACATCATCCCCACCAGAACAGTGAGATGCTTCCCTAATAACAAACCCTGGATCACCAGTGACCTGAAGGAACTGCTCAACAAGAAAAAAAGAGCCTTCAGGGAGGGAGACAGGGAATTAGTGAGGAGTATACAGAAGCAACTTAAGGTCAAGATCAGAGACAGCAAAGAGGCATACAGGAAGAAGCTGGAGAACAAACTACAGAGGAACAATATCCGAGATGTCTGGTCAGGAATGAGAAAGATCACAGGTTTTAAGGACAGGAAGGATTGGATAGATGGAAGTCTGGACAGAGCCAATGAACTGAACACATTCTTCAACAGGTTCAGTTCAGGAACTAGCTCAGCATCCCCCTCTCCTGTTCCCAGCCAAACAGACATCCCACTCTCCTAATCAACAGCTTTCCTGTTACATCTCGGATGTTTTATCCTTCACCTCAGCCATGGACTCTTCTAATTCCAAAAGTTTGACTTCAACCAAGTCAGCAAATGTGGCTACCCCCTTTGCCTCCCCGTCCCACTTGTCTGTCTTCAAAAGTCAGGTGAAGAGGCAGCTGGAGAAACTGAACCGGAACAAGGCTGCAGGTCCAGATGGTGTCAGCCCCAGAGTCCTGAAGGCCTTTGCAGAGCAGCTCTGTGGGATTCTGCAGCACCTCTTCAACCTTAGCCTAACTCAGGAGAAGGTTCCAGTGTTGTGGAAGACATCCTGCCTTGTTCCAGTACCAAAGAGAACTCACCCATCAGTCATCAATGACTATAGACCTGTTGCCCTGACATCCCACATCATGAAGGTCCTGGAGAGACTCCTGTTGGCACCCCTGAGTAAGCAAACAAGAACGTATCAGTACCCACTGCAGTTTGCTGATCGTTGTGCAGTTGGAGTTGAAGTTGCCATCATCCATTTACTTCAACCAACCTACTGTCATCTGGACAAAGCAGGCAGCACTGTGAGGATCATGTTCTTTGATTTCTCCAGTGCATTTAACACATTTCAGCCTGATTTGCTTTGTCAGAAACTCCTGAAGACACAGGTGGAGCCCTCAACAATCGCCTGGATCAATGACTACCTGACCAACAGACCACAATTTGTGAGACTGAAGAATTGTGTGTCAAACCAGGTGGTCAGCAGCACAGGAGCACCACAGGAGACCATACTCTCACCATTCCTTTTCACTCTGTACACCTCAGACTTCCAGTACAAATCAGAGACCTGTCATCTGCAGAAATACTCAGATGACTCTGCAATTGTCAGGTGTATCAGAGATGGACAAGAAGCTGAATACAGAGAGCTGGTGGACCGCTTTGTGACATGGTGTGGAAACAATCATCTCACCTTGAATGTGAACAAAACAAAGGAGATGATTGCAGATTTCAGAAGAAACAGGGATAAGTCAAAAACTGTTTCCATCATGGGAGAAGAAGTGGAGGTAGTTGAGGAGTATAAATACCTTGGAGTTCACCTTGACAACACACTAGACTGGAGACGCAATAGTGCAACTGTCTACAAGAAGGGACAGAGCAGACTGTACTTCTTGTGGAAGCTTAGATCCTTCAAGGTTTGCAGCAAGATGCTGCAGATCTTCTACAAGTCTGTTGTGGATAGTGTAATCTCTTCAGCCGTCATCTATTGGGGTAGCAGCATCAGAGCCAGGGATTTAAAAATGCTAAACAACCTGATAAAGAAGGCTGGTTCTGTTCTTGGGACAACTGTGGAACATCTGGAGATGATGATGCAAAGAAGGATTCTTCACAAAATCAAAAAAATTATGGACAACCCGGAGCATCCTCTTCATGAGACAGTCATACAACAACAGAGCGTCTTCAGTTGGAGGCTTCTTCAGTTTCGCTGCAATACAGACCGCTACAGGAAATCCTTCCTGCCCACAGCCATCATCATCTACAACAACTCCTTAAAGAATTAATTATATGAGCTATACCAACACTTAATTTCCCTCTGGGATCAATAAAGTATTTTTGAATTGAATTTGAATTGAATTGAGTGACTTCTTCAGAAAGATGTTTCCGATAAATCAGAACGTAGTGAAGTTCATCTACTTCATTAGTTGCCAGAAGCGGCTAATGCAAGTAACGTATTCTGTTATATCCTTGCAAATGAGGCCCACAATCACCTCAGGTATTTTAAGAGAACGTGCAGAATTGGCTGCCGGTTGTAGTGTTTGCTTGAGTTTCATCTGTTGCCACCTTGTGGACAACTTGGACAGGGGATTTTGTTATGCCACAGCATGTGGCCTCTTGTTGGTCGTAGTTCCAATACTTGACCTCCATTTGGCAGGTCTTGCAAATCACTTAACTTCTGTCAAGCTCATCTTTCTGTTTGTCTATTCAGAACCTTAAATGGTGCCAGACCTCAGTTTAGGTGCTTCTTCTTCAGCAAGTTTTCACGCACACGTATTGGCGGAGACGTTTTCCTTTTATGCTTCTCCGTTTGTGTGTCAGTGTTTCAAAACAGTTATCCGCCAAGGCAGCAGGGGACCTTTTCTGGCAGGTCTGCCTACCATCTTAGTTACATCTCGGGACAGTTTATTTACGTCAGCTTTGAAACGCACATCCAAGCGAAAGTTTTGATTGAGCTGGGAAGCTTTTTACTACAAGTGCAGCTGATTAAATACGCATTTAAACAAACAAACAAACAAACAAACAAACACACAGCGGTCTGTTTTGTTGTTGACTAAACCTCCTGGTGTTAAAAATCTCCAAAAGACCATATTAGATAGACTGTCCTTGCAATATAAAACATTTAGTTCCCAAAAGCTCCAATGACTACTAATTACATCACCTAGATCATTTGACTGTTCTGGTTAAATGATCTTGAGTTAACGTTGGGCTGACCATTGCGTTCGATGGATAGTTAAAAAATTGGGCTCTACTCTGGATTACCAGGAATGGAGAGGTACTTTGGCCACATTCTGTTTCTTTGGATGCCCAGGAAACTTTGGCGTATGAGACTAGTTTGTCCACATCCTGACTGTGGCAAAGAAGAGCTCACCTCTGCAGGACTGCATCAAAGATTACGACAGGTAGTAAGCACAACTCAGTCCTACTTTATTGCCTCAGAATACCTGGCATGCAAGAGCTGCAAACGGAAGGTCATCAGCTGGAGCAAAAACATCGTGTCCCAGCCAATGTTTCCTCTAAGCTGCGCGCGTGCGCAATTGCGCACTGCTAGCATGCTCTTTGCGCACAGATCTGCTCTGCGCACAAAAAAAAAAATCTAACCTGAATTGGAAAAAACGACAAACAAATAATTCATTCTGTGCCATTATCCAGTATGAATCAATGAGCATATGCACCGATTTACAGTTCTGGCGGTGCCGGTGGCACCGGTCCAATTAGAAAAACACACACTGCCCGAACCCGTTATCCATGGTTATTTCCATATCAATGCGGCAGAGACCCGCACACTGACACAACACAGATTAAAGATAGACACGGGTATGCAAATAAGGTGAAAATAATTAAAAAATAATAATCCAGACACAAACTCAGATCTTCCTGATTAGGAGCGGAGCACTTTCGTCTATGCACAGAGCGGCTGACTGCGCCAAGCTTGTGCGCTGTGAAATGTGCCTGATTTAGAAAGTCTGCAATGTTTTGGTGGAATTTTCTTTCGGCCAACGAAAAGGGGGATTTTAAAATGTTCATTTTATTCCTCTCAGAAACAGGCTCATTATTGTCAGTCTTAGTTTGTAACTTTATTACTGGAATGTTTCAGCCGCCACAAAAGGAAAAAATAAAATTTGAATAGGAAAATGGATTTGAAACAAGAAATCAGAATTGAGCATTTAACCTGCAATGGGAACATAGCAGTGCTGCTCCTCTCAGTCAGTGGGGCTGCGTTTCTGCTCATGAATAAATATTTTAGTGTTTGATTCTGTATTTGGGTTAAAAGATTTCGCTTCAAGACAATAACGTTTATGTCACTGAGTGACCAGTGGCTGACTGCTCCAATGATGCGATTCACATCCGTATTTACGCAGCTAATCAATGGATATTTGTGCTACATTTCAAGCATCCATCGCAGACTGTGAAAGAGGCTTTAGTTTAATGAATGTATCAAAACAGCATCAAGAAATTGTCTTGAAGTGGACCATGTGGATCAGCTGATGCGCATAAAGTCAAAGCTGCAAGCAGATGAGGTCATCAACAACGTGGATATGTGAGGACAGATGAAAAAAATAAAGTGAAATTTAAGTCAGATTTGTGCTTATCTAGTGTCATTTATTTACAATGTTCATTTATGAAAATTGATCATTAAATACTGTCACCAGTTCATGAGTAGCAGAAATACAAATAATTGTGTGATTATATACTGTATTTTGCAAACAAAGAGTTACAGGACCCTCTCCCAGTTTCAGGACCCCACAGTGCTCAGGAAGAGCTTCACACAATGGCTCATGCTTATAATACAAGTCAGACCTTTATAATAAAAATGTTAAGTGTGTTTTCAAAATTTGAGTTTATAGTTAGCTTGGCTTACTTGGCAGTTCATGTTTCTCCACAGTTACAAATAAATATTTATACTGACAATAGTGTTAACACACTACACAGGTCATGAATAAGATCTTTGTCATTTTCATTGTAAGTGGGATAATGTATTTAATTAAAAAGTATTCTCACAGAAATGTAAATGCTGTAATTTGATTATTTTAATAAACTATGTAAACTGGATGGATGTGATGCTGGCATGACAACAGTGCACACATTTGATGTTGCTCACAGTGGTCAAAGGGACTGCTCAGGGCGTTTGTGTGTTTGCTCAGACACATGAAAAGTTAGAGGGAACATTGGTCCCAGGTAGATATAGGACATCAAATCCAGTTTCCTTGTCTCCTTACATCCAAACTTGCATGTGACATAAAAGTGGTCCGCCAAATGCGACAGAGGGGTCTTGGAAACAGCAGCAGCCACATTCAAAAGAAGCTGGAGGAACAGCATGCAGAGACATGGCTTCAGAAGTCCATCCTATTCATGTCTCACTCCAGGGCTGCATCCACTGGTTTGGTTGTGCCTTTAAATATCGGAGAACTCCCATCTATGTTGACTGTTCCAAAACACAGGTGGCTGATGCAAGTCTATGCTCAGGATGTGCTAAGCAGAATAGACAAAATCAAGGCTGGCATCACCTCAAACTTTGGACGTGTCCTGAAGATGGACTCGACCCAGAAAATAGTGAGAAAACTGACAGGACAAAGCCATGGAACAGCAGCATGGGCCACAAACTTGGGAAACAAGCATGGCCAAATCATCATGTCTGTACTCACAGTGAGCGAAGGTCAGGGGTTAAGCAAGATGATCGAGGGGGTCATAAAGCGGTACCAAGACGCAGGTGTTCCACCTCCAGAAATTCTTCTTTTTTTTAAGTGTCCTGTTTGGCTGTGTGGAGCTCAGAATTGGTGTCTAAGTACCAAGTAGAAGCCCAACAGATTTACTTTCACAAGCGGAGCAGTACAGCTTTTGCTATAGTACTCCACTTGATATATCTGTGAAAAATCTTTATTATGAATTGCTGGGGGTTTTATTTCCTGATGTTATGGAGGGAAAGAAAGAAAGAAGTTGAAGAAGAGAGGTAGGAAACAAAATGTCATGAGAGAGTGTGAGTTGAAAATACAAGAGAGGAAAGGGAACAAAGAAAACACAGGAAAACATTGAAGTCTGCCTCCATACCCACAGGACGGCAGAGAGAGGGGAAAAAACAAAACACGAAAAAGGAACATTGACAAAACAAACCTAACATCGTGAACTAAGAACTACACAACCACATCACACAAGAATGGATATAAAAATACAACAACAATGTCACAGAAAAACTCATGGTACCGATTAATCAAGCACTATTAATGATAACCTCAGCCCAAGAATATATCTGTAAACACCAGAGACCCCACATCTATGTGTGTGTGTTAGCATGCTGGTGCATATAAGGTTTCTCCATAAGAGTGTTCGATAGCTGGTGTGAGCAGGCATCAATCCGTCTCCCAGGAATCGATGCACACATGAAGGAGATCAGAGCCAAGATGTCCAAAGGACCACCAGGGCCCCAGGCGGACCAGCCTGGGGCCGACTGCATCCCCCAAGAGAGGAGCAAAGGAGAACCCCAGGGGAACATCCAGCGGCTACTATGCAGGGGCCCGGGGGGCAGCAGTGACGAGCCCACAGGCCCCGCCGGCTACCAGTCCACCAGGGCGGGCCGGTCCATGGGTGCCCCACCCCCCAGGAGAGACCCGACAAGGGACTGCCCGACGAGGGGCCTCCGGCACCGCAGGGGCCGCGGCAGGCCGCCACGGGCCACCAACACCCTGGGCCAATCCAAACCGCCAACATCCGAGCGCCCCACCCCTGCCCCACGTCGGGGCGCCCCACTGGTAGCTGCAGCGGATGGATAGCATCCCCAGGCCAAGCTCAGCCAGCACCTGGACACCAAGTTGTACCAGCTCCCGAGTCCTGATCCCGCGCAACGCAGAGCGCCGAGACCAGGCATCCAACAAAGGCCAGGGCCGGTCCAACCCGCCAATGAACCGACCACGCACGGTGCGCACAGAACAGGTGATCGAACGAGCAGAGACGCTGGATCCGTGTCCCGCCGAGCCACCGAGCAGGCAACACTCAACAGTCCCAAACCTGGCACCCCTAAAAGAGGTGCTCCAACCAACCAAAGGAAGATATCGGCCCAGCGCATCGGCCGACCGACACACCGGCCCCCCCAGGCCCGGCCAGGCACGCACCAGGTCCGAACCGGATTGACCACCGACGCACCAGTAGGCAGGGGCATCCGTCACCGGCAGGGAGTGACGGAGGGCAAATAGGCCCCCCATTAAATGTAAGGCCTGAGGTGCGCCAGGCGAGAGGGCAGCCCAAGACCCAACCTGACAGGCAGACAAAGACATACAGACAGTCATACATTCCCTCCCTCTTAAACCCATACATTCTCACTGACTCACCAAGACACCCAAAAAAATGACGCTGTACCCTCACTCACACACCCCATACACACTTCATGCTCCCAGATCCAGGTACCGATAACCCAGTAGAGCCACCAGCCCCCGGACCCAGGAGATGGACCCCCTACCTTCTAGGACGGAGACAAGCAGACCGCCAAGGGCCCCACAGTGGCGAGGCAGCCCGACAGCCCAGGACCCTGAACAGATCACCTGTTCCTCCTCCGGTCCCCAACCGCTGATGGCCGGTAGCAAACAGGGGTGTAAGAAGACCCCTAGCCTCTATCCTCCCGCTCGAGTATGGTGTTGATGCATGTTGTAATAATGTGCATTTAAAACAGAGGGGTGGGATGTGGGGAAGGCAGCCACACATTCCCCAACCCCCACCCTGAGCCCTCAGTGTCTGTATGTGGTTTAACAGTGGGCACCGGCAACAGAGGTGAAGCTGATTGAACCGCTCCCCTCTGGATGCCGAAAAGTGTGCCCACCCCAAAGTCCCTACATGTGTGTCGCATGAAAATGTTATAAGTGGGAGTGTCTAAGTTGTATATTAAAATTGGGACGCAGGATGCCACGGGATAGCGAGAAGGGAAACCCCTCCTCGCACCCCAGTGATGTGCCCATGCCCCAAGACCCTATTTGAGTGGTAAAGTGATGGAGCGGGTGGACAGAGGTGTTGGGGGATGGGGAGGGAAGGACTGGGAGACAAAATTTCTTCCCAGGGAGCCAGCTCCCCCACTGACCCCAATAGGCACCGCTGTTCACCGGGATCCACCAGGGGAGGGAGGCCATGGCATGTTCAACCCGGGGCCCACGGCCACAGCACCACCAAGCCCCATGGACCCCGAGGCAGTCCCCCCAGCCCCATCCCAGAAGGAGAACTAACCCCACCCTCACATTCGCTCTACTATCAGAACACAAAAGACACTAGACACCCAGGTTGAGTTCGACCCCCCCCTCCAGCACACCCCTCCCCCCCCCGTCCAAGGGCCCTCATTGGGGGAGAGCACCTGTCGCTAGTTAGCCTCCCCCACAGCAAAGGAGGCCCCCAGCGCCACCTGCACATCGGAGGCCCCCGCAGCCCAAACCCCGGCGACGTACCCGCCCAGACCAGGAGCAAACCAATGAACCGGGCGGCCGACCCACCAGGCCGACATCCACCATCCCCATTCCCTTGTGGAGCAACCACTGCTGCTCAATGGCCCGGCAGGCAACCAAACCCAGCGCCCCACCCACCTGCCCTGCATGCCCACTACCCGGCCAGTCCACCCGCAGGTCCGACCGAACCTGGGCAAACGCCCGACCAAAGCGCCCCGCAACGCACAAAGACCAAGACCTAGGAGCTAAGTCCAGTGCGACAAAGGACTGATCAGGCCCAGAAATGCCACCCAGCCGCCGCGACCAGCAGCCAGGCACCCCAACCAGCAAACAAGGCGAGACGCCATACAGGGGCCGGCGATGACAATCGGCCCAGAGAAAAAGAGAGAGGCGGCTGCACATGCCGGCCGACCCCCACATGCAACAGAGACCCCATGCCGGCCGACCCCCGGCCAGGACCACAGCCAGGGAGTGCGGCGCCCAAGAGCCCCAAATCCCCAGGCCCACCCCAGACCCTACCCAGGCGCAGCACGGCCACCAGGCCAGTAACCCATGTCCGTCAGTGCAACCCCCCTAAGGCACCGCATGCAGCCATCAGGAGTTACCACCCAAAGCCACCAAAGCCCAACCCCAGGTTGGGGCCACGACGTCCAGCGCCCTGTCCGCCCAGTGATCCCACCCCCAGGGATCCCCCCCAGACGCCTCCAACCCCAAAAACCCCCACATCAGCAACAATATCCTAAACGACAAAACCAAGTGCCCCCCACCCCTACTAGGTGATGGAGCCGATCAAAGGAGCCCAGAGAGATTGATCAGATATGGAGCCAGAGGCCGTCTCAAGACCAATATGGTCCAACAAGAGATTTCTATACTGATTAATATTAAGAGCCTTTTTATTTTTCCAGTTCAGGAGGATAGTTTTCTTAGCGATGCATAAGGCAATGTGAACCATTAGAACTGACTTTGTGTCCATAGTGACATCATTTAAATCTCCTAACAGGCAAACTGAGGGAGATGGTGGGATGTTGCATTTCAGACACTTTGATAAGTCCTCACATATCTGGCACCAGAATTTCTTAACGGGTAGACAGAACCAAAGCGTATGAATATAAGTATCTGGTATATTGCTTGTGCATTGTAAGCAGGTATTAGATGACGTAAAACCCATCCTAAACATCCGTTGACCTGTATAGTGTACTCTATGAAGGATTTTGTATTGTATTAATTGCAAACTAGGATTTTTTGTTATTTTAAAGGTTCTTAAACACATCTGAGACCAGACGTTTTGGTCAAAGCTGACTGATAAATCCACCTCTCATTTTGAAATAGGTATGGCTATTGATTCATCTAACGTAGATAAAGTTTTGTATATTTTAGACAGCAATTTGGGGGGGTTGACATTAAGAAAATCTAAAACTCTTGCTGGAATTTGTAATTCAACTGTATTGAGCCTAAATTTACCTTTAATACTAGATTTAATTTGTTGAAATTCTAAGAATTTGTTTTTATCAATTCCATATTGTGTAATTAATGTATTAAATGGGATAAAGTCTGTTCCTTCAAATATGTGTTCCAGGTATTCATTCCCATTACACCTCCAGTCTGGAAAACTTATCATACATTTTTTTTGCAAGATGTTGGGGTTATTCCAGATGGGTGTACGTCTGCATGGGATTATTGTGGACTCTGTCATTTTTAGAAACTCCCATCATGCTGTCAGAGAGGAGCTGATATTTATGCTTTTAAAGCATTCATGTCGTTTTATATTTGAGCTAATAAATGGTAGGTCTGAAAGTTTTATCTTATTGCATAGTGTCTGTTCTACGTCTATCCAGGACTCATCTAGGTAGCTATGTTTTAACCATCTTGAGATGTATTGGAGCCTGTTGGCTAAGAAATAATGATGGAAGTTTGGTAGATCTAGACCTCCTTTTTCTTTGGTCTTCTGCAGAGTTTTTAAGCTGATACGTGGGGGTTTATCTTTCCAAAGAAATTTAGAGACAGAGGAGTCCAGAGATCTAAACCAGTCTAGTGATGGTTTACTTGGGATCATTGAGAATAAGTAGTTGATTCTGGGCAAAACCATCATTTTTATTGAAGCAACCCTTCCCATAAGTGATATGGGTAGGGATTTCCATCTAGCAAGATAATCTTCCACTTTTTTTAAAAGTGGGATGTAGTTTAGCTTTATTAAATCTGCCAGTCTTGGTGAGACATTGATACCTAAATAAGTAATATTCCCTGACTGCAGTTGTGTATTAGTTGGATTCTGGACAGAACAATTGATTGGAAGAACTGTAGATTTTAACCAATTTATAGAATAATCTGAAACGTTTGAGTAAGAGTTTATCAACCCGATAACCTGAGAGAAAGAGGTTTGTGAATGCTGGAGAAAAAGTAATACATCATCTGCATAAAGACTGATTTTATGTTCTATGTTATTGTATTTTATGCCTTAAATATTGTGAGTTTGCCTGATTGCTGCAGCTAGTGGTTCAATAAAAATAGCAAACAGGGAGGGAGAGAGAGGACATCCCTGCCTGGTACCTCTCTGAAGATAAAACCTAGATGATGTTTGGTTATTAGTCCTGATACATGCTGTTGGTGAACTGTATAATATTTTCAACCAGTTTATAAAATAATTTCCAAAGCCAAATTTATGTAAGGTTGCAAATAAGAATTTCCAGTTAACTCTATCAAATGCTTTTTCTGCATCTAGAGATAATATATTAGTTTTAATGTTTTTACAGTAAGAAAAATCTATTAAATCTATTAATCTACGTGAATTTGTGGATGAATGTCCCCCTTTTAAAAAACCAATTTGATCAGGATGTATTATAAGAGGAGTTACTTTCTCAATCCTTTTTGCGAGGGCTTTGCAGATTATTTTAAGAGCAACATTAATGAGGGATATGGGATGATAGCTGGAAGGAAACAAAGGTTCTTTGCCTGATTTTAGTAGAAGACCAATGTAGGCAGAATTCATATTTGGTGGGAGTCTGCCATTTTCCTTGGTTTCCTGCAGCATTCTGTGGAATGTTGGTGCCCGAATATTCCAGAATTCTTTATAGAACTCTGCTGAAAATTCATCTGGGCATGGAGGCTTTTTGTTGGGCATGCTTTGGAGGGCCTCCTGGAGTTCAGCCGCTGTTAGTGGTGAATCCAGGGCCATCACTTGACTTTCAGATAATTTAGGTAGTGATATGTTATCCAAAAATTGTTCAATTTCAAGATCTGATGGGTTTATCTCTGGTGAGTATAAAGCCTTGTAAAATTCTTTAAAGGTGTTGTTTATTCTTCATATACTGTATTCCCGGTCTGATCTTTAATAGCAGATACAGTTGTTTTTTCTTTATTAATTTTAAACTGGTTAGCCAAAAATCTACCTGATTTATTACCTTGTTCAAAGTTTTCTATCCTAAGTCTTTGAATTAAGAACTGGGTCCGTTTATTAATAATTTAATTTAATTCTAGCTTTGCTTTACGGATTTTGCCTAGTCTCTCCTCATCTAGAGAAGCTTCTAACGAATTAATAGCTTCTTCTAATTCCTGAATAAGTTTTTTTTCTATTTTCTTTTTATTTGAATAGAATGAGATTATTTTACCTCTAATCACAGCTTTCCCTGCCTCCCAAAGAATGGATGGTGACGTACCATGTATATCATTATATTCCAAATAAGAAGCCCACTCTTTTTCAAAATATTTAATAAATTCTTTATCCTTAAGTAATGACATATTTAATCTCCAATTTTTGCTTTGAGGCGTTTCTATTTTATTTACTAAAGTTAAAGAAACAGGAGCATGATCGCTAACAGCTATAGGGTGTATCTCAGTGTCTGAAATGTCAGTCAACAGCGAGCTGCTGACTAACAAATAATCCAGTCGAGAATGGTGGACATTTGAGAAGAAAGTATATTTTTTGTCATTGGGGTGAAGAGATCGCCATGCATCGCAAAGTCCATAATTGCTCATGTACTGTTTGACTATATCTATAGATTTCCAGCTGCACTGAGTCCCTGCTCTGCTGAGCCCGTCTATTTCTTAATTTAAACCAAAGTTGAGGTCGCCCCCAAGAAGAAGTGAGCAATCCATGTGTTCAAGGAGCACCGAGAAGAAGGAATGAAAGAATGAGGGGTCATCAACATTTGGACCATATATACTGACAATACAAAAATTTTGGTTATGTATAGATAGTTTTACTATAATAAATCTACCCTCTGGATCTGTAACTGTATCTATTACTGTAAAATTAACATTTTTATTTGTTAATATTGCTACTCCCCTTTGTCTAGAGTTATAGCATGCAGAAAACACATTAGGAAACTCAGGGGATTTAAGATCAACTGCAGCTGAGGTAGATTTATGGGTTTCTTGTACTAAGACGACATCTGCCTTCAATCTTTTAAGCTGGTTAAAAATCTTAACTCTTTTCTCTCTGGTGCCAGCTCCATGAACATTCCATGTGACAAACCTTAGAGTAGCCATAGTTTTGAGACAAAAGTTGTAAAGTCCATATCACCATAGAAACAGATAAACACAGGTGCATTATTAGTTTGTGCTTGGGGTTGCCTGATTGAAAATCCAGAAGCCGAGATATAAGAAAGTGAGAAAAAGAAGAAAGTTGCGAAGGTGTGAAGGGTGAGGGTGAGAGAGAAAGAAATAGTTATGTTATGAAAAAATTCTGTGTGTGTGTGTGAGTGATAAAAGAAGAAAAAAGGAGTGACAAAGACATTTGGTGATAGACATGTGAAGATGAGAAAAGAAAAAAGAGCCAGTATCCCAGTGCTTAGCCCTGGCCCCGCACACATTGAGTAATGTAAACAACTTTACAGAGCTGTGCTAACATTAGATTATAGTTGACTGATAAAACAACTCTTATCTGACCAGTGTTACATGACTAATAAAGCCAAGGAGTAAGCTGGGGGTCCCTGAACAGCTGCCCATTAACATACAGTTTATCTACCGCTACTGTAGCTCTGGTGCCTTCACTGATATATTTCTTCCTGATTGGGAACAAAACGCGCCTTCTATCCAGGATCTCCTTCGGATATTGATTGTTTACGCTGTAATTCGTTCCCCGCAGCTCTCTGCACGCGGCCTCTGACCTGCTCTTTTTGCTTGTAATGCTCAAATTTAGCAACAATAGGTCGCGCCCGGCTGTTGTTGGGCTTCTTACCTCCAAGCCGGTGGACGCGGTGAAAAGTGATGTTTTTTACCGTGTCGCTTGGGAGCTTTAACTGATGTTGGAGAAAATCTCGGACGGTGGATTCAGCGTCGTCCTCAGCCTGTTCTGGGATCCCGGGAAAACAAGATTGTCGCGCATTCCCCTGGCCTGTATATCCAAGATAGTTTCTTTCATCCTCTTACTTTCTCCGGACAGCTGCGTCATCCCCTCGGTGAGTTTCTTTACACCGTCTCTCAGCGTTTGGTTTTCTGCAGCGAGCGATGCTACCTGTTGTTGGCTGAACTCTAGAGATTCCCTTAGAACTTGAAACTCTTTGTGGAGAACCTCAACTTTTTTGTACTCCTAGGAGCTTCGTTGGAGCTCAGTCCTGCACAGTGGCCTGATTTCAACAGGATTGTTGAAGCCATTTTTGTGAAACTCTGCATGGCTTACCAAAACACAGAGTGGAAGGTGTGAGGCTTTCAAGGTGGACTCTAATCATTCGTTGATGCAAGCAAATATATATGTGTGTAGGTATTGCAGGTGCACTCGGGCACAGGAGACGACTATTCTTCAACAGGGCATCCAGTCTCCTCAGCCAGCCATGTCGGGTGTTCTAAATCAGCCATCAGCACCAAAGAAGGAAGCCGTCCAACGTGCTCCAACAAACAACCCACATCTTTGTTCTTCCTCCAGACACAGCTGGAACAGCAAAACTTAAAATAAAAAAGACTGCTGCAGCTCCGTCTCAACCTCAGCTACAGGACGCAACAGAGTTGTCTGTGGAATGTCTTCATTCTACTAGTTCATCAGGTGCCAGGCTACTTTTTCCTGTCCAGCCACTTTCTCAACCCAACCTGCCACTGTTCGTCTGTGCAAGTCCTTCAGTGTCTGGGGAATCAGGATCTACAACCCAGACAACAGATGTTCCATACACTACGCAGCAGTACAGGAAGAGGAAGCAAAAAGAGAGCAGGCTGGACAACATACACGAAAATATGAGAAAAGGCAGAAATAATAGTCTATAAACAGTGCAACCAAGAATGGAAGCCATACTCCCATAAACAATATTTTGGCAACTGGTACTGTGAAGAGACTACAACGCTCTCATTTGAAGAGTGGAGAGCTGCCATGGTTGCACGTGGTTATGGGAAAAAGAAAACTGGAACTGAGTAACTTTGAATGCAGTTTCCTGTTCAATTAATATAAAGTAACTTTATTGTGTGACTGACTTTATTTTATGTGAGTATTGTTTGCAGTTTCCTGTTCTTAAATTATTATTATTTTTTTTTTTTTTAACCAAAAACTATATCTGGGTAACATTTGCTTCTGGTGACCATATTGGGATAATGTCCTGGCAGGGGCACAAATTATTTTAAAATAATCACTCACTACAGATTATGTAGTTTAAACTAACCACAGGTTTTTATTTTTCTTAGAAAAGGTCAAATGAGTGGTAAAAGGCTTGGAATTGAAGTTTTAGCCTATTGAGGTAAAAGGAAATATCCAGAATCTGAAGCACTAGAAATAAACTGTAGGGGGAAAAAGAAAAAACTGTCTTGGGAGAAGACAATTTGAATAGAGGGAAATTTGCTTAGCACAACTGAAGCAACAAGGCACAGAGGTGTTTTTACAGTATCAGGGGGGGAAAAACAAACTTAAAAAATAAATAAATTACATAACCCTATGCTAATGAGATTGTGCACTGAACAGAACTCGTGACCGTACCTCCGAACGGGAGTCAAAAATGGTATTAACGAAAATTGATACCGCGACTAATGCGTGCAGTCCTTGGCTCAGTAGGTAGAGTATTTGTCTTGCAATCAGTGGGCTGTAGGTTCAATTCTAACTTCTGTTACATGTAGATGTGCCTCTGGGCAAGGCACTTAACCCTGAGTTGCCTACAGAGCTCTGTATCAGTGTGTGTGTAAATGTGGCTCCAGTGTAAAGCGCTTTGAGTAGTAAGCATGACTACAATAGCACTACATGAGTTTAGTCAATTTACCATAAATTTAATTGTAACATAAGGGACATCAACAAAGCCCTGTAAAATGTTTCCACACGTTTTTTTTTTATCACGGTAGAGCTGCAGAAAACCTGAGAGTCGAGATTCCGCAGGCCTTGGTAAACTATGGTTTAGCTCTAAAGTCACAGTTATGACTTTCTTCCTTGGAGAAAGATTCAGGCCAACAAACTATGGTGTAGCTCTAAAGCCATAGTTATTACTTTCTCCCTTGGAGAAGGATTCAGACCAACAGACCAACTCCTACATTTATAGATCTAAGCAACCTAAACTTAGAAATCATATCTTTTTTTGCACAGATGTTTTTATTATTTCGGTTTCTTTATGATCATTAGCAGGGCTTCAGTCAGCCTCTTCCCCAACAGTCCTGTCTTCAGAGGATAACTGTTTTTTTGCCTCGTTTTATCTGTTTAACTCTTTCAGATGGGTGCAGTCTGGCATTTGGGGAAATACAAGTACTGAGGCTCCACCAAGGACTTACTTACATATTTTTGTAAAGTTATATGTTTGTCTGTTGCATAAATGAACTCATAAGCTACAAGACGGTAATTTTCGAAAGAGGAAATAGAACTCACGTGTTCAAACACGCTTTATGCAACTAGGCACTGCTATATATTAAACAGACTTTGTAATGAGAAAAGAGGTTGTTCAGTAATCAAATATAAGCATTTGGTCAAACTCACATTCAGGTAATTTTTTAGAACAGTCAATGTTTCCAGATGGTTAGGTCAGGCGTCACTTTTTAACCTAATACTGTTTAATTCTTCTGTATTTAACACACTGCAGATACATTCATATTAAAAGTAGATCTTGTTCCTATAACCAATATACATTCACTGGCCTCTTTTTTAGGTACACCTAAACTTTGTTGGATCTACCTTTGCCTTCAGAGCTGCCTCAGTTCCTTCAGGAATAGATTGTACAAGAAATCAGAAGCATTCCCAGATGTGGACCCTGATATCTGCCAACAACATCTGATTTTTTATTTTACTTCAGTCAGCAGTATACAAAATCTTTTTCAATTTCAGATAGCATAGAAGGGACTGGAAATTTGGTTGATGGTAAATGGCCTTTACTTGTATAGCGCTTTTTTGAGTCCTTGAGGACTCCAAAGCACTTTACACTACATTCAGTCATTCACACACTGGTGATGGCAAGCTACATTGTAGCCACAGCTGCACACTGACAGAAGCGAGGCTGCCAAACAGTAGCGCCACCCTCTTACCACCACCAGTAGGCAGAAGAGTGAAGTGTCTGGCCCAAGGACACAACGACTGAGACAGACGGAGCGGGGGCTCAAACTGGCAACCTTTCGGTTACAAGACGAATTCCTCACTCCTGAGCCACAGTCGCCTCATTTTTTTTGAAGAATCAAAAAGTATATGCTGGCACAGCCAATGAAAAACCTTAAAAAACATTAATAGAATAAAACTTAATTTCAAATAGGAGAGTTTCGTGATAGCTGGACAGGACTGACAGGAAAACGAAACAGAGTCCTCTCTGTTTTGTTTTCCTGTCAGTTTTTAAAGTTACCCTACAGAACAGTTCAATGTGCACTAAGTTCTACACATGAACATTCTGCATGTGTTCAGGTAAAAACAACACTGTTTTCTTTCAGCACATGCGTACCGAACCAACACGGGTGTACTGGATGTTTCTGGTACGAGTATCAGAAACGAGATTGTAACAGTACACGTGTACTGTTACAATCCTTGTATATCCTCATAAGCCTGTTGTCTGATCATTTTTTAAAATAACCTTTGAGTTTAAACTAATGTGAGTGCACTTCCCCTGAGAGAAGATGTCAGTACACTAGATCTTTATCACACAATCCTGTAACAACTTTAAAGAATATGTTCCATTTTCGATTTCCTCAGCATCACAGAAAAACAGCAGAGTGCAGTAATTTAATTTCTACCCTCTTTAAAAATTGAGGTTCTTGTTCATAGTTTTACTTCCTTGTTGTGTGTGGCATTAGAAAATGTAGCCCCCCTAAAAAAAGGAAATAATTCAGAGGGGTTTGGTTCCCTGCTTTGATTAGGACATATGTACTTTAAAGGACAACGCTTTAAATTGAGGAGAAAATGGAGCTCTACACATCTAGAGGAATTGAACTTAACCTTGAAAAACTGTTTATAAAAAGATTAGGGCTGTCAAAATTGACGAGTTAACGCAGGTTAATTAATTTGTGGAATTAATCGTATTAATTCTACAAATTAAGGATTCAAGGATTCAAGGAACTTTTATTGTCATACCATCTCATGTTAAATGTGATGGTATGAAATTAGGACTCAGGTCTGGAATTATAGGCCATTTAAATTAAATTAGTGAAAAACATTATTTAAATAAATGTAATAAATAAATAAAAATAAATGTGCTCTACAGGACACAGCTGGAGTTCAGCAGTCTAACAGCTGCAGTGAAGAAGCTGTTATTGAGCCTGGTGGTCTTGCTCTGTATGCTCCTCAGCCGCCTGCCTGAGGGCAGGGGCTGAAACAGGCTATGAGCCGGATGGGTGGAGTCCTTCAGGATGCGGAGGGCCCGTCCCCTGCATCGGGACGTGTAGAGGTCCGAGGTGGTGGGA
>OY747722.1:33180000-33275000 GCA_963556495.2 Valencia hispanica | reverse complement strand
GAATTATTTAGAAAAAGCGGCCTCTGTGAGACCATCGGCAGCGACCTTTGCCCTTTTACCTTTCCCGAGGTGGTACGGGTCCGAAACTCAGCACGGCAGTCGCCTGTGGTGCCCCGATGGAAGCCTGCGAGTTTCAGACCCCTGGCTCAAAGCCTCGATGGGTTACGGGGGTAAGGCCCCCGTTTCATTTAGGGTCACTTTTGACAAATACACTGTCTCTTTGGCCGCAGCGCGGAGACCTTTCGAGCTGGGGGCCTCATATTCGGAGCAGGCGACCCCCCGGAGCCAGTGAACAAGGAACCGTGCAGAAAAACCCCCAAAACCCTTTAGAAATTTTTTACCCCCTGGACTCAAATGCTGAACATCAGGTCCTGTCAGCCCTTAATAATCAAGCTCCATCATACATCAGATATCTAATTGTTCCATATGTTCCTAAAAGAGCCCTTCTTTCTCAGACTGCAGGTTTACTTGTAGTTCCTAGGATCTCTAAAAGTAGAATGGGAGGCAGATCTTTTAGTTATCAGGCTCCTCTCCTGTGGAACCAGCTCCCAGCTTTAGTCCGTGAGGCAGACACTCTGTTTACTTTTAAGGCCAGGCTTAAAACTTTCCTTTTTGATAAAGCTTATAGTTAGAGTGGCTTAGGTCATCCTGAGCTATCTCTGTAGTTATGCTGCTATAGGCTTAGACTGCTGGAGGACAGACTTACCAATTTTCTTCACTCTGCTACTTCCTTTTCTCCTACGACTCTCCAGTTGTATTACAGTACATTCTGTTATTTCGACTGTTAACTTTGTTTTCTCTCAGTGTTTTTCTCCCCATCGAAGATACACCTGGTCTGGTATCCTGCTTGGCTGCAATGCCCTGTTGGACGGGGGTCATCGACTGGGATGGTCCTCTCAGTAACTGAACATCCACTGTGTCCTGTTATCAACTTTTTACTTTCTGTAACATAGAAAGTTCTCTTATATCGGATCTTCTGTTCCTTCTGTGTTCTGCTCTGTCTTCTCAAACCCCCAGACGGTCGTGGCAGATGGCCGCTCCTACTGAGCCTGGTTCTGTTGGAGGTTTCTTCCTGTTAAAGGGGAGTTTTTCCTCTCCACTGTCGCTACATGCTTGCTCAGTATGAGGGATTGCTGAAGGATTGCTGTGGTTGGAAATCTGCCCAACCTCACGCCAATGACTGACGCAATCTGCTGGGATTCCTTAAATAGGAAACTTTTTAACTGATTGGAATGTTTGTATCATTGTATTGAAATGACTTCTTGTTAAGTGCCTTGAGATGACATCTGTTGTGAATTGGCGCTATATAAATAAACTGAATTGAATTGAAATTGTCAGGCTTGTGGATCCTTACACCCTCTTAGTTGAGTGTGGGTATTGGGAGGACGTGTCTTTCCAAAGGTCGTACGTGTCTGAAATTTTAATATGTGGTTCGGGGGCCTGAGACGAGCGCAGGAGCGTCTGTTCGGTCTCCGTCGGGCCAGTACTTTTCGAAGGGCGGGCGGTCGAAATGTCAACTTTCGCCCAGTCTCTTTTGCTGCCGTTGCCACAAATAAGGACCAAACTGCTCGGGACTCATCCTGCCGCATCCACACGAGGCCCAGATCACGGTCCCAAAGTCCCCTGTTCGTAGACCCTGCAGGAGGCTAAGTAGCTCTACGGTGGTCCTACCGCAACGGGACGAAAGCTTTTCAGCATAAGTCATAGCGGCAAGCGACAGTCAAATCTCAGACCGCCAGGTCAAAGCGTTGGTGAGAAATGTGAGAAAAGGCCTCAAAACACATAAATCCCATCCCCCGCTCCAAGACACAGAGAGGAGAAAAGCTGGGAGAAAGCTCTTTCAGAGTCTGGGTCAAAAACGGGTCACTTTAAAGTAGCCCAAAATGAAGGAGTCAAAATGATGAGACAGGGTCATGGGGTCATGTTTTCATTTCGGGCTACTTTTCTATAGCTTCAAAAGTAGCCCAAATAGAAAATAACAAAAGGTGCCTGTCTCTTTGGCCACGGCGCGGAGATCTTTCAACCTGGGGGCCCCGTATTCGGAGCAGGCGACCCCCCAGAGCCAGCGAACAACGAACCGGGCAGAGAAAACCCCAAAACCCTGTAGAATTTCTTTACCCCCAGACTCAAATACCAAATGTCAGGCCCTGTCAGACTCATGGCTTCCAACACCCTCTTAGATGTCTTTCTGAAGGTCGTACGAGTCTGAAACTTTAATATGTCGTTCAAGGGCCCGAGACGAGCGCAGGAGCGTCAGTCTGGTCCCTGTCGGGCTAGCACTTTTTGAAGGGCGGGGAGCTGGATGGTCGTCTCTCGCCCAGTCTCTTTGACTGCCGTCGCCACAAAAACGGACCAAACTACGTGGAACTCGTCGTGCCGCATCCACTCGAGCCCCAGATCGTGCTCCCAAAGGCCAGCTTCCGTAGACCCTTCGGGAGGCTAAGTAGGTCTACGGCAGTCCTACCGCAATGGGACGAAAGCTTTTCAGCATAAGGCAGAGCGGCAAGCGACATAGTGAAATTTCAGACCGCCAGGTCAAAGCGTCTGTGAATTATCCACCTATAGACCCTCATCTCTGACCGTTCCCGAGGCGACACGGGTCTGAAACTCGGCAGCGCGGATGCACTTTTTGCCCCGATGCGTGTGCTCAAATTTCAGATCCCTGGCTTATAGCGTTGGTGAAATACTCAGAAAAAGGGGGCTGGAAGGCCTCGTGGGGACCATCAGCGGCGACCTTTGCCCTTTTACCTTTCCCGAGGTGGCACGGGTCCGAAACTCAGCACGGCGGTTGCCTGTGGCGCCCCGATGGAAGCCTGCGAGTTTCAGACCCCTGGCTCAAAGCCTCGATGGGTTACGGGAGTAAGGCCCCCGTTTCATTTAGGGTCACTTTTGACAAATACACTGTCTCTTTGGCCGCAGCGCGGAGACCTTTCGAGCTGGGGGCCTCATATTCGGGGCAGGCGACCCCCCAGAGCCAGTGAACAAGGAACCATGCAGAAAAACCCCGAAAACCCTTTAGAATTTTTTTACCCCCTGGACTCAAATGCTGAACATCAGGTCCTGTGAGGCTTGTGGATTCTTACACCCTCTTAGCTGAGTGTGGGTATTGGAGGACATGTCTTTCCAAAGGTCGTACGTGTCTGAAATTTTTATATGTCGTTCGGGGACCCGAGACGAGCAGAGGCGCGTCGGTTCGGACCCTGTCGGAGCTGTTACTTTTCGAAGGGCGGGCGGTTCAAAGGTCGCTTTTCCCCCCCTCTCTTTTGCTGCCGTTGCCACAAATAAGGACCAAACTGCTTGGGACTCATCGTGCCACATCCACTCGAGGCCCAGCTCACCCTCCCAAAGTCCCCTGTCCGTAGAACCTTCAGGGGGCTAAGTAGCTCTGCGGGGGTCCTACCGTTACGGGATAAAAGTTTTTCAGCATAAGGCACAGTGGCAAGTGACAGTCAAATCTCAGACCGCCAGGTTAAGTATCCACCCGTAAATTTTGGTGGCTTTTTTTTCCTTTTTTTTTCCAAAAACATGTCCTTTTGGCCACAGCGCGGAGACCTTCGACTCCGGGGGCCCCGGATTTGGAGCAGGCGACCCCCCGGAGCCAGTGAACAATGATCTGGCGGAAAACCCCCCCGAAACGCTGTAAAATTTACCCCCCTCAAAAACTGAATGTCCGGCCCTGTCAGATTTAAGGCTTCTAACGCCCTCGAATCCGGGTCAGGGAATTGGGAGCACATGTCTTTCCGAAGGTCGCACGAGTCTGTAATTTTCATATGTCGTTCGGGGGCCCGAGACGAGCGCAGGAGCGTGATCGTGGTCCCCGTCGGACCAGTACTTTTCGAATCGCGGGGAGGTAAAAGGTCGCCTCATTCCACTCTCTTTGGCCGCCGTCGCCACAAAAACGGACCAAACTGCGTGAAACTCGTCGTGCCACACCCACCGGAGGCCCAGATCACGCTCCCAAAGGCCCGTGTTCGTAGGCCCTCCAAGAGGCCAATTAGCCCGACGGCGGTCGTAGCGCAACGGGCCGAAAACAGCCCGCCACGAGGCAGGGTGGCACGTGACCTAGTCAAAGTTCAGACCCCTGGATCAAAGCGTTGATGAGTAATGAGAGACGAAGCCTCAAAACACATCAATCCCATCCCCCGGTCCCAGACTCAGCGAGGGAGGGGCAAAGCAGGTACAGGCATCATCAATTAGCCCATCTGTTCTTCTTGGAGAGTTGGCGAGCAAGAAGGTAGGTCCATTATTTTTGAGCATTATACATGAAGATAAAGCTTTATTTTCACACAATGGGTAAATCCTCAGTCTTGCAGAAGGAAAAAGAATTGCAACAATGTTATAACAGGAAATTTTGTCATTTATTACAACGTCATAACATGAGATTTTGCCATTTATTACATAGTGATATGTTATGGAAATTGGCTATATTGATATCAATGCCTTCTAGAGCAAAGTGTTAATGACATGGATTATTCCTGAGCACAAAAGTAAGCAATTTGGCAGACATGAGGTGGGCTAGCTTAAATGCTGCATGTTGGGAATTTGTCATCTGAATTTTCCGTCCAATCGGTGTAACCGAACGTTACGCACACCGCCGATGGGGGTTCGGCTACCCTACCCTACCCTATACGCATGAACATTCTGATTAAATAAAAATTAAATTACAATTAAAAAAGAAATAAAAATTTGAAATTTTCAAATGAAATCAGATGAAATACACTTCCTGAATACATACATTTTTTTTCTATGAATAATTATTACAGTGTCATAATCATTCTCCAAACATAGACTTTGGAGATACTTTAAAAATAGGTCGGTTATCAATATGCCTACTTGGAGAGGTTGACGTTTGCGTGGAATTGCCCTACTGTCTTTAAATTGTCATGTGTGCTGTGCATCTGTTTATAATTGCCTTCCAGTAAATGATCAGTCTCATAGTATCGAATGTGTTCATGCTCTCTTGCTGTATTGATCTTTCTCTTGCTTTGTGCATCATGTGTAATGTGTGTTTGATGCCAGTTTGCCACTTTTACTTTTATTTTCCAACGTTCCATTCCATGTTTGTTTGTTTTGTTTTTTTAAATCACCAAATCATGTCAAGCATGTGTGAACCAACTTTTTCTTTCTCTACTTTTAAAGATGACAAAACCCAGGAGCGTCGGAGTTTGTCCTTTGTGCAACAAGGCTCTACAGCTTGTGTCAAAGCATCTGAAAGAGTTCCACCTGGTGGAATACGCGACGGAGAGGGACCTCCTGAACAAAATTTCCACCAACAGGATCATGATTCCGGCAGGACCCTGCCCCATTGTCAACTGTGCGCCATACCTCCTCAATGTTGAGAAACATTTGATGGCGCACAGTGACCTGACCGTGCGGCGGCTGAAGGCGGAGAGGTCGGCCCTCAAGAGGAGGGTTGCCCTCCAGCTTTTGCGAGAGTTGCGGGCGACGAACCCACAGCCGCCCATGGTCAGCTGCCTGGATCTTGAGGAGCAGGCCGGCAGATCCAGCCCCCGGGCCTGCGGGAACCCCGACTGCGCTTCCACGGTGAACGATCTGACCTCGGAGGTCCGTCGCCTTCAGGACGCTTTGGCTGACGCCAAGGTTAGTGAATGAAATATACATACCAAATATACATTTTATCCATGATCGATTTCTTTGAATAAATGAGCGGCTCTTTGAACAACAACACTTTCTTTTTTCCCTCTGCAGAGGCAGTTGTTGGTGCAGGGCCAGCAGCCCCAGGTCCAGCCTCAGCCCCAGGTCCAGCCTCAGCCCCAGGACCGGCCCAGGCCCCAGCCTCAGCCCCGGCCCCTGCCCTCCTCTTCCTCCTCTGACTCCTCCTCATCTGAGGATGAGCCCCAGCATCCCCGGCCCCTGCCCTCCTCTTCCTCCTCTGACTCCTCCTCCTCTGAGGATGAGCCCCGGCATCCCCGGCCCCTGCCCTCCTCTTCCTCCTCTGACTCCTCCTCTTTTGAGGAGTCCAAGCAGCCCCACCAGCCTGAGCAGTCACAGCAGCCCGAGCAGCCTGAGCAGCCCCATCAGCCTGAGCAGTGGGAGCAGCCTCAGCCCAAGCAGCCCAAGCAGCCTCAGCCCCAGCAGCCTCAGCAGCCTCTCGCAAAGAGGAAGCTGCCTTTTGCAGACACCCACCCCACTGAGGTAAGAAGATACTGTATTTTCTTTTTAAATTTAATTTTTAAACGATCAGTTATTACTGTGCCAAAATCATTTTGTCTTTGGGCCAAAGCTTGTCACTTGATCAGGTCTCGTTGTTGTTTTTATCTCTACCCAGGAGCCCGCAGACACAGAGGCCCCGACCCAGAGGAAGAGGAAACGTCCTTCCTCTTCCTCTGGCCGTGCTGCAGAAGGGGAGGAGAAAGAGAGCCCTGACGATGTGAGTGAGAACGGATCGGTTCATGGATAATTTCATAAATCTCAACCAAGTTTAGAACCGATGAAGCTATGTGGTCATGTAGCGACGTTGTTAAGGGTGTTTCGATTTCTTCTTTTGGGAGGAGGTGGTGGCCGAGAAGCAGCTGTCCCCGGCAGAGAGGGCGTTAAGAGCCTTGGCCCCCTACTTTAAGGGGAAAAGTAGGGGGTCCAAGCTCAGGACCATCTGCCTGGGCACCTCTCTTGGTAAGAAAGAACACAGTGTATTTGCAGGTGTGTGGAGTGTTTTTACCCTACATTCATCATCTTGTCTCGCATCTTTGCAGACGCCTACATGGAGGAGTACATGGGGTTCATCTTTTGCCCAGAAGGAACTTCGAAGATGCAAGAAAACGCAGTGTCGAAGATCAGCCGAGCGAAGGTGTTTCTAAAATTCATGATGCTCTGTTGGTCTTCGATCAGCTACTGGACTTGGGAGTTCCTCTTCAACGTGGCACTGATGAAGTCGTGAGTACTGAATCTTGGAAGAAGTGACCTCACTGCCTTCTATCTGTGTACTCCACAATGTTTCATTCTATGTACTGACTTGCTGACCTCCCATGTTTTTATTTTTCACATAATCAAGACTGTTCTGCGTAAGCTCACGCGTCTCGTTTGATTTCTTCTTCACACAGCTACCCGGCGGTCCTGAGAAAGGTTGGCCTGGCCCCCACCGCCAGTGCAACCCCCCCAAGGCACCGTATGCAGCCATCAGGAGTTACCACCCAAAGCCCAACCCCAGGCCGGCCACGACGTCCAGCGCCCCATCCGCCCAGTGATCCCACCCCCTGGGGTCCCCCCCAGACGCCTCCAACTCCAAAACCCCCACATCAGCAACAGTGTCCCAAACGACAAAACCAAGTGCCCCCCACTAGGTGATGGAGCCGATCAAAGGAGCCCAGAGAGATTGATCAGATATGGAGCCAGAGGCCGTCTCAAGACCAATATGGTCCAACAAGAGATTTCTATACTGATTAATATTAAGAGCTTTTTTATTTTTCCAGTTCAGGAGGATAGTTTTCTTAGCGATGCATAAGGCAATGTGAACCATTAGAACTGACTTTGTGTCCATGGTGACATCATTTAAATTTCCTAACAGGCAAATGGAGGGAGATGGTGGGATGTTACATTTCAGACACTTTGATAAGTCCTCACATATCTGGTACCAAAATTTCTTAACAGGTGGACAGAACCAAAGCGCATGAACATAAGTATCTGGTATATTGCTTGTGCATTGTAAGCAGGTATTAGACGATGTAAAACCCATCCTAAACATTCGTTGACCTGTATAGTGTACTCTATGAAGGATTTTGTATTGTATTAATTGCTAATGAGGATTTTTTGTTATTTTTAAAAGGTTCTTAAACATATCTGAGACCAGACGTTTTGGTCAAAGCTGGCTGATAAATCCACCTCCCATTTTGAAATAGGGATGGCTATTGATTCATCTAGTGTAGATAAAGTTTTGTAAATTTTTTAGACAGCAATTTGGGGGGGTTGAGATTAAGAAAATCTAAAACTCTTGCTGGAATTTGTAATTCAGCTGTATTGAGCCTAAATTTACCTTTAATAATAGATTTAATTTGTTGATATTCTAAGAATTTGTTTTTATCAATTCCATATTGTGTAATTAATGTATTAAATGGGATAAAGTCTGTTCCTTCAAATATATGTTCCAGGTATTCAATTCCATTGCACCTCCAGACTGGGAAACTTATCATACATTTTTTTTGCAAGATGTCGGGGTTACTCCAGATGGGTGTACGTCTGCATGGGATTATTGTGGACTCTGTCATTTTTAGAAACTCCCACCATGCTGTCAGAGAGGAGCTGATATTTATGCTTTTAAAGCATTCATATTGTTTTATTTTTGAGCTAATAAATGGTAGGTCTGAAAGTTTTATCTTATTACATAGTGTCTGTTCTACGTCTATCCAGGACTCGTCTAGGTAGCTATGTTTTAACCATCTTGAGATGTATTGGAGCCTGTTGGCTAAGAAATAATGATGAAAGTTTGGTAGATCTAGACCTCCTTTTTCTTTGGTTTTCTGCAGTGTTTTTAAGCTGATACGTGGGGGTTTATCTTTCCAAAGAAATTTAGAGATAGAGGAGTCCAGAGATCTAAACCAGTCTAGTGATGGTTTACTTGGGATCATTGAGAATAAGTAGTTGATTCTGGGCAAAACCATAATTTTTATTGAAGCAACCCTTCCCATAAGTGATATGGGTAGGGATTTCCATCTAGCAAGATCATCTTCCACTTTTTTTAAAAGTGGGATGTAGTTTAGCTTTATTAAATCTGCCACTCTTGGTGAGACATTGATACCTAAATAGGTAATATTCCCTGACTGCAGTTGTGTATTAGTTGGATTCTGGACAGAACAATTGATTGGAAGAACTGTAGATTTTAACCAATTTATAGAATAATCTGAAACATTTGAGTAAGAGTTTATCAACCCGATTACCTGAGAGAAAGAGGTTTGTGAATGCTGGAGAAAAAGTAATACATCATCTGCATAAAGACTGATTTTATGTTCTATGTTATTGCATTTTATGCCTTTAATATTGTGAGTTTGCCTGATTGCTGCAGCTAGTGGTTCAATAAAAATAGCGAACAGGGAGGGAGGGAGAGGACATCCCTACCTGGTACCTCTCTGAAGATAAAACCTAGATGATGTTTGGTTATTTGTCCTGATACATGCTGTTGGTGAACTGTGTAATATTTTCAACCAGTTTATAAAAGAATTTCCAAAGCCAAATTTATGTAAGGTTACAAATAAGAATTTCCAGTTAACTCTATCAAATGCTTTTTCTGCATCTAAAGATAATATATTAGTTTTAATGTTTTTACAGTAAGGAAAATCTATTAAATCTATTAATCTACGTGAATTTGTGGATGAATGTCTCCCTTTAATAAAACCAGTTTGATCAGGATGTATTATAAGAGGGGTTACTTTCTCAATCCTTTTTGCGAGGGGTTTGCAGATTATTTTAAGATCAACATTAATGAGGGATATGGGACGATAGCTGGTGGGAAACAAAGGGTCTTGCCTGATTTTAGTAGAAGACTAATGTAGGCAGAATTCATATTTGGTGGGAGTCTGCCATTTTCCTTGGTTTCCTGCAGCATTCTGTGGAATGTTGGTGCCAGAATATTCCAGAATTCTTTATAGAACTCTGCTGGAAATCCATCTGGGCCTGGAGCCTTTTTATTGAGCATGCCTTGGAGGGCCTCCTGGAGTTCAGCCGCTGTTAGTGGTGAATTCAGGGCCATCGCTTGACTTTCAGATAATTTAGGTAGTGTTATGTTATCAAAAAAAAATTCAATTTCATGATCCGATGGATTTATCTCTGGTGAGTATAAAGCCTTGTAAAATTCTTTAAATGTGTTGTTTATTCTTCCAGGATCATATACTGTATTCCCGGTCTGATCTTTAATAGCAGATAGTTGCTTTTTCTTTATTAATTTTAAGCTGGTTAGCCAAAAATCTACCTGATTTATTACCTTGTTCAAAGTTTTCTATCCTAAGTCTTTGAATTATGAACTGGGTCTGTTTTTATTAATAATTTGATTTAATTCTAGCTTTGCTTTACCGATTTTGCGTAGTCTCTCCTAATCTAGAGAAGCTTCTAATGAATTAATAGTTTCTTCTAATTTCTGAATACGTTTATTTTCCATTTTCTTTTTATTTGATGAGAATGAGATTGTTTTACCTCTAATCACAGCTTTCCCTGCCTCCCAAAGAATGGATGGCGACGTACCAGGGAGGTCATTATATTCCAAATTAGGGATGGGCATAATTAATCAACGATCGATTAATTGATCATTAAGAATTTCATTGATGACATTTTTTTTACCAATCAATTAAAGCATGTTCTGTTGCATAGTGTGAGTTTTGAAGGAATGCAATTAATTTTGCTATGTGGCAGTAATTAAACACTTTAACCCACGAGGGCGATGACTGAAAATAAAACCCACAGGCCGACTCAGTTTCTTGCCAGTTTCTGTGTATTTCAAAAGTAGCATTGTCATGAAGAGGTCGCAGCAAAGTGTGGTGTGGGACCACTGACTGAAAAAAACAAACAAACCAAAAAGTCTCGGTTCACTGCCAACACTGCGAAGCTGTGTATAAGTACTTGAACGCACTTCCAACCCTGGTTAGAAGCGGAGCATCCTGCTCTTGGTCTCAACCTAGCATCAAGTCGATGTTAGCACGGAGGAGCCGAGATGCACAACGAGCAAACAAGATTCCAGAGGCTTGCCAAGTTAGCACGGAGGTATGTTTATCACAGCGACGTCTGTCCCCTCACAGCAGGTGATCTCGGCGCTGCAGGTCAGATGCAACAACAGCCTGGTGACCGTCAGTCTGGTCACCAGGCTGCTTTCGCTTCTCCCAGCGCATGTTAACATGCTCATCTTTCTCAACAAAAATCAGTAGACTGGTGCTAAAGTTGTATATAAGTTACGGTCTTTTTTGTTTTTGTCTTTTTTACTCTGTTAATGAGCCTAATTCATTGTTAGGTACGCTGATCTCTCTCATCCTCTTTCTCTACTCGTTTTGCCAAATGTAACACAAAACTATCAGACCTAAAAGTATTATATATTTTTTTTATTAAGTTATTGTTTAACATGACGGTTTTTTTTTGTTTTTTCTTTTTTGGAGAAGAAAAGAATATGAGCGTCAGTTGTATTAATGAGTACCGTCTTTTGGCTGTTGGCTCTGCTGCTTATAGCTGCTTTTCTTTGTGCAACTACCTTGAATTAATTCCGTTTAATTGCAACAAGGTGTCCCACTCGTAATGAAGATCTCAATGAGGAAACACGCTATTTTTCTATTCTCACTGCATTTTAATATAGCCTATGAACACTGAATTTTAATATAAAAATTAGGGCTGTCATTTTAACGCGTTAATTAGATCAATTAATTAGAGCGTAAAATAACGCGTTATAAATTTTAACGCACGATTAATTATACAATTCGAACATTTCAGAGTTGGCCACTTTGACCCCCGTACATGCGACTGGTTACGTCACTTCATGCGCCGTTAGTAGAGGCTAGTCCATACAACAAACAGAGCGGGCTGAGGTGAGCACAGAGAAATGGAGAAGAGTGCAGGTGATGCGAGCCAATCTTTGCTGGGGCCATTGAACGGCAAGTTTATTTACAAGAAGAACGCAGATGGGACAGTCAACAAAAACACGGTTATTTGTAGCTTATGTAGAAAAGAATTTGCTTTTCATCGAAGCTGCTCTAGCCTGACTTATCATTTTAACGCTAAACATGTTCGGGCAGGTTCCAGCGCTAATGTTGCGACTGCTAGTACTTCCAGCGCTCTTCGCCAACCCAAGCTTACAGACTATGGTAAACGACTAAGCAAAGGCACCACAGATAAACTGACAAACTCGATCGCTAAGTGGATAGCAGGTGATTGCAGGCCAATTTCAATCGTGGAAGATGAGGGGCTAAATGAGGCGTTTCAGATAGCGTCGTCGGATGCAACATTCAGGTTACCTTCGAGAGGTACGGTAATGAAAAAAATCCATCAGTTGTATAGTGATGAAAGGAAAGCAAAAGAAGAACTGTTGGCAGGTTCAAGCAACCATGTGTCCTTAACAGGAGATCACTGGACGTCGGTGAGCAACCATAATTATTTGGGGGTCACAGCACATCTAATCGATAGTGAGTGGAAGCTTAAGTCTTTTGCATTAACTGTGTGCAAAACAACGACCCGCCATTATGCAGATGCGTGTGCCGAGCATTTTGAAGCTGTGATAAAGGACTGGAAAATAGAAAGCAAAGTGACAACCATCGGGACCGATAGCGCAAGAACCATGGTCGCGGCAGCACGCCGGATGCCTTACGAGCATATTCCATGTGCAGCTCATATGCTGCAAAGAACCATTACAATTTGCCTTGAGGACAGCAGCTTTGACACCGCCCTGGCAAAGTGCCGCAAAATAGTCGGACACTTCAAGCACAGCCCTGCCAGCACAGAAGAACTGCACCAGCAGCAGGCAGCCCTCGGACAGGCCAGAGAGCCATTGATTCAAGACGTATCCACAAGGTGAGACTGTCCACTACTATCTATAGTTTTTTGCTCCTAAAGAAAGTGTGTGTGTGTCAATCAATCAATCACTTTAATTTTTGTAAAACCCAATATTGCAACAAACATTGTCTCAAAGGGGCTGAAAAAATAAAAATAACAGTAACATCCATAAAAAATATAAATAACGTAAACAACAATAAAAATACCAATAACAGCAGTAACAATGTGTGTGTGTGTGCTTTAACTATTGTACAATGTGTTTCTCAAAAGTTAAAGCCCCTTGTGGGACTAATGCAGTTTTTGTTTCATTTTTTTACAAGATTGAATTCAACCCTCTCAATGGTCTCACGGTACCTACGGAACCAGGAGGCTGTGAACACCACTTTGGCTCAACAGAAGCACAACCTGGCCACACTGACCAAACTAGAGTGTGTCAAACTACAGAAGCTGGAGGATGTTCTTGAACCCTGCAGGTATGTCCCTTTTTGTCGCTCTCTCACACATATACACACCCTTTCACACACCTGCACACCTCACCTCTCATTCTCTCTTCCCCCTGTTATACACTCAGCTCTGCCTCTGTGTCATACAACTCTCTCTCTTTCTCACTCTTGCACACAATTCTTCTCTCTCCTTTAATTTTCTCATCTGCTCCTTCCTACATCTTTCTCTATCTTCACTCACAAACCTCATATCTCCCATCCTTCTCATACTCTCTACTCATTTACACACAAATACACAAACAGACCTCACCTCTCTCTGCACTTTTCATACACTCATCTCCCCCTCCCTCCCATACACCTTTTACTCACACTTTAGCTCACACATACACATGCACGCACACCCACAACACCACTAATGGATATGAGTTCATTATTGCCCTGTATTTGTTCTACTGCAGGTATGTGACGGAGCTCCTGGGAGGGGAGTCTTATGTGTCATGCTCTGTGGTGCTCCCCGCACTCTGCCATCTTAAACGTGTTATGGAGCCCACTGATGAGGATCCAGGCTACATGATGAAGTTCAAGACCACCTTTTTGAAGGACTTAGACACACGCAAGGCCAACATCAACAACAGATGGCTGAAGATGGCAACTGCCCTTGACCCGCGATTCAAGGACTTGAAGAGCATACCCAAGGATGAGAGGGACGAGGTATGTGGGTGACTGAGACGTTCAGTGTTTTGGAAGTTTAAAAAGTGTCAAGCAAAAATTAATTTTCCATCTTTTAAGGTGTGGACCTGGCTTGGAGAGATGCTAGCAGAAGCAGGACCTGCTCCTGCTCAACCCACAGAGGACGAGCCAGCAGCCAAGAAGAGCCTGCTCCTGCTATGTTCTTCAGACTCTGACTCGGACAAGGAGGAGCCGGGGCTGCTAGCCCGTTACAAAGCTGAGCCTTGCATTGGAATGCGTGAGTGTCCACTGGAGTGGTGGGCAGCTCACACTGGAGCCTATGGACAGCTGTCTTCTATTGCTCGCAAATACCTGGCTACTCCTGCGACCTCTGTGCCATGCGAGAGACTCTTTTCTCTTGCAGGTAACATCATACAAAAGAAGAGAGCAGCCTTACGCTCAGACAATGTAAACAAGCTTGTTTGTCTGAGCAACTGGCTCAAGGAGACTTAGATTCTGTAATTTAACCAAAGGGGGAAGGTTGATTTGAGGACCTGTAACTGTGGCCCTACTTTCTGTAGTGGTTTTCTGGGTTTAGTTTGTTATGCCCCACATCATTGTTTTTTTTATTTATCTAGAAACAATGTCATGTCCTCCTAACAAGGAATGCCTCTTGACTTCACGTTCTTGATGTTAAACATTTCAAGGTATGTTATCCTTGTTTTGCTGTTGTTTGTTTTATTGAGCACCTGGTTAAGTGCCTAGTGTTATTTATTATTTTATTAGCTTTATTTGCACTGCATTTTTGAATAATGCACCAGTTTTATAGGTTTGCTGGACATTTTTTTTTATTTTATTTATTTATAAAAAACACTGAAAGTGTAATTTAAGTTGCTTGATGAAGCTTTGTATATATTTTGGGCAAGATGCCCTTTTCAGATGTCAGCAATAAAAGAAATGTGTATTTCATATGCTTTTTTCTTATTTGATTAGTCATTCACTATATTGCAAGTGTTCTAGAATTCAAACTCTTTATTTGGGGACCGTCAGCAGATATGAGATTAAAATGCGATTAATTAGATTAATTAATTAGAAATCCTGTAATTAATTAGATTAATTTTTTTAATCGTCTGACAGCACTAATAAAAATATCAATGAGTAATCGAAAATCGATCGTTAATTCTCCCGATGATCGATGACAGTTTAATCGAATGCCCATCCCTATTCCAAATATAAGGCCCCCTCTTTTTCGAAATATTTAATAAATTCTTTATCCTTAAGTAATGATATATTAAATTCCTCCAATTTTTGCTTTGAGGCGTTTCTGTTTTATTTACTAAAGTTAGAGAAACAGGAGCATGATCGCTAACAGCTATAGGGTGTATCTCTGTCTGAAATGTCAGTCAACAGTGAGCTGCTGACTAACAAATAATCCAGTCGAGAATACGAAAGGTGGACATTTGAGAAGAAAGTATATTTTTTGTCATTGGGGTGAAGAGATTCCCATGCATCGCAAAGTCCATAATCGCTTATGTACTGTTTGACTATATCTATAGATTTCCAGCTGTGCTGAGCCTGTCTGTTTCTTCATTTAAACCAAAGATGACGTCGCCCCCAAAAAGAAGTGAGCAATCCAAGTGTTCAAGGAGCACCGAGAAGAAGGAATGAAAGAATGAGGAGTCATCAACATTTGGACCATATATACTGACAATACATAACTTTTGGTTATGTATAGATAGTTTTACTATGATAAATCTACCCTCTGGATCTGTAACTGTATCTATTACTGTAAAATTAAAATTTTTATTTGTTAATATTGCTACTCCCCTTTGTCTAGAGTTATACCATGCAGAAAACAAATTAGGAAACTCAGGGGATTTAAGATAAACTGCAACTGAGGTAGATTTATGGGTTTCTTGTACTAAGACGACATCTGCCTTCAATCTTTTAAGCTGGTTAAAAATCTTAACTCTTCTCTCTGGAGCCAGCTCCCTGAACATTCCATGTGACAAACCTTAGAGTAGCCATAGTTTTGAGACAAAAGTTGTAAAGTCCATATCACCATAGAAACAGATAAACACAGGTGCATTATTAGTTTGTGCTTGGGGTTGCCTGATTGAAAATCCAAAAGCCGAGATATAAGAAAGAGAAAAATAGAAAAAAGTTGCGAAGGTGTTAAGGGTGAGAGAGAAAGAAATAGTTATGTTATGAAAAAATTCTCTGTGTGTGTGAGGGATAAAAGAAAAAAGGAGTGACAAAGACATTTGGTGCTAGACATGTGAAGATGAGAAAAGAAAAGAGCCAGTATCCCAGTGCTTAGCCCTGGCCCCGCCCACATCGAGTAATGTAAACAACTTCACAGAGCTTTGCTAATATTAGATTATAGTTGACTGATAAAACAACTCTTATCTGACCAGTGTTACATGACTAATAAAGCCAAGGAGTAAGGTGGGGGTCACTGAACACCTGCCCATTAACATACAGTTTATCTACTGCTACTGTAGCTCTGATGCCTTCACTGATATATTACATATAACGTATGCATCACTCCATCACTGACAGAACTGGGAAGTTCCACCAACCTGATCACTGATCAGCTCTCTACTCAGCAACTCATCTGAAAACAGGAAGATGGACATGAATGCAACGCAGTGTTACCTGTAAGAGTTCAATAAGACTTTTTTTAGTTACTCTTCTACAGTTATTTATTTAGGCTGATGTTATTGTTAATAACTCTTCAATTCTTGTGTGTTAAAAAGAGATTATAATCTCTACTTAATCACGATTACACACTTATAAAACAAGTGAAAATCAACAGTTATACAGTAAATATCAACTTTATAAAGGTTATGGTGTTCAAGTACTGTTCTTCAAATGTCTTGATTCAGCTCTTATTATTTTGGAGAACACAACATATCTTGTTACCTTGGTGATCCTGTGTGCCATATGCTTCAGCAGTTAATTGCAGTCAGTCTTATGTGGTTTAACTGAAAAATAAAGAAATAATTTCTCATCTTCACAATCACATTTTTTCTTTACTGATAGTATCTCCATTTATGCTTCCATCTCTGATGCATTAAATTCAGTTAAAGACTGCTGATACAGCGACCAGCAACTCATTAAATATATTTTAGACCAAAAAAAATCAATTAAAATTAATGAGATATAAAAGTGTATAGCCTATTTCAAACAGTGGTGAATATTTTTAAAAAGCGGAATTTGACATACTGAAATAAACGTCAATAGCTCGTCAAGCTTGTCCAGACCCCTGCTGCTCACAGTTAGCTAGCTGCAGTTAAACTACAACTAGCTCATTAACACAGTTAATTAACCAAAACTGGCTGCATTAAATATCACCCTTGACTTATTTTTGGTAAGGAGCAGTCAGCTAACGCTTTACAATGCTAAAAAAAAGGATGCGATTCCATTAACTTACCGGAAAAATAGTTCCAAAACACCAAGAATGAACTGCGGTCAATGATGCAGATGCTGCTGTTTGGAACTATCTGCACCTGCATGACCCACGAAGGCGGGCAAGATGGCGGATGGGGCAGACGTGCTGTGAACTGCTCCGGGTGGCAAAACCCATTATACCTATTTTAAGGTTCTTTAAAATGGTTTTTAAGTGTCTTAATGGTCTTGGGCCTTCTTATCTCTCAGAGCTGCTTTTACCGTATGAACCCTCGCGGCCTCTGCGCTCCTCTGGCAGCCGTCTCCTTGCGATTCCAAAAGTCAGGACACACACCCATGGTGAGGCATCCTTTCATTATTATGGCCCTCACCTCTGGAACAGTCTGCCAGAGGACCTCAGGGCCGCAGAACGTTCATGTTTTAAGAGCAGGCTCAAGACTCACCTTTTTAGCCTTGCTTTTAATTGATTATTACTTATTATAGTGTGTTTCATTGCTTTGTATGTTTTATTTGCTTATATTTTAACAGAGGTTTATTAGCTATATTTGCTACTATATGGTGAACTGTTTTTACTATTATATTTATTACTACTTATTTTACTGATATTAGCTCTGGTTATTTGACATTTTTACTTATTAATCCTTCTTCCAGTGTTTCCTCTGTGGGAGCCCTCTGCCTCAGGGGGCGGTGTTCGGCTGTAGCTGCCTGGGTGCTCACCAGGTAGTGCTCAGGTGGAGGCGGGGGTCTCTACTGCTGCTGCCGGGGCAGACGGTTCTCCTGATGGCGTTTTCCTTACGTACCTGACTCATCTGAGCTCGGCCCAGTGTCTACCAATGATCTTACGCGTTTTGGGAAGATGTCTGTGTGTGTTTGTGGGTGGATGTGTGCCAGTGTGTGTCTGGGAAATGGGTTTGGGAAGGGGGAATAACTGTCTTTTCGTTTTTATAATTCTGGGGAAGGGATGGGAATATGGGTTATGTGGGGTATGTGGGGTTATTTTAATCTGTAAAGCACTTTGAGCTGCATTTTTTGTATGAAAGGTGCTTTATAAATAAAGTTTGATTGATTGATTGATTGATACACTAATACGGACTCAAAACTCACGAAAACTCAACTCTTCTCGGGGGGAACATTACTAAAATGAAGTTAAAACCGCTCAACTTACAGTAAGTAACCCTAGACTTTTAACAACACCAAAGTCGACATGGCCAATGCCAATAGCAACGCTAAAGCTAAAGCTCGTGCTCTCCTACAACACGACTACTGCGGTCCAGAGAACATGGAGACAAATGCCAAAGGCTCCAAAAACTACCTAACATCACCGTCTAAGCCACCAGCGCCGCAGAAAAAACAAAAAGGAGAGGAGAACACTTCTGCAGGAACCCATGCTGAAGACGCTTCAAATGTTACACTTGTGACACTTCAAAACCTGATGGAGGACTTCAAAAATGAGCTAAAACAAAACACACTCACCATGGCCAGCATCGCAAAAACAGTAGAATTCAATTCGGCTGAAATTAAAGATTGCAAAGAAACAAACCAAGAGCTTGGAATAGAAGTTAAACAACTCGAGAAGAAAAACAGAGCTGGAGATGAAAACTGCAGAGCGAGCTGGAGAGATACAAAAGGAGATGGAATTTAAAACTAAATGGCCTAAAAGAAGAAAAATAAGAAAACACACGTAAGATCATCAAGGACATTACCGCAAAGATTATGCAACAATGGAAGGAGAATTTGGACTTCATCATAGACTCTGTGCATCGTCTAGGTCCATATAATGCCAACCATCATCGACAGATCATCATACAGTTCACTGGAAGACACTACAGAGATAAACATTGGCGTGCTTTCAAACATCACTGTCTGCAGGGAGCTCAATATCCGCTTCGCAGAAGACCTCACTAAAGAAGATAGAGAGGCCCGAAAAGCTGTATGGCCGAAGATTGAACAAGCAAGGAACGCAGATCTTAAGACTATGTTCCAGGGCCCCCATGCCTTCATCAACGGTCAAAGAGTCACACCATGATCAAAGTAATACAGGGTTTTTAATCCTATAAGCAACTGAGTTTTGACAAATAATTTGACATGCTAAGGTTTTGCCACTATAATAGGTTAGTATCCTAAAAAAAAGAGGAAGGGAACTGTATTCTTGTTTCTAAAACCATTCAGTTAATTAATTTCAATTTGTTTATTTTTAATATTATGTTTCAGTTGAAAAATGATACTTCTCTGATGTCTGTTAATGCAAGGGGTCTAAGAGACATGACCAAAAGAAAACGTTGTTTTTTTATTCTGCAAAGGGAAAACCGCTAATGTTATTTTCTTACAAGAAACACATTCCAAGTTAGAAGATATCAGTTTCTGGTCTAAACAATGGGGAGATGAAGTTTATTTCAGCCATGGTACTTCAAGATCAGCAGGGGTCGCCATCCTACTAAAGAATTTCAAAGGTCAGGTTATATCACATATGGCAGATGTTAATGGTCACTGGTTAATGCTCACACTAATCCTTGATGACTTTAAACTAATTTTAATCAATATTTATGGGTACAATGGGATGACTGAAAATAAAAACCTATTAGATCAAATTGGCTCACAATAAGATAATATCAAATCCACATTCTCAACTGAAAACGTTATAATAGGTGGTGATCTTAATTAAGGCCATGATTAATTTTATGATAAATTTCCTACCAGATTCTCTGCAAGTCATCCGAACAACACTTTTATAAACTCTTGCAATGACCAAACCTTAATAGATGCTTGGAGACACTTGAATCCAGAAATTTGTAAATTCTCATGGTATAAATCCAGAATTGACCACTGGTTAATTGCAACCCACTTGTTATGCTATGATATCAGCTCTGATATTTCTGCTGCTCCATTTACGGATCACAGTGTTATCTATCTATATGTGAAACCCAACAACAGTAGAAATTGTCCAAACAAATATTGGAAATTTAACTCCAGCCTAATTAAAAATAATGATTATTGTCAAATGATTAAATCAATAATTACCGAAAATATAAACTTGGAAGAGCCTACAACACCTGTTAAAAAAATGGGAATTTCTTAAATATAAAATACGGCAATTTACTATTTCATTCAGTAAAAAAATGTAAAAAGAATTTTAGAAAAAGGAACTCAACATTATAAAACAAGTAAATGTTTACTGTAATAAACTCAACCCTACTGAAGACGATAAACAGAAAATTCTAAGTCTTCAACCTAAACTGGATGAAATGTATATTCACAGAGCACAAGGGGTTTTCATCAGATCGAGAGCTAAATGGATAGAGGGGAAAAAACTCCGCATATTTTTGTGGTCTTGAAAAAAGGAGACAAAAAAATTCCCTAATAGTAAATGATATAGAAATTACTGAACCAAAATTAATCTCCTCAGAAATCCTCAAATTCTATAAACAGCTTTACACCTCCAAATTCTCTAATGAAGATTGTCATAGTTTCTTAAAAGATATAGAAAAATATATTCCTAAAGTTGAAGATAGCTTTAAACAGACATGTGATGGTCAAATAACGATTACTGAACTTGACAGGGTAATTGGCCGCCTATCTCTTAATAAGGCACCGGGCTCGGCATGGCCGCTGCTAGGCTTTTGGAGGCCCTAAGCATAATTGGCCAGGGAGGCCCCCCTCCAAACACAAACACAGACAAAACTCGAGTTCCTACTTAACCTGTTGCTATTTATTTTCAAATTGGCATTAAATAAACATATGAACACGAACATTTAGATATTAGGTAATATACAGCATAAAACAAAAACAAAATAAACTGCAACAACAGCAGTAATACGGACCGGTGCTGCTCGGTCGTGTCCTAAAATGATGCCCGTCGGTTATAGTCCTGGTCCTGTTAGTAGCTTATGGTCTTTTGTGCAGGCTACGGGTTTGACATTGGCTGTATGCTAACGTGGAGGTCAATAATATAGTTTTTGACAGTGTTTTCTGTTTTGCCACAACAATTAGGCCTTGACATAGGGTGGCCAAAAAGGAGGACATTTTTCAAGACTCAACAAATCTAGGATAAAAACTTCTTGTTGCACTTACATCACTGTAATACAGAGAATTAGGAACTACTGGACCAGTTCTTGGTTTGGAGGAGTGGTAGTGCAATTAAAATCAGAGACCAGAGTCAGGATCTTCACATTCATTTGAAAATCCTGCTCAGTAAATTATCAGCTAGCAGTTTACTGAACATATAAACACATAACATACAGTTCACATTCATGCAAAAACTTGAGTTTGTTACTCACGACACCTTTCTTTGTAACCTTCAGGTTAAACTTGTTTCTGTTCTTTCAACCAAATTATTGTTTTAAAAAAAACTGGCCTGCATGACAGACCATGCAGAAAAGTTTATTTAACTCAAATGCATTTACATAAAATTGTCAAACAAATAAAGGAAAACAAATCTCTAACACTGGTCAACTTAACGAGGCTGCAGCTTTCATGTCTGCTGTTAAACTTCACAAACAAAAACAGCCGATTGACATCAAATAGAGACTTATAATGTCAGGAAAATAAAACACAAGGGGTTTAACAGAGATATATTTAGAAAAGTTAAGAGTATTTACTCAAGTAATCAAGTCTTTTCCTGTTTTACAGACGGAGTTTGAGGCTTAATTAGCTTGTAAACTCGTCACATACATTTCCGAAAATAAGATATAACTAAAAGAAATCTCACCAAAACATCTAGGTTAGATGTTTAAAGTCCTGGCGTAACCAGGGGATCAATGCTGACTGGAAAAGTTTTGCTTTTACCCGTAGAAGTCGAGTTTAAACTCCGTGGTTAGCAATTAGTTTCAAACCGCTTCTCCTCCCGTTTTTCTCTTACCCACCTGCTGCCGCGGGGAGTGCTTCATGTAGCCTACTCGGTTTGTTTCACGTACTTGTTTAAAAAAAACTATCATCTTTTACACACTTATAAAACAAACAATTAACCATATGAACTGTCACAAACATTTGCATTTATCTAGGCCTACTTATTGTCATTTCCTGTAGTTATTGTTATTTGTGAACCCGTTTATACATGACGGTGACGTGGGTTACATCCTAGACAGCTTATAAAAACTTTATATAAATTAGATAAAAACATTTAATTTGCCTGAATTGTGAGTGATATGTTACACAATTAAGAAACAACAATGGTGGGCCTGTTGTAACTAATTTATGTATTATATGCAATAGGCTAATGTAATAATTTTCATGACATTTCTTTGGAAATCCTTTTTGGAGGCCCCTGCCAGGTACTTGGGGCCCTACGCGCTCTGCGTACTTTGCGTATGGACAGCGGCGGCCCTGGGGCTCGGACGGACTCACGGGGGACTTTTATAGACATTTTTGGGAGGACATAAAAAATCTGCTACATCAAGTTTTCATGGAAATATTTGAAACCTGTATACTCCCACCCACAATGAGACATGGAATCATCATGTTAATTCCTAAACCCGGCAAAGACCCTAGATTTATAGAAAACAGAAGGCCTATTACCCTTAGAAACTCTGATTATAAATTACTCACCAACATTTTCACCACTCATCTTCAGACCAGGGTTTATACAGGAATCCTAGAGTTGAATTTACTACCTTTTTAACTACCTCTCCATAATTTTTACTACCATCACAACATTGAGCACCAGCCTCTTTTGTGGGCGTGATACTGACCCGTGTGATGATGGTCCATCCCTGACCCAAAACTAAATGTTATTCCACTCACTTCAAAGTATAAATGTGATGATGTCTTGACCAATATACAATAATTTCCAGAAGACTAGAATAAATAGAATATAAACAAAATGCAATGTTTTAAACAAAATGGGTAACTGCTCCTCCCGTGCGCGAATCCGCTGATGATGAATGGTGGATGCTCCGTGAGACTTGATCGCCGTTACACCATTCCAGGTCAGATTAATGGTTTTTCTGCATAGTTTGCAGTAAGCTTCCCGCTCATTCCCCATGACTGGCTTAAGCCAGTCTTTAAACGCCGGGTTATTGAGCCACAGCGCGGAAAACTTACATTTACCCATTTTTTGAAAATTATGTTTAAGTTTCCGGCCGGTGTTCCGACTATCTGTGTTACCATAGACGTATATAAAGAATAGACCCCGCATTAGCTGCTCTGAGGCAAGAAATGAGGCCGCCATCTTAGGCCGGTATTCCCATCTGCAGACTTCCATCATAACAGCAGCAGTTATTACAAGATGCCTGAATACTGTGTGCCGTACTTGTGTTCAAATCAGCGGACTGTTGAGATTAGGGCTCGGAGGATAACTTTTCACAAGGAAGATTGAAAATTGTTATTGTTTGTATTTTGTAAATATAATATTGCTGTAATATATTTCTGTCCACCAGCGAAATCTTGGCTAGCTAACGTTAAGTACAGTAAGAAGGCTGAGACTTTACAAATTGTGTATTTTTAAACCACTGACTTAGATCACATCTGACACAAGAATGCTACTGTAGAAATAAATATTTTTTACTGGTAAAAAATCTCTTACTCACCTATCCGACCGTTGAATAGATTGCAAACAAGCTTACTGATCATTTTAGCAGTTTTGCGTCAACAGAAATGCCTTTTTTATTAAAGAAAGGTTCTAAGAAATCTGATGGAAGTAAATATGAATAAAATTGGAAGATATATATAGTAATATAATTGAAGAATGTCATAATATATATATATATATATAATGTAATATAATATCAATATAGATATATATAATCTGTATATTATATATATGCAGGGGTGAAAGTAAGCCGGTACGGTCCGGTATTGCGTACCGTTAAAAGATTCTGTGGTGGTACGCAGTACCAGGAAGATGGGAGAGCGGCTGCCTGTCTTAAAGTCCTCATTCAGAACCAGTCTATTTAAAAATTCCTTTTAACTCATACCGAATTGTTTCTGAATTGTTATTTAGTTTTTTAACCATACAGAACAGCTCAGAAAAAAAACTTCTTATGAGCTAATGCCGGTGTCGTGCGAAGGTAGTTATACCCGTCAGAAATTGTATCCCCCTGAGTCGGGAGCGGGCACCTAGAAGGAGGCACTGTTCCACTCAGTGTTGTGTTGAGAAGGTATTTTCATTCTAATTTAAAGCCTATTTTAAAGGAACAGACAGACATTTAATTTATGACCCTGGGCTCTCTCTGAGCTCTCATTTCACCTTCCCGCGTGCTCGTTCATTTCTGTAAAAAGGAGCAATAAGAACAACAAACAACAATTATATCTTTTAACAGTGAGACGTCGTTCACTGGACCCAGTTCTAGTAACTGAGTACAGCTCTATCTCAGCATAAGGTTTTTATTTGAAACAAGAGTTAAAAAGGAAACTCCTCCCACATAGATCTTCGTTCACAGAATGGTCAGCTTCTTCACAAAAGGCACACAGGATGTGCCACATTCCTCTTGATTATTCACGGTTTCTAAGTGTTTCCACATGCACTACAAAATTAGACCCTCATACAACATTAACAGAATTGATATCTCTTCATGTCCCTCTCTTGATCTCTTATTTTTTTAAGAGATCACCATATGTAAGGAAAAATGTCAGGCAAAGAATCAGATCAATTTTGAGTCCATCTTCTCTGGAACTTTTCGGATCAGTAGTCAAGTCATCTTGTTCTGGCCGGGAATTGTGGTCGTCCGGCTCGCTCTTCTATGACCTAAGGCGAGAGGTTGCCAGCACATCACCTATATGCAGCTAAAGTGTATCTTTTCAGTAGCCTTGAGTTTGAAAACTCTAAGGACTGCACGCAGACCAGAGGATCGTTCAGCCCCTTTTGGCAGGGGTCTCAGCTTCTTTTCCTTCAAACCCTGCTGCCCCAGCTGGGCAGCTCTGTGCTCCAAGCCGCCCTGCCACCTGATGGTGCAGGTGTGCTGAAGTTGGAAACCTCTCAGCAGAGGGTTCAAGTAAGTCGTGTGGTCTGCTCCTTGCTGTTCTTCTCCCGCTCTGGCTTGCTGCTCCTGCATGTCCTCTCAGGTTCGTCCTGATTCCTCAGTGGGAGTGCATTGGCTCCAGCCTATTTCTTTAGTATGATTACCTGAGATTGTGGTCTGGTTGGCTGCTGGTCTTTCACCTGGTCAACAAAGCCTAAAAGAAGAGCTTGCAACTAATTTGCTTTTTCCTGTTTGCTTTCTCCATAATTGTATCTGTTTTGAGATTCATTTCTTATGGATTTGTCCTTTTTTTTAAAAATCAAATCCCTCACTCACCTCATAGTTTTAAGTAGTGCCGCACTGATCGGCCGCACTAACACAAAATCAAATTATTATCCTGACTGCTTACAAACTAGGTCTATCTGTAGAAAAAGCTAATACTTTTGCTGTATGTAAATCACAAAAATCCTCATTGACGCAAAGTGCACTCCAAAAATCCTGTATCAAAAATGAGCAACACTGGAACAACCTAGACCATAAAGAATATTTCTTCAAAATATATAGTAGAGGTTATAATGCAAATAAAAACTTCCAAACAAAGACTAAATGCATAAACATGCCACAAGGTAAGATGAATGGGTTGTGTGCTAAAACAACCAACCGCACAAAGGTGCCAAAACAGGATGGAAAACAGGCAACATCTGGTCTTTTTGGGATTGTGGAAATGGCATCATGAGCATGACAGACCGCTCAAAAGAAAAATGTGCTGCTTTAAAGTTCAACCCGCAGAAAATGATCAGTTTAATTTTATTCATTTACACTGCTAACAGCCTAAGTTCATTAAACCTATAGTCCTATAAGATTTTACCACATCACCGACTGTTGTTGTTCATTTTTCTGAGCTTATGAAGCCCATTACTTATAAAGGAAAACTATAATTTCAACCGATTTAACCAAAAAAAACCTAAACAAAGGCTGTTTTTTATTCTGTTTTTTCATTTATCTGAAATGCTTTTAATGAGACCAATTGAAAGGCTTTGTTTTGTAAAAAATAATTGAAATTTAAGTTCCCCTTGTGCCTAAGGATCTCCTCCCTTTTCCTGAAACAGAACTGTTTCAGAAACATCCAATTATTTAAGTCTCCTGTTAATCAAGTGTGACTAGATCTGCAGCTTGTTACGGAAAGATGTTATAGTTCAATAAACACCTGTATTGTAGATCAATCTCCATGTATACAGTATTTAAGCTCAATTCCTAGATCTCAGCTGCTATACCTTTCTGCCAGGGAAGAATGAACAAAACCACTGAATCTATAATTTAATGTGTCCAATCATAACATAACCGTACCCACCTCGGTCCATGGGGAAAAAAATAACAGAACCTTATTTCAATCACTCCATAATTTGTTTTCAGGGGGCATATCGGAGCCCAGATGGGACCATGAGGGGCTGAAATATCACGCCTCCTCCTTCTGCTGTGTCGGATCTCCTCTGCAAATACAAGAAAAGAATGCTCTTTAAGTCTCAACAGAAGCACATCCACCATTCTCATTTTGAGGGTAATTGTGTCAGAGCCAAAATCCGAGAATCAGCAGGTCGTCCATAGAAAAGTTCCCATCACATTCACGATATGGAGCACATTCTATATACTTTTTTTCCATGTACCCAGAGTGGTATGAAAGTGTGGTCAGATTTTTATCATTTTCAAAACAAATAAATCTTTGGTCAGTTTTTAAGTGTACTGGTCCAGCTTTAACTATTTAGATTAATCCCATGTCGACCCAGTCTCCAATTTACCCTTACTTTTGTCATGGAAGTATACACATTTTTACCCATATAACTTCCTGTTCGTTCATGTACTGCACGCTCAGAATTTGTCCAAATCCTGGAGAGGAGTGTAACATCTGGAAACAGATGATAAAGATTAGTGAAAGCTTCTACATATCTGGGTAAATGTCCTACAGAATATGGCATCTGAGAACAAACAAAACAGTTAATGTTTTATTTATTTGCTAGATATCTTGCATATTGTCACCATACACTAGTTTCAAATGGGTTTCTGTGTGTCCTTCTCTGAGTGAACCAAGAAAATAAATCACCATCCTCATGTGCTCTATGTCATTCTTCTGTGAGTCCTGACGTTCCTATTGAAATAACACCACCAAAAAACTGTAAAAAAAAAAAGTACTAGATAGCAGAAAAACCAGAAAAACCTTCATCGTCACTATCTCTCCCTTCAAACAGTCTCTATAGAAAAGTGGCTCTCCTGGTTCTCTTTACTGAGGTTGAGACAAGTGGACCATATTGTATCCACCTCCCTTTGGAATCAGTCTTTAACCCCACTTTTCTTAGACTGCTTTCCCTATATCTAGTAATGGTCACTGCTTTTTATAATGGATTAAGTGTATCCAACTCAGTCTCTACCTGGAATGGCCCCTTCCACCTGGGTGATGACCAATTTTCTGTTTACAGCTTTTAATCAGGATCCAGTCACCTACTTTCAGCTCACTTCTTCCTGTAGGAATATAGGATCATCTGGCATATGATTAGTTTGCATTTATAACTCATGTACTTATCAGTATTTTGATCATGAAAACCCACCAGATCTTAATCAAATTGTTTTTTTAGAAGAGAGTAAACCAATCTAAGGAATTCTATATCTACGCCCATAGATTATTTCAAATAGAATGAGGCCAATATTCAAATTTGGTATTATATGCATTTATAATTTACCAAATCAAGACTATCCAATTTTGTCCCGTTTCTTCCATCGCTTTTTTTTTTAAATTTGCAACATTTTATCATAAAGTCATAAATCAGTTTGTAATTGTTCCTCTTATTTTAATATACCAAACTGTAGGAAGGATAAGGTCTCATCAAATTCGTTCAATTACTTGGTGTTATATTCATATATAACTTTATCATAACCAAACAGTATCTCCAATTCTGTTTAGTCTTATCCATGGCCCTTCTTAATCTGCTGTTAGAATCTAATTGTCTCTTAAAAATGATCTATAATCTTTGTCCTATTTTATCAATTATTTAATTCACAAAATGGGTTCCGTTACCACTATAGATCATTTGTGGATATCAAATCTAGGCATTATTTCTCTAAACAACATTTCTGCAACAGTTAGTGTATCTAAATGTTTCACTGTTAACATTACAAATCCATTAGGAGAAATTTTATTTTCTTACCAAATAGAGCTTCTTCAATACAGCCTTCGTTTGCTCAAAGCTGTTTCTTAATTTTAAATGAGAAGCTTTTCTTTTTTTTCCATGTCTGACACACTTCTTGTCCATGAACCAATCAGTCTGAGAATTGAATTGTCCGTAAGAAATGCTTTAATTAATTCGCCACTAGAGGTCGCCATACCCCTGTTCCCCATTGTTGGCCAAATGCCAAAAACATGCAAAGTTCAATTTGAATCTTCTGTTAGCCATAATATGATTATTTATCTTCATCTGAATACAAACTAAAGTTAAAACTTTAATTTTTCTTTTTCCAAGTAGAAAAATTCTTTGGTAGCTGTCCCGTTTCAAGAATTTTATGAAAATCTAAAATTTGGATTATTAATTTATCCCCTACAGAGAATATGCCCAACTTCAAGTGAAATAGGAAATCTCTTCCTAAAAAATTAGAAAATAATTTCTAGATTTTATGATTATCACAACAGGTTTTTCCTGTAGCAAAATCTATTATTTTTATTTAATTTTTCTAACAACTCAATCTCATTTTTAGTGGAAAACAAAATTCCTAATTTTACTTAATTATTTTTTTCATCTGGCTTTACTAACTTCCTACCATTTTGTCAATGAGATAATCAGCAACTGATATTTCCATGACAAAACATCACATCTCTATTCCTTGCTCTCTACTTATCTGCTCCTTCATAAAGATTCTACAAATTATCTTATTATTATGATTATATGTGAAAGAGTCTGTTGCTAGATGCCCAAAAAACATGGTCCCATTCTCAACTGATATTGGGGCGAGGGCCGGCATCCTCTCCCAATCTCAGGTGTAGGTCCAGACATCTTTCTTGCTTAATCAGACCCTTAATGTTGTCCCATTAGCAACAACTCCATTGAGTGTAAATATTGAAGTGCGCTTAAACTCAGTGTGCTACGGTAACTAAAGTTGAATTTTGGAGTGCGTTACTACATTCCTTATTACGGTAATCCCGTAACGAACATTTCTTCTCTTTTTTTCAGTCTCTAACCCAGCGCATTACAAGATTGTTTCCTTTCAACATGTATCTTATCTGTCATTAAAATGTTAGAAGCAAACATCTGAAGCTGCCGCTTGTTACAAAGAATAAATTCACGTAGCCACCCAGCTGCTACCCCACAGGTCCTGTAGACATCCGCCTGTATTTCAAAATAAAATCACTCTGCTCATAATCCGTCATTTTTAAACCATTTCTTTTCTACTATATGAGAGATCTCACAGACATCCCATGAATATCATTAAAAATATTAGCTAAGTTTTAAAAAAAAATTATTATTATTAGAGTAAAAGTTGCCGCTGCACTTAAGAAATCTCAACCTTTTGTATTGAGCTGCACGCAGCTAAAACATCCCCCTCATCAGCTAGCGGGGGGAGGTGTGTTCCTTCTCTACTGCCTTCCGGCAGTTGGATAACCTTTAACAATTTTGAAACGCATGATCAATTTGGTTTCAAACAAGTCTTTCTCAGGAAGTCCATTTTACCGATTTCTGTCACAACCCATCACAGTTGGTTTGTTTATTAAGAGAAAAACTAACGACCCATTGTTGAGGGACAGAGGTGGGGGGGTCACTTGTTTATTATCAGAACAGCCCTTCCTTGAGGGGAAGGGGGGAAGGTGGTCGGTTGTTTAAGATAATTCATTTAGATCACAGTAAAGTTTACCTTACTCTTCATAGGATTTTTTTAAAATATGTTAGTGAGTTTTCTCTTTTATTTTATTTTTCTTTCGGCGGAACTTTAGGAGAAAACAAAGTTTAAAACGTTTTCTATCCTCCCGGGTGCTAAAAAACACATCTGCTTTACACATTAACCCCCCTTTTTCTCTTCCTCCTTCAAGAAGAATTCTTTTGAGACGCCAAATGTCTAATTCTTCAATTTTGATCTTTTTAGTTTCATTTTAGATCGCAACTACCAAGAAGTGCGCGAAATTACTCAGTCAATCGTCGTTTCAAATTCATAATCTTTATTTTAAAGAAATGTATTGTCTTTTCTCTTACATTAATTTTGCATCTCCTTTAAAATCTTCTTTGCTATTTTTTCCCCATATTTCGATAAGTTACATTTTGCTGTTTTTATTTTTCATTTTTAAATATTCATCATTCTCGTTTTAATGAGGTAAAATTCAGCTTTTATTTCTCTTTTATCTGATCTATTTATCTTATCGCAGTGTTATTTACTTAATTTTCAAACCATGAGACTCCGTTCAGCCTACAGCTGTTTCACCATAGAAATCTCCATTCACACACACAGTCACACAACCGGTTTATCACACATTAATATAATTATGTATTTATTATCATGCTTTTTCATTACTAGTATTATTATTTAGATATTATTTATCATTAGGCCTATTTCTAATTGAGATCCCAGGCCTCTGCGCGCTTTTGGAGTCCAACCCCTTTAACATGAATATTCACGCAAAGATCCCCGATCTTTATTTGCAAAACACAAACTTGCATTACATAGGTCCCGGACCTAGTTATTTTTTCTTCTTTCACGCATCAAATTTTTACTCACTGGCTGTTGTCCCTGTGAAGGAAGACCCCATCCAACTGTTGCTCCGGAAGAAACCCCGGATCTGCCGGCCTCCTTTTTTACCTAACGGTGGGGTGGAGGACTTTGATACTGGTTCCGAACCAGGTTATGCACGGACTCTCAGCAGCCTGCGGTTCCTCCCGGAGATCCAGTCCGATCTGAGATCCTGGTCAAAGGAACAAGAAATGCCAGGGTTAAAATCGCTCTCTGATCTCTGAGTTTTCTTTTTTTGACATTCCGTGGTTTCTCAATCCACGAGCTGAACCCACTCAGCCTTCCTCGTGTCCAACACGCAAGCTTTCAGTAAGAAGCGTCCTAGCTTACCTTAGGGCCGGCCACAGGCTGAGTTCACCGACCCGGTCGGCTCTATTTAACTCAGCAGAAACAGATATCAACATCTACTGGAGAACTACAGACAGAACACACTTTTAGATTAGTCAATTTTGCGCCTCGTGTGTCAGCGCTTACCAAATAACTTCAGGCCTGGGTCACTTCCGTCCTCCGATCTCCAGTATCTGTTAATCACAACAATTTCCAAACTCACGTTTTCCTTTGCTACTTCCAGAAATCACGTCGGGGTCACCAAATTGTTGAGAAGGTGTTTTCATTCTAATTTAAAGCCTATTTTAAAGGAACAGACAGACATTTAATTTATGACCCTGGGCTCTCTGAGCTCTCATTTCACCTTCCCGCGTGCTCGTTCATTTCTGTAAAAAGGAGCAATAAGAACAACAAACAACAATTATATCTTTTAACAGTCAGACGTCGTTCACTGGACCCAGTTCTAGTAACTGAGTACAGCTCTATCTCAGCATAAGGTTTTTATTTGAAACAAGAGTTAAAAAGGAAACTCCTCCCACATAGATCTTCGTTCACAGAATGGTCAGCTTCGTCACAAAAGGCACACAGGATGTGCCACATTCCTCTTGATTATTCACGGTTTCTAAGTGTTTCCACATGCACTACAAAATTAGACCCTCATACAAAATTAACAGAATTGATATCTCTTCATGTCCCTCTCTTGATCTCTTATTTTTTTAAGAGATCACCATATGTAAGGAAAAATGTCAGGCGAAATGTCAACGACTTTTCAGACCCCCTTAACAACTTTTTTTTCCAAAAAGCGCCTAGCGACATTTCTGCCCACCCTCAGCTACTTTCTGTGAAACTTTTCGCCAATATTTCCTGCAGTTTAGAGACCCAGCTTGCTCCTTCGCAAAGGGAATGATCTGCGCATATGTATGCAGCATGATCAGACTATGTCCACTGACCAATCATAAACCTTTTTCGGTTCATTTCATCCACTCACAAACGAAGTTGTTTGGTAGTTAATGTTAATTCAAAAGTAAAAAATAAACATGCATGTATATAAGACCGATCTTTCAATGGGAATTAAGGCAGAAGCTTGTGTGTACTGCATCAGCATCGGACACCTGTGGTGCATTCAAGGAACGTTCGAAATGTATGGTGAGTTCAAAAACGTAGGACATTTAAAACTTATGACAAAAACCCCCCACTGAAAATACCATAAGCAATAAACTTCTGTTTAATGGCGGTTGGCAATAAACATTTGATGCATATTAAATAGGCCCTACTTATTTTTACAAAATACAAAAAAAAAAAAACTATATTACTTTCTATTAATTTCGTCTTCTTGAAATATCTCAGCAAAAAAAAATTTTTCCAGAACTTTAAATTTTGTTTAAAAGGTCTTTGATGTCCAGTTGCAATTTGATATCTTGTAAATTTTGTACCAGTTTTCTCAACAATATACTTCAGGCAAAATAATCTAACATGTTCCACAGTCTCTTCTTGAAGACAGAAGTCACATTTCCCTGTAGCACGTTTCCCCAGTTTAAATAATGTATTGTTTAACCCTGTATGATAAAATCCTAATCTAAATATAATTATTTCCTCCTTTCTGTTTCATTCGTCATCACGTGATGACATCATCGTTATGCAAATTAGCGTATGACATCATCGGGCGACATCTAGCGACTTTCTGGGGCAACTTCAGCTACTTTCTGTCTGAGACAGTTGGCAACACTGGTTCCACTTGACTCCGCCACAATCACAACCAACAACACGTTGAACTAGTGATATTTTGTCTTTGAATAAGTGAAAACCCAGTGTCTTTACTTCATCCCTCTGTTTGTGGGTTACCACAGAAATAAATAATTTTCGGCTTAATAAGAAAACGGTCACGTCTGTGTAAACTCGATTCATATAAAAATTACACTTAATATAAATTGTTCTCGGTAAGTAAACCGACTCTTTCATAATCTTCTATATTTTCTTTCATTGTTTTACGTCGCCAAAAGTTCTGTCTGCTAGAAACAAAAATCCACCTTCCTGAGTTCAACACTGAAAAACGCTGTTGATTTTAGTGTTATAATAAATAATTATAACAAAGTAAAAGAGAATCAGAATCGGGAAGGTTTTATTGCCAAATATGTAAACAGATTCACAACATTGGGAAATTGCTGTAGTTGAAAAGAGAAATGGCATGTAGAACATTCAAGGGGCAAACTCCGCCGCTCAGAATTGAGGCCATCCCGGAAGTAACAAAAATTGCAGTTCACCCCTCATCCACTGGGGGCTGGCTCCAGAAAGGAGCAATTTCCCATTGACTCCCATGTTAAAAAGGCCAACTTCACAGCAGAAATGAACATGCTTACAGCCTGGTTCAAAAAACCATTTTAGGTTTATTAGGTCAGGTTTATCATCATGACAACTCTGAGGGGGGTGAATTTTTTCTAACTCATCCGTTTAGACATAATTTAATCTTGAAATTATGAATAATTAGGGGCGTGTTCTTTTGATTGACAGGTCTCGGATGAGCCGTCAGCGCTAAGGCTGGTGGCTAACGGTGGCTAGCAGCTTGCCGCCTGTTGCTCCGGGGAAGGCCTTCAGCCTGGGACTCCCGTTAAGACTTTGGCCGTTTCCTTTCTTCGCGGTCAAGACACACACACACACACACATATATAGGCCTAAATATATATATATATATATATATATATATATATATATATATATATATATATATAATAACGTGCTGGTACACACACATTATATATATATATATATATATATAATGTGTGTGAACCAGCACGTTATTTTGACGGTTTTATCATGTAAAGTAGATAAGAAATGTGATCATTTCAACCCGAAATTTTAAGTTTTTAATATACATTGTTGTTTTTTTCTTACAGATTATATCAATCACCTAAAACTACAGGAAGATCATAAGGAGAAGTACTTAACAAATATATGTGCATCATCTTTAATGCCACTTCTTTCATATCGTTAGGTGCTGTCTGTTTTTTGTTTTCGATTAAATAAACGACAAATGAATGAAGTTTGTTTTTCTTTCACACAGATATTGTTTCCATTTCAGGAAAAAAAAATCATAGTTTTGAAGCTGCATAAGAAATATGATTTGGCTTTGTAATATTGCAGACACCAAGGTTTATTTTAATATTGAGATGTTGAAGGAATTTATGAAATTCAAAAATGCAGTTGGCTGATTAATTACTTTGTTTTATTTTATCCCTTGTTATTTACTGTTGAAAGAATTTTCAGTCATTATAGAGAATAAAACATTTAGAGTTGTCAACAGTGTTATGGCAACAGATGTAATTGTTGAAATAAAAAAACTACACCAACAACACATTAGACATAACAATCAGGATTATATTTATACTTTTTGCTTTAACATCAATTGTTCAAAAGGACTGTCATGTCTAATGTGAGGATGCATAAAGATGGCAGGATTTAAACTAGGAATAAAAGAAGCCATAACACTGTTTACAACCCTGCTGGCCTTTTCTATTTTTGCTGGGTTTACACCTGCCCTCTATCAACGCCTTTGGGTGATGGAGGAGAAGATGATGGACATCTGAGGGTGGAGAAGGTTAAGCTGGTGCAGGTCCTCCATCATGTTCACCAACTGGACACTGCTGATTATCCCCATGTCATCTCCACCACAGCTGATGATGAGGACATCTAGAGCTGCTCTTCCTCCTTTCCACCTCAGCCCCCCCAGCCAAACCAGGAGATACGGACGTCTGGGAGGCCGAGGTTTCCTCCGATGGTTTCTTCAGCTTTCTCAGAACTATGTCGACATAGCCGTCTCTAATGATCCAAATGGCTATGGAGAAAAAAACTAGCATAATGAATGGCAGTTGCACAGGTGTGGCTTATCGGTTGAAAGTATAATACTATTAAAATTCTACATGAAGTGATGGAGACAGGTACTTACATTTTCTGCTTTGTTTGGCTGTTGTGGAGGAGCCATGCAGCCATTGTGAGCTGGTAAACAAAATCTATAAAAAGAAACACAAGTGTCTTACCAAAAGGGCAACTTATCCCTTCCCACACCTCAATGAATGATTAGTAAAATTCATACACTGCAGAATTGACTATAAGATCGAAATTATTCATATTACCTGTTGCTAATCTACAATAGCTGTGGGAACAGTTTTTTTAACTGGGAGATCCTCCATGGTAGTACAATCACTAACAATTAGGGTAGATACAAACAAATATAAATATGTGAACTATCCTTACTAACTTAGCTTGATCATGTATCTCATGCATGGACTAAATAGATCTCATACACTATTAATAACTAAGTTAAAAATATTATTGAAAACTTTCATTAAGTTAATGATCATTTCATTTGAATAAATTATTTCAATTTCAATGTTAACTCACCGATTTAATATTGTATTTACAGCCTGGATGGAAGAGGGTAGCAGAGTTGCTCTACTGCGGCTTTCAGGCTAAAGGCGCCCGCTAACCTCCGTTAGCTTCAGTTAGCTTCAGTTAGCTCCAGGACTAGCTCCAGGCTACGTCGGCTCAGAGTGTCAATCATCCGCCCCCGCCATCACAGCGCCACTCTCAGCTCCACCTCTTTGCCCATTTTTGTATTTTCTGGGAGTGACGAGACGCTTGACACAGACAAGATGGCTGCGGTGGGAACCGCCCATTTGGCTTCATTTTTGCTCTTCAGAAACCAATGGGTGACGTCACTGAGGCTTCGTCCCGTAATATACAGTCTATGAGAACATCATTTGTATTCTCAAACATTAATAGAAAACGTTTTAGTGATGTAAAAAGTCTTCCAACCTGTTTCTGCTTACTATTTGCATGTTCCTACAGCTATTTTGATATTTCTCTTTGGTGGGTGAAGAGAAATAATTCAGGCTGGAAGTCCTACTTGTCAAAATTACAAGGTATAAATTATATCAGGGATTATAATTATGTCCACCAGAATCTGTATCCCCCAGGTAACTTTTTTAATCCTTTAATCCAAACTTCTTCAAATCCTCAGAATGAAATGGTTATAATCCAAGGTAAATATATACCAAACCATCATTTTACAATATCGTCAATCGTTTTTAATTCTTGTCAACTAACCCCTAACCCTAGGCCTACAGAAAAATATTGAAATGTTTTTGTTTGGGTTTTGACTATTTGCTATTTTAAAATGCATGAAGTGAGAGAGAGATGAAGGTTTTGGTAATAGTACCGGCAAGAATTTAAAACTACTTTCACCCCTGTATATATGTATATTATATATTACCAATATCTTTATTTTATATATATATATATATATATGAAATGTATATTATGTATATTATATTATCTATATTATACATGTGTATATTACTCATGAATTATATTGTATATATTATTAAAATGACTGAGTAGTACTTCCTGCTTCTCTATCTAATAGCATTGTGTTTTGCATACATTTCATGACTACATCAGAATATTCTATTACTGTTAAGCAGACAAAAAAAAACGGCATGAAAATCAGTTTAGTATTTAGCGAGTTATGATTTAATAAACGTGCTGATGCTTCATTGCGTCTGCAAAACAGATTACAAAGTGGAGCGGGGGATACCGGCCCAAGATGGCGGCCCCACGGCTCATCAGCGCCAATAGGCAGCAGCGGTCAATGCGGTGTCTATTCTTTATATATGTCCTGTGTGCTACCCATGGTGCTACCCCTCAATCCGTGCTACGCTGTAGCACTGCGCACGCGCATTTCAATGTCACGTCACAATTCGCTTACTCAGCAAATCTGTCATCGAGAATTCCTACCTGAAAGTTCAATTTCGTCTGTTTTATTTCTTTAAAGTTTACGGTGAGTTTTATTCAAATTATTTCATTACTGGCTAATTTTTATTCAAAATATTTTAAGGCTTTCCTTAAGTTACTGGTTTCAAGTTTACATGATAGCCCATATCGTTATACTGCATACAAGTCCCATTAAATAGAGTAGGCCTACCTAGAGTAAATGTGGTGTATTCTGTGGGCTAATTGTGCTTATAATCATACTACATTTGAAAATTACAGTCGTACAATAAATGCGGTGTATTTTGCGGGCTATTTGTGCCTAATCATACAACATTTTAATATTTTGGAGTAATAATACTGCTATCTGCTCTACGTCTTACTGGCTTGGTATATATTCAGTAGCTGCTTTACAAACTAATAACTGATTTCCAGAGTTATCAGTCATCTACAGTACTCTCAGGTTGTTTTTTGTAGTAATTAACAGTCACTCTGTTGCCCCACAGTCATGAAGCACTGGGTTTTAATTGATGATCGGCAGGTGGAAGCAGTTGTGATGTTATGCACGCTGTTCAACGCTGCTTTTAGGACACTGAATGGAAATAACTGCTTTCGCCATGTAAACATACCGGTAGCACTTTTTGAGGGGTAGCACCGACAGACAGACATGCGCGCTACGGTAGGACATTCTGATGAGGTAGCACAGATCATCAGAACACCAGTCCAAGCTATCCCGACACTACGCATGCGCACAACAAAATAGATCACCCGAACCAATCGAGATCAGAGGACTGGACACCGAGCCAGGTCCTGTCCGCACATTAGTAATAAATACCTGAACAAAAAATATGCATCAACTGAAAAGTTACAATATATTGAAGGAATAACCAAAGAATAAGAACAAATCTACTACCATGTCAGGTTGTGCTCATTACCTTTTACTACCTTTTAAGGGCCTTAATTTGAAGTCATTTAATTTACTACCTTTTACTACCCCGCAGCAACCCTGCAGACAGGTATTTCAAACATTATTGGAGAAACACAGTGTGGTTTCTTAAAGGATAGATCCATTCACAATAATATAAGGCTAGTAACCCACTAAGCAAGCCGACGTCGAAACATTGTCCTTTCAACGTAATTGCCCATAGTCGAAAAGACGTCTCTGGCAGGTGCAGAGTGAAAGTTCTTTCGACGACTTTTTTCGACGTCGTCTGGACATCCAATTTTGACGTCGACAGCACGTCTGTTCAAGGTTCAAATATAGTGCAGAAACAGTCGATGTGGACGTCCTATCGACGTCTTATATGACCAAAATATTGACGTTTATAGGACGTCAAAATATTGACGTTTATAGGACATCTTACTACTAAAATGTTTACAAATATCTTATAGTTCAGAACTATTGTACATGACAAAATATATTATGTTATATATATATATATATATATATATATATATATATATATATATATATATATATATATATATATATACTTGAAAGAGTTTACAAATAAATTTGATCTAACAGATATATGAAGAAAAAGTGCGGAAATCCACCTTTACTGAAGTTTCACAAATCACAGAAAGGTTTCACAAATCCCATATATGGTTTTGGTTGTTCAGCTATTAGTGTAGAATAATCTAGTCCAGATTTGAAATTTTTGGGTTATGTAGTTTTTAAACTAGAGCAGATTAAAGAGGCTCAGAGTAGAGAAAAATGTGGTTTAATTGCCCTTTAGCCGTCTCCCGCAATCGAAAGCTAGAAATTGAGCCCAACTTTTAGCCTCGTCTAGCTAGCTTGCTACTAGCACTAGCTCGATGCTACTGACGAAAATTTTTTATATTCGCCAGCTAATATTAACCAAAATAAATCAGTTGAGCTCTACAACACATAAGGTTATCTAATCCTAATCGGCAACGGTGTCTCCCTTTTAGCTGCCCAGTGCCAACAGATATGTATTATGGCGCCACCAGCATTGGCAGTTTGTCCTGTGCTAACGGGTATTAGCTAACCACTTTGAATGAAGCTACAAGATTGGTTGCTTAAACAACACAGCATTATTCCGACGCTGATAATTCAAGAGACTGATAATCTACCACTAAACAAATACCATATTTACATATGAAGAGTGCCTTACTTACCTTCAATTTGTGTCCTTCGTCTTCTGCTTCAATGTGTGCTGAAGTAAAATTCAAATGGGCTTGCGCTTGCGCAGAATACCCAAATAACCGTTGCTATTCAGTCCCATACAGAAGAGCAGCGCGCGCGCGCACACACAAAATATGGCAGTATAAAACCACACGAACGACAACTGATTTAATATAGAGGGTGGTTTGAGAAAGTAAATAACGAAGGGCAGGTAGAGGAAGAATGGAGTGACCGACCAAAAATCGATTCAAATATTGAACGTCATATCAACGTCCACAGGAGGTCGTTGTTTGACGTCCAGCAGCACAACCTCACACAGACGTCTTTTAGAAGTGCAGATAGGGTCCTCGACCGACCGACGCGATATGGACGTGATCTGGCGGTCAAGTGGACGTCGGATGTTTAGTGGGAATGGACATTATTGAATATAGAAATCTAATTGAACATGATAGTTTTCTTCTCTTTTTAGACTTTTTAAAGCATTCGACTCTGTAGAACACCCATTTATCTTTCAAGTTATTGATCAATTAGGTTTTGGATGTCGAATTTAGTAATTTAGTGGGTGGACTATATCAGAACATAAAGAGGCTATATGCAACTTTTTCCCGAAAATAAACGTAACAATAGCCTTTTTATTTGACCATTTATGACTCAAACATCTCCTGATGAGCATACTAACACCTTGTCAGCTCACAGTGGGTGCGCCTATAAGCCTGTATCCAATTTTTTCTATTTTCTGTCGGGTCCGATTTTCCCGGGCTGTCTGCGGATGTGACGTCAAGCGCGTTCATGTTAAATGTTTCAGATCACTCTGCCACTACCGGTAGTGAGCACTCGCAAGCAGTTCAATGGATTGTGCGAATACACAGAAGAGACCCAGGACAACTCTGACACCAACAGTAACTCCACATAAGACTAAGAAAGTTAAACCCCTGATAAGTGGCCGAAAAAGATAGAAGATTAAGAGCGACCGGCGCACGAGCGCGTGCTGCGAGAGCTAGCAGAAAGGAAGAGCAGTTCCGTTTTTGGCCACATGGGGTCAGTCGCGAGTTTAATTTCTGAAAATTGCAAATAGCCCCTTTAAACAGCTGTGTCATGCAACATAGTGGCACCGCCCCAAGTTTTAATGTTATTGTGGGAATTCCACAAGGTTGTCCCATTTCACCATATTTATTAATATTAGTCCCTATCAAGTCAGAAATTAAACACCTTGGAATACATCTTACCAAAGACCCATAAAAAAGTCAATATTTGAATGTAGAAAAAAATGAGAGTAATGCCAAATTAAATATCTGTCTCCAAAGAGATCTATCAATACTCGGCCGAATTTACCTGACCAAGATGGAATGTTTATCAAGATGCATTTACCCAGGTTTAAAATGTCTTCTTATGGTAGACTTCAACATAGATAAACTACCTATATCATTATCAGAGTTTCACAAACAAATACTATTATATTGGAAAATGCTATATGTGCATAGCTTTTCACCCCACACTACTATGATTTGGAATAACAGATACGTGTTACACAAGAATAAGTCATTATTCTATCAAGATTGGTATGGGAGGAATATTTAGTCTGTTGTTGACTTAATGGATGCTAATGGTAATCTCTTAGATCAACAACAAATTTGCACTAAACATAAATTTAACCCTTCCAAATCAGACTTTATTAAATTACAGAAAGCACTTCCTCGCGAATTTATATTTCTAACAAAAAATATATTGACCAACGATCCTATAATACCACAACTGGGCCAATTGACAATACAAGGGATTCTAATCCTGGACAAAAAAATGTAAATGTAAAAATGTAAATGTAACAATCTTTTTATAAGAAACTGCCTCAATGAAACAATATTCCCCAGGAGACAAAACAAAAACAATATCCTACATAAATTTGATAATAAATCAATTGATAAACTAGGAACAATGTATTTAAAATTTCCTATACCCCCTAAAACAAAAGAAACACACTTTAAAATTATGAACAACATTTATCCCTCTAAAGAATTACTTAGACTTCGTTTTAATATTGGTGATAATCTATGCACATTCTGTGAAAAAGACATTGAAACCACAGACCATATCTTCTTCTCGTAATTCGGTACAAACATTTTGGTTTAACATCTACAATTGGATTAAACAAAAAATACTTTTATTTCCAGCTGCTATCTCTAGAGATGATGTCACTTTCGGTATGATCCTTCAACACAAAAATGATGAACTCTGCTGCTGGAACATTTTCTTTCTTTTGGTTGTCCTTTCGTAGCTGGATATTGACAAAGCAAATTCCTTTACAGCATCTGAACTGTCTGTCTATCAACGTTGGAGTACAGCTGAATAAAAAAAACTTGGACTTCTTGGTTAACAACCTAATTATTCTCTTGAAAGACAACAAAATGCACTTTGCCGAAGACCTCACTGCTGCCGACCGAGAGAAACACAGCCTTCTAGGGCCTCTGGTGAAAGAAGCTCGGGCTCAAGGTAAAATTGCATACTTATAATCTAAAACGCAAGGCTGTTTTTTTGTTTATTAAGCAATTTAAATGGGATTTTTATTTTAGTCAGGAGTCACATAGCACGAAAGAAGAGATGGACTTTTGGAAAAATCAATGAGGTAAGGAGTTATGGGAAGCACATGGTTCCAAAAAAACTGCTGGTATCTTGATTTTTTAAAGACAAATTTCCTGGGGAAATCATTAACCACTACAGTGATCCAAAGGGGCATATGATCATCATGGTTATCTCAGTCCACCAAAATATATTAATAATAACTGATATATATGGATACAACCCTTCCTTGGACAATAGTAAATTATTTGAGTTATGGGATGAAAAAATTATTTTCTGGCTCAAAAAAATATCCTGAGGCCTATTTAATTTTTGGTGGTGATTTCAATGTTGTTAATGACAATATTTTAGACAGATACCCCCCTAAATGTTCCAACTCCAATAATGGCTACTTGAAAGAGTTTACAGATAAATTTGATCTAGCAGATATATTTAGGAAAAAATTCCCTACATTAAAATCATTCACTTGGCACACCAAAGAGTTTTCTAAACAATCACGTATTGACTTTTGGCTCACTTCAAAAAAACTGGACTTTAATAACATTGACATAAAATCCCACACAGCTCCATTTTCAGACCATAAGATAATGACTCTAAATTCATCTCTTTCCCCTACATGTAACATTCCCCGAGCCATTTGTTAGAAACTAAACAACAGTCTTCTTTCCCACAACGTAGTTATAGAGATGATCAGAAACTTAATTAAATCTCGTTGGGAAGAAGCTTCTTAAAAAGGAATACAGTCCTTACTGGGAATTGCTAAAGTATGACATTGGAAAATATATAAGATCTTACAGTAGTAATTTAGCCAAACTCAGAAGGCAAGAAGAAGACAGACTTTGTTCTCAAGTTGCATCCTTGTTCAATAAAAGCAGTGAAAACATTACCGATAATGAAATTATGCAGTTTGATGAATGCCAGAACAAACTAGAAGAACTATATAAAAGGAAGGCCCATGGAGCTTTTGTTAGATCAAGAGCGAAATGGATGGAGGAAGGCGAACAATGCTCCTCTTATTTCTTTGGATTAGAAAAATGAAAACGTAATAACTCTATAGATTCTCTCAAAATTAATGACAGACTTGTAACTGACCATAAGATGCTTGCTTCGTTCTGCTCTAACTTTTACAACAAACTCTATACTTCCAATTACTCTGATGATAAAGCAAGTGAACTGCTAGAATCCTTTCAACAACGTAATATTATCTCTGAAATTGACCAAAAACTCTGCGATGCCAGCCTAACCCTAGAGGAAGTACAAGATTCCATCATGAGTCTCAAAAATAACAAATCTCCTGGCAATGATGGATTGTCAGGTGAATTCAATAAAAGATTCTCAAAAGAACTTAGTCCTTTTATTCTTAAGACACTCTCTGAAAGTATTGAACTAGGTAAACTACCCCCTACTCTCTCACAAGGCATTTTATCCTTAATCCCGAAACCTGATAAAGATAAACTTTTAATTGATAACTGGAGACCTATTTGTTTACTCAATAATTAGAACATTTTAGCTCTGATTGTAGCCAAAATAATTAAAAAAAACCTTATCTAAGGTTATTGATGAATCACAATCTGCCTCATTTATCGAGCCTTGAGAAAATTTCGTTTTGGACAATTTTTTATCAGAGCTGTTGAGACACTTTATAATAATTCAAACTGTTCAGTTAAACTCAAACATGACACTTCTCCTAGATTTCACTTATCTAGAGGGGTACGCCAAGGCTGTCCGGTTATTCCCTATTTATTCTTACTTGCAGCCCAACTTCTTGCAACACTTATCCTCAAAAATAATTAAAAAGGTATTTCAATTGCTGATAGGCAAATCGTTTTAAGTCAAGTTGCTGATGATAAGACACTTTTTCTAAGAGACTCGAATGAAATACCCATAGCAATTAAGCTTATCAATTAAGCTTATCCAAAAATTCTCTGACGCATAGGGTCTCAAACTCAATTTAAAAAAATGTGAGCCCAGTATTATACAACATACCTGTCAAATCAGAAGTAATTTACCTTTGAGTTGTTATTACGAAAAATACTGACGAAAGGTGCAGTTTAAACTTTGCTCCTGTCATTGATAAAAACAAAAAAAAACTTAACCACTGGCTTCAAAGAGATCTAACTTTAAGAGGAAGAGCTTTATTAACCAAGGCTGAAGGGATCTCCAGATTAACATATCCTGCACTTGCTCTAGATGTCGATGCCTCCACTTGTAAAATCATTGATAAAATACTTTGTAAATTTGTTCGGAAAAATAAAACTCCCTACATCAACGATAAAGTCCTTGTAAACTCTATAGACTCAGGGGGACTCCATTTTTTAGACTTCACTACCTTAAACTACACTTTTAAAATCAATTGGATCAGGAAATTTTTAATGAACCCAGACTCAATTTGGAACTTTATCCCAAATTATGTATTCTCTCAACTCGGTGGCCTCCCCTTTATCCTTCAATCTAATTACAACATTCAAAAATTGCCCATTAAATTGTCAAATTATCATAAGCAAATGCTCCTAGCTTGGTCTCTCATGTATAAGCACTCTTGTTCTCCTCACAATTTCCAAAACTGGAATAACTGTAATATCTTATATAAGAACAAATTTATATTCTTTCCTAACTGGTTTAATAATAATTTCATATATATAAAACAACTTAGAGGGATTTTTAATGTCATATAGTGAATTCCTAGAAACTTATAATATTCCTGTCATTCCTAAAGAGTTTGCAATTGTTATGGATGCTATTCCTCAAGAAGACATAATGTTGTTTAAGGGTAGTTCACATTCCTCACCTTCATATTCCTATTCTTTGTTTGAGACCAATGTGGGCAAAATATGTTTTACTTCCAGCCCCTCAACAAGAAGCAAAAAAATAAGGTCCCTTTTTCAGAAAAACATTGCGACTGTGCCTTATGTCACCCACTATTGGAGAAAGTTTGCCCCGGACATTGTGTGGAAGAAAGTCTGGACCTTATCCTCCAAATACTTCATTACCAACAAACCTCGGGATGTATGCTTCAAACTTCTTCACAGATGCTACCCAGCAAAGTATCGCCTACACATAGACATTGACAAAAGCTGCTCCTTCTGGAATTCGGTCATTGAGACATCTTTTTTTTGGAAATGTAAGTTTACAATCACATTTTGGAAAGATTTTTCTCTTTTGGTGCAATGTAATATGCTTGAAAATTTCTCTATTTTGTATAAGGATGTATTATTTGGCTTTTACAATGTTAACAGTTCACATAAAAAACAATATTATATTATTAATCTATAATTCTAGCTAAATTTCATATCCACAAATGTAAATTTTCAGCTAAAAAAAACCCATATTCAGACTTTTGCTAAGCAAAATCAAAACATATACTGAATCCGTTAAGTCCTCTTCGGACCCCAGGGCTGTAAAGACTCTTGACGCCTTGGAGCTTTTTGGTCTTGCAAATCTATAATATATAGCCTATAAATTATTTTTATTTTTTCCCTTGTTTGTTTGTGTTACCCCTGGCACAGATGTTTATGTATTTGATGTTTTGATGGAAGAATGAACACTATCAATAAAATTATTGAGAAAAACAACAACAAAAAAACCACATAAATCCCATGATCCCCCGCTCCAAGACTCAGAGAGGGAGGGGCAAAGCAGGGATATCCAGTATCGATTCTTGGAGAGTTCGCCAAGGAAGGAGGTAGGCTAATTGTTTTTTAGCATTATAGATAAGATAAGATAAACCTCTATTGTCATACAATGGGGACACTCTCAGGGCTTGCAGCAGCACAGTGGATAGTTTAAAAAAACTAAAGAATTATAACAACATTATAATATAAAATGTAGTCATATAATATATAGTAATATGGTATGGAAATTGTGTAACCAAACTGTACAAACACTGCTGATGTAAAACGTTTATTGAGCTGAAAAAGTACTGCTACTTCAAATCCTTTTCATAGTTAGGTTTATGTTCGAGCTAGTAGTAGTATATATATAGCTATTATGTTTTGGATCACACTGTTTTGGGTGTTTTATTTAAAGGAGTCATGACCTGTAATTCACTTTTCCATGAGAAAAAAGGTATGTTGTGATTGCCTAACGATTATACACTGCCCGGGAAGCCGATATTTAAAAGGGAAGCGTTTGTTTACCCCTGGGTTTGTCAACCAGCCCACGTGCACGCGCACTCAAATACGTGGTTTTAATTTCTGGCCGACTTGACGTCAAGTCGGAGCAGGATATACCATATATAGACATCGCAGACCTACCTATGCTGCAGGAAGCCCGCCCCACTCCTCTCCCCCTCATATTCAGTCGAGCGCCGCCATTACTGAATTCTAATGATGGGAATTCCACCTCTTTTTGGAGACCCAGTTCTTTTGGCTTGGCTCACCATAAAGAGCCGGCTCTTTCGGCTCCTCAGATTTTCTGTTGCTTAAAGTGTATTTATTACCAAAATTAATACAAAACGATGTGTACCAAATGTACCAAAACAAGCAGGGGGGAATGAAAAAAAAAAAAAACGGCTCCCAATGACGAGCCGACTCCAATCGTTCACTTCAAAGAGTTAGCTCTTAAAGCCGGTTCGTTCGCGACCGACACATCACCGATTTGAAGTATGAACTCCACCGTGAAAGATGCAGAAAGTTTCTTCATGCAATGATGCATGAAGAAGACATATTCGTGCCAGCCTTTTATTTTAATCAGCTAAATCAGCTAAAACCATTTCTACCAGAAACGTAGTGAACACGTGAGTTGCTCTGTTGTTGACTGCCAGAATCAACATGGAAATATTTTGTCTATTTTTTTTACGCCGGAATCCTTTACAAATTTGGGACAATATCAGGCGAAGTTGGCATCGAAGCTCCGTTTGGAAAAAGGGGCCATTCCAACAATCAGAGACTTGCCTGCAATTGAAACGGTAAGGCTGTGTTTTTATTGCTCTGCTGTGTGTAACAAACAGCAGCTAACTGCTAATGTGGCTATTGTATGCTAGCGGGAGTAGTAGATATGGGTTAAGGGTTACCTGCGGTGTCAACCCCCCTCCTTCCTGCCACCAATCAACGCGCCCCTCATTTGCATTATTACAGTGCCCGTCCACAACAGCCAAAGTATCGCATCAGATCTCGCGAGACAATAATGCCTTCAGAAATAAGGGTCAGAGGAGCTCTGTGTTTATTTTTTTTCACTTTTTTTTAGAAGGGCCTGAAAGACTATAATAGAGCGTGGGTAATCAGTTTTTTTTGTATATTCTAAATATATGGCATAATTGAAACACTTTTATAAGATGTTGTCACCTATGTAGGCTACATGTATTTGCATGAACATTTTGATTAAATTAAAATAAAAAACATTAAAAATAAATAAATATTAGATATTTTAATTTTTTTAAATGAATGAAAATGAAATTAAATGTACTTCGTAAATACATACTGATTTTTTTTAAAGTTTTTAAAAATGTTATTAATTATTACAGTGCCACCATAATCATTCTCAAAATGTAGACTTAGTAGATACTTTAAAAATAGGTTTGTTATAAATATGCCTACTTTATTTTTTCATGGTGAGGTTGACATTTGCGTGGAATTGCCCTACTGTCTTTAAATTGTCATGTGTGCTGTGCATCTGTTTAGAATTGCCTTATGTAAATGATCAATGTCATATGTATCAAATGTGTTCATGCTCTCTCGCTGTATTGATCTTTCTCTTGCTTTGTGTATCATGTGTAATGTGTGTTTCATGCTAATTTGCTACTTTTACTTTTAATTTCCAATGTTATATTCCATGTTTGTTTGTTTAGTTTTTTAAATCACCAAATCATGTAAAGCCCCTTGAATTACCCTGTTGTTGAAAGTGTGCTATACAAATAAAATTGCCTTGCCTTGCAGGTGTGAACCAACTTTTTTTTTCTTTACTTTTAAAGATGACAAAACCAAAGAGTGCAGGCATATGCCCACTTTGTAACCAAGCTCTTCAGCTGGTGTCTAAGCACCTGAAAGAATTTCATGTGGTGGAGAATGTAGTGGAGAGGGACCTCCTCAACAAGTACGCCACGGGCCGGATTGTGGTTCCCGCCAGACCCTGCCCCATCAACAACTGTGCCATACCTGCTGAAGGTGGAGAAACATTTAATGGCGCACAGCGACATAACCATAGGGAGGCTGAAGTCGGAGAGGTCGGCTCTGAAGAGGAGGGTGGGCATCCAGCTCCTGGGGGAATTGCGGGCCACCAACCCTCAGCCTCCCATGGTCAGCTGTCTGGATCTGGAGGAGCAGGCCTCCACATCTGGCAGCAAGACATGCACAAACCCCGCCTGCACAGAGAGGGTGCATTACCTCACATCGGAGGTCCGTCACCTTCAGGGTGCTTTGGCTGAGTCCAAGGTGAGTGAATGAAAAATACATACCAAATATACATTCTATCCATAATCAATTTCTTTGGATAACTAAGTTATTACCAGTGTATATGACCTTGTCATTTTAGACTGTTAACATTACAATTATGATGGTCATGTTTCCTTGTTTTAACCCTGTTGTTGAAAGTGTGCTATACAAATAAAATTGCCTTGCATGTGTGAACCAACTTTTTCTTTCTCTACTTTTAAAGATGACGAAACCGAAGAGCGTTGGTGTGTGCCCACTTTGCAACAAAGCTCTACAGCTTGTTGCAAAGCACCTGAAAGAATTCCACATGGTGGAAAATACACTGGAGAGGGACCTCCTCAACAAGTTAGCTACGGGCCGGATTGTCATTCCTGCCGGACCCTGCCCCATCACCAACTGTGCGCCATACCTCCTGAATGTACAAAAACATTTGATGGCGCACAGGGACCTGACCATGGGGAGGCTGAAAGCGGAGAGGTCAGCCCTGAAGAGGAGGGTCGCCATCCAGCTTTTGGGTGAGCTGCGGGCGACAAACCCTCAGCCTCCCATGGTTAGCTGCCTGGATCTAGAGGAGCAGGCGGACAGATCCAGCCCCCAGGGCTGCGGAAACCCCGCCTGCGGAGAGAGGATGAACTACCTCACCTCCGAGGTCCGTCGCCTTCAGGGCGCTTTGACTGAGGCCAAGGTGGTTGAATGAAAAATACATACCAAATATACATTCTAGCCATAATCAATTTCTTTGAATAACTGAGGGGCTCTTTACACAACAACACTTTTTTTCCCTCTGCAGAGGCAGTTGTTGGTCCAGGGCCAGCAGCCCCAGGTCCAGCCTCAGCCCCAGGTCCAGCTTCAGCCCCAGGTCCGTCCCCGTCCCCAGAAGCAGCCCCAGCCCCTGTCCTCCTCTGACTCCTCCTCCTCTGAGGAGCCCCAGCAGCCCCTGCCCTCCTCTGATTCCTCCTCCTCCTCTGAGGAGCCGAGCAGCCCCAGCAGCCTCAGCCTCAGCCAAAAAAGCCTCAGCCTCTTTCAAAGAGGAAGCTGCCTTTTGGTGACACCCCACCCACTGACGTGAGAACATACTGTATTTTTTAAATTTTTATTTTTTAATGATTAATTATTAGTCTGCCATAATCTTTTGCCTTTGGGCCAAAGCTTGTCACTTGATCAGGTCTCATTATTGTTTTTCTCTCTACCCAGGAGCCCGCAGACACAGAGGCCCCAGCACAGAGGAAGAGGAAAGAAGGGGACGACATAGAGAGCCCTGAGGATGTGAGTGAGATGGATTAGTTCATGGATAATTTCATAAATATTGACCAAGTTTAGAACCAGTGAAGCTATGTGGTCATGTAGTAACGTTGTTAATGGTGTTTTGTTTTGTACTTTTAGGAGGAGAAGGTAGTCAAGAAGCAGCTGTCCCCTGGAGAGAGGGTGTTCAGAGCCTTGGCCCCCTACTTTAAGGGGAAAAGTAGGGGGTCCAAGCTCAGAAAGATCTCCTTGGGCACCTCTCTTGGTAAGAAAGAACACATAGTGTATTTGCAGGTGTGTGGAGTGTTTTTACCCTACATTCATCATCTTGTCTCGCATCTTTACAGACGCGTACATGGAGGAGTACATGGCCTTCATCTTCTGCCCGGAGGGAACTTCCAAGATGAAAGAAAATGCCGTGTCGAAGATCAGCCGAGCGAAGGTCTTTCTCAAATACATGATGCTCGGCTGGTCTTCCATTACATACTGGACTTGGGAGTTTCTTTTCAATGTGGCCCTGATGAAGTTGTAAGTATTGAATTTAGGAAGATCTAACCTTACTGCCTTCTATCTGTGTACTCTACAATTTTTTATTCTATGTACTGACTTGCTTATCTCCATGTTTTTATTTTTCACATAATCAAGACTGTTCCGCATCAGCTCACATGTCTCTTTTAATTAGTTCTTTACACAGTTACCAGGCAGTCCTCAGAAAAGTTGGCCTGGCCCCCACCACAGTCATACTGTACGTGGGCCAGGCCATCTCATTCGTGGAGTATTTCCGGGCCACACCGCCCAGGCATTCCCGGATCACCAGCGGGCAGACCAAGGTGGTGATCCGGGAGCTGCGAAAGTTGAGCAAGGACCTGGGAAGAAATGTCCTTGGACACCAGTCAGTGTTCAAGGAAAAGAAGCGGTTGAGCCTGGTGTCCAGGGAGGACCTCGCCAGGTGCCAGGTCTTTGCTCGGGCCAAAATCCCCTCACTCCTCGGTGAGTCCATAATGCCTCTCCCTCTCTCGCAAACCTTTTGTAGGCAGTGCCACAAAATCTACTAATCTTATTGTTCTCTTCTCTCTTTAACTCTCGTTTCAGAGGATATAGAGAAGGCGCCTGCAAGGGACCCAAAGACCAGGTATCGCTTCTTTGGGTACCTTGCGGCCTACCTCTCCTCCATCTACGGCCACCGTACCGGAGTCCTCACCAGGATGAGGGTGAAGGAGGTGAGGGAGGCCATTGGTGACGACGAGACTGAGTATCTCATCAATGTAAGTATCGTTGAAATCTCTTTGGGTCTTTTCAATTCTATTCAGTTTATTTATATAGCGCCAATTCACGACAGATGTCATCTCATGGCACTTAACAAGAAGTCATTTCAGTACAAGGGAACCAATGAAGGGAAGCTAAAACAGGAGAAATGTCATCTCTCTTTTAAATATTCATCAGAACTCTTGCTGCCGCATTTTGGATCAATTTTGGATCCTCCATTAAAAATAAGTAACAGGTAGATAGATCTCATTATGTTGGGGACCTTTTATTGATATTTTCAACATTGGTTAAACTGTTGTCTTCACAGGTTTTCTACCATTGACTGACCCCTCTGCTTTCTGTCATACTTTGTCTTCTGCAGGTCATGGAGCACAAGACAGTGAGGAAGTTTGGGACGGCCCAGAGCTATCTGGAGGCGGAGGAGTACGGCTGGTTCCGTACTTGGCTCCGCTTTGCTCCAGATCTGTGCCTCCCAACAGCTTCTTCTTTACATCTCTCGGCAGGGGCGAAGCAAAGGACATGGCCCGGTACTTCCGCCAGGCCTGGGCTGAGATGGGCCTGGCAGGAGCGCCTACGATTATGGACATAAGGACTGCAGTCTCCACCTATGTGAGTATCAAAAAACAAAACACAATCAATTCAATGTGTGTGTTTTTATACTGACGCAAGCCTCATTTTCTTTTCTGTAGAATTTTGAGAGGAATGACATGGAGGTGCGGCAGAACCTCTCCTCCTTCATGTGTCAAAGCATAGAGACACAGGAGAGGTTCTACGCCCTCCATAAAAACTTGTCAAGGGCCAAGAAGATGAGGGACCATTTCGTATGCATATCTGTAGATGATGCTAACGCCGCTCCTGCCGCTCCAGCTCCTCCTGCCGCTCCAGCTCCTCCTGCTGCTCCTGCTCCCTCGACATCTGTCGAGGATGAGGTGGAGGAGAACGTCCAAGTAAGTTGAAATCATGTGTTCGCTATCACACCATAATACACACTCACTGAGTTAATTGTGTTTCTGTTCTTCATTCTTAAGAAAACACCGGTGAAAACTCTGATTGCCCTTGCCAAAAAAGTCAAACAAAAAGTTGGCCTGTCACCAAAGAGAAATAGGGGCCCCGGTAATCAGGCTGCGCCACCTGTAGTGTGGATGTGGGTGTGTTTATAAAAAAAATGTTTAAAAAAAATTATTGTTGTTTGTGTGTTTGTAAAAAAAAAAAAATGTAACAAAAAAAATTTCAAGCTGTTTAGTGTGTGTGTGTGTTTGAAAAAAAAAAGTAAAAAAAACTTTCAGGTTGTTTAGTGTGTGTTTGTGTTTTAAAAAATGTGTTGTTTGTGTGCACTTGTGTGTATTAATGTGTTTGAAAAAATGTTCATGTTGTGTAGTTTGTATTGTGTTAATGTTCAATTCAATTCAGTTTATTTATATAGCGCCAATTCACAACAGATGTCATCTCAAGGCACTTAACAAGAAGTCATTTCACAGAAGGAACAGAAGATCTGATATAAGAGAACTTTCTATGTTACAGAAAGTAAAAAGTTGATAACATGACACAGTGGATGTTCAGTTACTGGGAGCACCATCCCAGTCGATGCCCCTGTCCAACAGGGCATTGTAGCCAAGCAGGATACCAGACCAGGTATATCTTCTATGGAGAAAAAAAACACTGAGAGAACACAAAGTTAACAGTCGAAATAACAGAAAGTACTGTAATACAACTGGAGAGTAGTAGTAGAAAAGGAAGTAGCAGAGTGAAGAAAATTGGTAAGTCTGTCCTCCAGCAGTCTAAGCCTATAGCAACATAACTACAGAGATAGCTCAGGATGACCTAAGCCACTCTAACTATAAGCTTTATCAAAAAGGAAAGTTTTAAGCCTGGCCTTAAAAGTAAACAGAGTGTCTGCCACACGGACTAAAACAAGGACCTGGTTCCACAAGAGAGGAGCCTGATAACTAAAAGATCTGCCTCCTATTCTACTTTTAGAAATCCTAGGAGCTACAAGTAAACCTGCAGTCTGAGAGCAAAGTGCTCTGTTAGGAACATAAGGAACAATTAGATCTCTGATGTATGATGGAGCTGATTATTAAGGGCTTTATATGTAAGGAGGAGGATCTTAAATTCTATTCTGGATTTAACAGGGAGCCAATGAAGGGAAGCTAAAACAGGAGAAATGTGATCTCTCTTTTTACTATTCATTAGTCTTGCTGCTGCATTTTGGATCAACTGAAGCCTTTTAATGGCATTTCTTTGGACTACCTGATAATAAAGAATTACAGTAGTCCAGCCTTGAGGTAACAAATGCATGGACTAGTTTCTCAGCATCACTCCTGGACAGGATGTTTCTCATTTTAGCAATATTCCGGAGGTGAAAGAAGGAAATCCTAGAAACCTGTTTAATATGGGATTTGAATATCATGTCTTGGTCAATAACGCCGAGGTTCTTTACGTTATTACTGGGGGCCAATAACTAAATCAGTTTCTGTTTTAGAACTTCTGGTCCAAAGACAGCCACTTCTGTCTTGTCAGAACTTAAGAGCAAAAAGTTTAGAGTCATCCATGTTTTTATGTCTTCCAGACATGCCTGTAATCTACTTAACTGACTGGGTTCATCAGGATTTATGGATAAATATAGTTGTGTATCATTGGCATAGCTGTGGAAATTTATCCCATGCTGTCTAATGATTCTACCAATTGGGAGCATATATATGGTGAAAAGAATTGGTCCAAGCACAGAACCAAATGGAACACTTCCTTAAATAATTTGGGATTGGGTCCAACATACAAGTTGAAGGTTAAGATGAGGCTAATATTTTTGATAATCCCGAAAGCTCGACTGAATCAAAACAGCCTAAGCACAAATGAGGTTCTACAGTTGTTTCCGTTGCTGCCTCATTTACTGAGGAAGAATTAATCATGTTTGGGAGGATGCCAATGATTTTATTTTTAATAGAATTAATTTTATTTATGAAGAATCCCATAAAATCATCACTGCTAAGAGCTGGGGGAATAGTTGGCTCAACAGAGCTATGACTCTGTGTAAGTTTGGCAACTGTACTAAAAAGAAACCTAGGATTGTTTTTATTCGCCTCTATTAATGATGAAAAATATGCTGTTCTAGCTTGTCGAAGGGTCTTTTTATACAGCAGTAGACTGTTATTCCAGGTTAAATACGAATCCTCTAGATGTGTAGAGCGCCATTTTCTCTCCAACTTTTTAGTATTCTGCTTTAAAATACGCAACTCTGCGTTAAACCAGGGAGTCAACCTCCTATGGCTGGCCACTTTCTTTTTTAAGGGGGCTACACTATCTAATGCCAAACGCAATGAGGACGTAACGCTGTGAACCAGACCATCAATTTCTGAAGGGTTAGAGATGGAATTGCTGCCATCCACTGTGTTACTCTGAGACACTGAGGTAAATAAGAATGGAACAGATTCTTTAAAAATTGTTACAGCATTGTCTGATAAAGCTCTACTATAATGACATTTTCTTTCAGATTTAAGATGGTCAGTTAAAGTAAATTCAAAAGTTATCAAGAAGTGGTCAGGCAGGAACGGCTTATGTGGGTGGACTGTTATTTCCTCACACTCAATACCGTATGTCAGTACAAGGTCCAAAGTGTTTACCCGAGTGGGTCGATCCCTGTACTTTTTGAGTAAAGCCAATTGAGTCTAAAATAGCATTAAAGGCTGCATTTAGGCTATCACTTTCAGTGCCCACATGAATATTGAAGTCCCCCAGTATAATGACCCTATCAGTATTTAATACTAAATCAGATAAAAAATGTGAGATCTGATCCAAGAACTGAGAGTAAGGACCTGGTGGACGATACAAAACCACAAACAAAAATGGTCCTAATGTTTTGCAACTTGGATGAGGAAAATTAAGGGTGAGATGTTCAAAAGAACTGTAGCTATCAGTTGGTCTGGGATTAATTAGTAAATCAGAACAAAAAATGGTTGCAATTCCTCCTCGCCCAGTATTTCTAGGAATGTGAAAATTTAAATGACTGGAAGGAGTTGACTCATTTATACTGACATAATCCTCCTGCTGCAACCAGGTTTCTGTGAGACAAAGCAAATCAATGTGATTATCACCAATCAAGTCATTTACTAACAAAGTCTTTGAGGAGAGAGATCTTATGTTTAATAAACCACATTTAATAGATTTATTTTTCTGTTCAGTCAAAGTTGTATTTATTTTTATGAGATTTCCATAATTTGCTTTTGTTGGCTTAACTTTTAATCCATTTAATTTTGGCCGTGGGTAAGACACTGTTTCTATAGGGTAATGGGTGGGTAACAGTACAGAAGCAGCAGAGAGGTGGGTTAAACTACGACTCTGCTTCCTGGTCTGGACCCTGGGTTGTCAGTGTTTTGGAGGACTAATAAATTTGGCCTATTTCCTAGAAGGAAGAGCTGCTCCATCCAAAGTGGGATGGATCAGACCAGGTTTTCCCCAAATTGTTCGCCAGTTATCAATGTAGCCCACATCGTCAATGATGCAGCAGCTGCTGTTTGGAACTATCTGCACCTGCATGACCCACGTGACTTCCGCATTCCATTCTTTGCACAGAAGTCTATGGGTGTGCCAGAACCATAGACATATATAGAGAGTAGACGCCGCATCGACCGTTACTCCCTACTGGCGCTGACGAGACGTGGGGCCGCCATCTTGGACTGGTCACCCACTCCACTCTGTGTAATCTGTTTGGCAGGTGTAATGAGCTGTCAACGCATTTAATTAATCAAACCTCACGAAATACCGAAGTGATTTTTTTTTTTTTTTGCTGCAAAGCTCATAAATGTAGCTGTGATACATGACACATGGTTTGGCCTTTTTTAAAATATTGATAGTGAGCTTAACAGTAATTTTTTGAATATCTCCGTTCCTGTGATAGTATTGGGTCTTTTAAGAGGGTTTAAAGACTTACAACATGGACTTAGTTCATTAAGCACTTATGCGTTATGGTTTGTATAGTTTTATTCTATTTTCATTAGGCTGTTTATTAATTTGACATTGTTGTTCATCACTGCTATTCTCCTTAATGTAGTCTTACCATGCTGTTTTATGTTGCTTGAATTGACAGTTTATTATTGCTGTTTTCCCTCATTTCCATTGTTTATTTCATGATGCTATTGACTGAATTGACGTTCATTTTTGCAATTCTCATTAGCTATAATCTGGCCAACATCTCAATCTGTTCCATGTTAAATTTAAGTATTATATTGTTTGGTATTTATATGTCACTTTGGACAAAAGCGCAACCATAACCATATGAGGTGTAGGCTAGGTTAGGAATTTTGCAAATCCCACACTATAAATATGATAGAGAAGCAAAAACAGATAGTGACCTTAAAGGTATTTTAATATCTCTCTCTCTCTATCTATCTATCTATCTATCTATCTATCTATCTATCTATCTATCTATCTCTCTGTCTCTCTATCTATCTATCTATATGATAGATAGATAGATAGATAGATAGATAGATAGATATACACTTGTATTGACTTCCATTGATTTTACTATGCCTAACCTTAACCTAAACCTAATTCACACCATAACTCTAAACCTAACTAGTAGAGTTTAATAGCTTGTTAAACATTGTGTGGACCAGGGAAAATGTCCTCACAACTACAAATGTCCACACAATGCTGGTGGCCTGTCAAAGGTTGGTCCACACAAGTATACATGTACACGCACAAAAAAAATCATTATCCAATTAAGCTCCTCCTCCTGGTGTCTTGATATCCTACCCACAGCTTTTCTAAAGAAGGTTCTTCCTGTTATTGGGTCTGATCTTGTTCAAATAGTGAACTCATCACTGCTATCAGGTGTCTTCCCTCAGGCTTTAAAAACAGCAGTTATTAAACAACTGCTAAAGAAGAAAAATCTGGACAACACGTTAATGCAGAACTACAGGCCAATCTCTAATCTCCCATTCATCAGTAAGATTATTGAAAAAGCTGTATTTCAGCAGTTAAATGGCTTCATAACAATGACAAACCGTTTTGATGCTTTTCAGTCTGGGTTCCGCGCTCACCACAGCACCGAGACTGTCCTCGTCAAAGTATTTAATGACATCCGCATAAATACAGACTGTGGAAGAACCACAGTGCTGGTTCTGTTGGACGTCAGTGCAGCATTTGACACTGTTGATCATGATATTTTATTGGAACGACTGGAGAGCTGGGTCGGACTCTCTGGTACAGTACTTGGCTGGTTCGAGTCTTACCTAAAGAACAGGGACTTCTATGTTTCAATAGGAAACTTTTCATCAGAACGAACATAAATCACATGTGGGGTGCCCCAGGGCTCCATCCTGGGGCCCCTCTTATTTAATATCTACATGCTCCCACTAGGCAAGATTATAGCAACCAATAACATTAGCTACCATAACTACGCAGATGACACTCAGCTCTACATTACAATGTCACCAGGTGACTCTGAACCCATTCAAACCCTAAATCAATGCATTGACCAAATAAATTGATGGATGTGCCATAACTTTCTCCAGCTGAATAGAAACAAAACTGAAGTGATTATTTTTGGACCCAAGGAGGAACGATCAAGAGTCAGCACACAGCTTCAATTAATACAGCTAGAAACTACTGATCAGGTTCGAAACCTAGGTGTAGTAATGGACTCAGACCTGAACCTCCAGGGTCACATAAAGGCAATAACAAGGTCAGCGTTCTATCACCTGAAGAACATCTCTAGGATTAAAGGACTGATTTTGCAACACGACCTAGAAAACTCATCCATGCGTTTATCTTTAGTCGGATTGATTACTGCAACAGCATCTTCACAGGTCTGCCTAAAAAGTCAATCAGACAGCTGCAGCTGATCCAGAATGCTGCCGCTCGTGTTCCTCACTAGAACCAGGAAAGTAGAGCACATCACCCCAGTTCTAAAGTCCTTACACTGGCTCCCTGTAGCTCAGAGAATAGACTTTAAAATACTTTTACTAGTTTATAAATCATTACATGGCTTAGCAACAAAATATGTTGAAGACCTGTTGTCATGGTACCAACCACCAAGACCACTCAGGTCCTCCAACTCTAGCCTACTAAACATCCCTAGACTCAGAACTAAACATGGAGAAGCAGCTTTCAGTTTCTATGCTCCCCTTATCTGGAACAGACCTACTGATGTGTGTAGAGCTGCTGAAACTCTGAACTGCTTTAAATCGAGACTAAAAACCCATCTGTTTAGAATTGCCTTTGAGTAAATGCTTGATGTCATATGTATGAAATGTGTTCATGCTCTCTTGCTTTTTTTATTTTTCTCTTGCTTTATTGTGTATCATGTGTAATGTGTGTTTCTTTTATGTGTTTTTTTAAATCACCAAATCATGTAAAGCACCTTGAATTACCCTGCTGTTGAAAGTGTGCTATACAAATAAAATTGCCTTGCCTTGCCTTGCACACACACGCACTAAAACCCTAAAAAATGACTTTTTTGCAGAGCTTTTTCTCGTGCTCCATTTCTGCAGTTCAAGAGAGGTGAGCTTGGCCAATGTGGTGCAGCCTTATCTTGAGAAACACAGACAACCAATGACAACAGGTCGGAATGATTGTTGTCAGTCTCAAACTGTGTGTCCTCAATGTGTTCCCCAAGTATTAAAACATCTTCTGTTCCAATCTCCTCCCGGACGATGTGTGTGACTGTCGACACCTTTGGAGCTTGCTTTGTTGAAGATTGGCGGATCACCCTCTGCAGTCCTCAGTAGTGATGTGCGATACCACGGATTTCCTATCCGATCCGATACCAAGTAAAATGAAGGCGAGTATCGGCGATTCCGATCCGATACCGATACTTTGCTCAAGGCAAGGCAAGGCAAGGCAAGGCAAGGCAAGGCAATTTTATTTGTATAGCACACTTTCAACAGCAGGGCAATTCAAGGTGCTTTACATGATTTGGTGATTTAAAAGAAACACATAAAAGAAACACACATTATACATGACACACAATAAAGCAAGAGAAAAATAAAAAAAGGCAAGAGAGCATGAACACATTTCATACATATAACATCAAGCATTTACTCAAAGGCAATTCTAAACAGATGGGTTTTTAGTCTCGATTTAAAGCAGTTCAGAGTTTCAGCAGCTCTACACTCGTCAGGAAGTCTGTTCCAGATAAGGGGAGCATAGAAACTGAAAGCTGCTTCTCCATGTTTAGTTCTGAGTCTAGGGATGTTTAGTAGGCTAGAGTTGGAGGACCTGAGTGGTCTTGGTGGTTGGTACCATGACAACAGGTCTTCAACATATTTTGGTGCTAAGCCATGTAATGATTTATAAACTAGTAAAAGTATTTAGAAGTCTATTCTCTGAGCTACAGGGAGCCAGTGTAAGGACTTTAGAACGGGGGTGATGTGCTCTACTTTCCTGGTTCTAGTGAGGACGCGAGCGGCAGCGTTCTGGATCAGCTGCAGCTGTCTGATTGACTTTTTAGGCAGACCTGTCAAGATGCTGTTGCAGTAATCAATCCGACTAAAGATAAACGCATGGATGAGTTTTTCTAGGTCGTGTTGCAAAATCAGTCCTTTAATCCTAGAAATGTTCTTCAGGTGATAGAACGCTGACCTTGTTATTGCCTTTATGTGACCCTGGAGGTTCAGGTCTGAGTCCATTACTACACATAGGTTACGAACCTGATCAGTAGTTTCTAGCTGTATTAATTGAAGTTGTGTGCTGACTCTTGATCGTTCCTTGATCGTGCTCAAATATTACTGTTTGGGAAATTAAAGTAACAAGTAGTTAACTTAAAAGTGTCACTTCATACTGAATGCAAGACATATAACTGGTTCTTCTTGTTTATTGATGAAGAATTATCATACAAGAAAAGAGCCAACTTACATATTTATTGACAGCATCTGAGCATGTGTGTCTTAAAACGCCTACCTGAACATCTCAACATAAAACAATAAACATTTAGTGGGCATTATTCAGATAAACTAGGGTAATTGTGGTTACTTTACTCTGTATTTCTATTTCCAATAAACTACATATTTGCTCCAAATGACTGAAATATCAATATTTTTATAAGAACATCGATTCTAGAACATACAAAGCTGGTATTGGAGGTATCGATATTTTAGTATCAATCCGCACATCACTAGTCCTCAGCACCTTATAATTATAATAATAAAAATAATACATTATATTTATAATTATATGGCGCTTTCACAGTTCTCAAAGACAATGATTGAGAATGAGGAGACACGTAACAATTTGGGCGGGGTCTGAGCCCGTCGGCCATGTTGTCAGGCTACACTATCGGTTGCCATGGGCAACACTGTCAGAGCGGCACAGAGACGGAGCAGGAAAGACGACTGGAATTACGCATTTAAACGGAGAAATTACGGATAACATTAAGAAGAAATGGAGAAGCAGGCTAAAGAAAATGGTCATTACGTGGAGAAAGTCACTACCGGCGCCAAGCAGAAACGTAGACCCATACGAGCTGCCTTCAGCTGAATGGGACAGAGATATAGACTTTTTACATCCGTGCACCTACATGGAGATCCTTGATTACTTGGTTTTTGGCATCAGCTATTATACCATGCAAGAATTCAAAAGCCATAAGTCATATATGCGCAATAAGAAAACGTGTTCCCTTTACAACCCTCGCCGTTCTGTGCGGGGAAACTTCAAATAAGAGTTCAGAGTCCTGCAATGGGGGTGGAACACTGCAAAAACAGTTGTGTTAAAAATGACGTGCAAATTTTTAACACATGTCCTGAGTGTGATCAGGGACAACACATGTTGAGTTAATTTTAACACATTATATGTGTGAGGCATTTTAACACACAAATTGTGTCAATCTACTTAACACAAAAATGTGTCATGGCTACACAGTAAGAACACAGATTGTGTCAACTTAACACAAAAATGTGTAATTGAAACACATTAAGTATAGCTTTTTATGTAGTTAAAAAGTCCTGAAACTATAAAAAAAGAGAAAAAGACAGCTTAAAAAATAGCTTTATTTCATCAGCTTAGTCTAAGCTGTAATAACACAAAATCACACATGCCAACAAAACCATGGCAAATGAACACAATTGCATTTTTTGTGAACTAAAAAATAGCATTAACCTTTGTGCATTGTTAGTGAAACTACTTAGTGCTTTAAGCACAATTTAATACTTCAACAATACTTCAATTGAATACCAGTAATTTACAGACTAGTTAAAGACTATAAAACGAACTACCTTAAAATTGATTAGCAGTTTAACCAAACAACAAAGTTTTCAGACAGTAAAACCATATACATTTTCTGATTCTATTATTCTTGCATGCTGGGAACAATAGACATTTTAAAAAATATTTTCAAAAACTGTGTTTTCTATATGAAAAACTGAAAATGTAGATATTTCATTTACATAGGCAGACCCCTTTTCCATTGGAGACATTTTTGTTGAGATAGGAATGGTCTTCTTTTGGAAAACATGTTCAAAAACACAGCTGCTCATCCTGTTTTGAGAAACTAAAATATTTTGTACCTTGGGCTTAAATATAGTTCATCTGTATTAAAACCCAACATTATGTCAAAATGCTTGAAATCAGCTGAATCAGTCAGGCTGATCATTTCATAGTCTTTTGTTTTTCTTACAGCATACGCATAAAAATGCTCATCAAAGTACTTTACAGTTATGATTCTCACAAACAGCAAAACTGATTCTGTATCAGTTTGTGGTATTATATGAATGATCTCACTAAACAAAGGCTCACCTTTATTGTCCATTTTAAGTGGCAGTACAGCACCAGTTTTGTAAGTTTGACCAAGCACACTAACAGAGTGAGCAACATAAACAGTGCTGTTCAAAGTGTAGTCATCATGTATTGATTTGAGGTTCTCCAGTATTACCTCTGCCTTCTTCAAAGAGTTGATGGTAACAAGGTATGCGTTAGTGACATCTATTTTCTGACAAAAAGGGTCACTTAACTTGAAGCTATACATCTGCTGAACCTGATGTTTATAGCTCAATGTTTTAGAAATATTTTTAAAGTTCCCAACCACATGAGCATGTCTTTTTAATGGATTGTGTTTTGCCTCAAATCTCATACACCATAGTTGAGAAATGGGTCCAAACATAACAAGCATCCTTGGATAGTGAATCATAAAATGGTGTTTAGGAATCAGATTTCTGTCATAGATCTTCTTGAATAACAAATGGTGCTCTATGATGAGTTGTTTCAGAAATACAGCAAGCCCTAGGGTGACAGTTGGTGCAAAGACAATACTACATATTTCCCTCAGCAAGATGAACAAATGCCAATGAAAACTTTTCCTGTCAACAAGATCACCAATTAAAAAGGGCAACACCTGCAAGAGGCACTACATTTGTGATGCAGTTTGTTTTACTGCATTATCAGAAGTTCTCAGATTCAGTATAACACTTGGTTTATTTTTTTCATTTCCATAACCATAGTCATAACTGGTGATTCTACGGTTAACCAGTTCAAGGGAGAATATTTTTTCTTTATAAATGAAGTGGTGTAACATAAGTCTCACCTCTAAAGGGGCAACACCCTCAAGAATATCATGCATAATGTTGACACAAGTGTTCTCTGTGACATGAAAATATTTAAGTTTATTCAAACAGGAGTCTTCTTTAACTCCAGTTGAGCTCGGATTATTATGCAAGACATGGTGTTGATAATTTTCTCTGGTGCGTTTCTCAATCTCATCTTCATCGAAAACAGTCTGCGCAAGATTTTTATTGACAAGGCAGAAGTGGCAAAACTTGTTCGCAGAAAAGCTCTCAACATATCCACATAGGGAATGGATAGCTAAATTGTCAGCAGTCAAGACACAGATAGCTCCATACAGCTGATGAGTTTCTCCTTGGATCTCTACCTGTACACCTGATCTTTCAAGGAGTCTGATGTCATCTAGCAGTGGTTCGAGAATCTTACTAAATCCATATTTGTCTCTGTCCATAGAATTAAATAGAAGACATAAATGAATATGTGAAAGGGATGAATTATATTTTGGTGGCAGATTCTTTAAGGCAAAATAAATAGCACCCATTTTATGAATTTTGGTTTTGGACCCCAAGGGGTTTACAGTTTCTAAGTCATCAAAATACAATTGTATTGGAAGAGCATGAGGAGATCTTCCAAACAATGGGTGAGAAGAAAAGTGTGATCCATCACAATAGTTCTGCATTTTACCTTCAAAATGATTGTTACTCTGCAAGTATTTTTTTTGCATCTGGACATTACTGAATAAAAATGTAATAGTATCAATAACTGAAATGTATTGGCACGTGTCAGCTGCTAACACTTGTTTAATTTGTCCCCGTTTTCTTGCTGTGTCTCCCCTATGACAAAGAAATATTTATTTTGGCTTTACAAGATCAAATTTCTCTAAGAATTACTTATTCATTTTAAAAGGTGTGTCCACATCTTTAAACATATGTTTAGCGTTCTCAAACTGACTCATTAATGACTGGACAGACTCACTGTGAAGTGGTACCTGGAAGTTACTCAGCAATGTAGTTGTGGATTGTTGTACTTTCAATTGTCCTCTCAAGCAGTTCTTGTGTACAAATAACACTCCTTGATACATCCATCCAAGTTGTGTTTGATGAAGAGTACATTTTTGCCACAAAAGAAGCAACACAATCACTGGGAAGAGTAGTTGTTAATGGAACCGTTGATATCAAGTTTGATGTTTTCTCGATATTATATGAGTTTGTCTCAGATGTAGCTGATGACCTGTGGTCATGAGCCTGAAATGGCACACTGTCTATAAATGTTGTGGGGTGATGTTCCCGATGAAGATGCTTAGAAAAGGAGTTGAAGTTGTGGTATGTCCGAGGACAACCTTCTTGGTTGCAATTTATAGTCAAGTCCTGTCCATCTGATAAGGCATGAATTTCACGCAGATGCCAAATTACTTTTTTTACATCTGTTGATATTGATTGTTTGCACTTTGGACATGTGTACATGGTATTGTTTTACAATGCAGCTTGAAGTTTTGAGATCAGTTCTAGTACCTTCGCCTTCCTGTTTGTTGAGATGGGTACCTCGTAGATATATTCGAAGAAGGTGAACACAGAGCTGAGCTGGGGTGGATAGGCCAAGTTGCAAACCCAGTAGAGCTTGAATAGCTTGTCCAAGGCACATGTCAGGCCATCATTTACCGGCACGGTCACATTATCATTCTTTGCAACGATGATATACTGGTGAGTGGCGCTTTTCAGACTGCCGATGCAAATCAACTGTGGTTGGGTCCGATTTGCCACCTCAGAGGAGCTGCAGAGAGATGCAATGCTGGTTCCAGCCTGCCAGATAAGATATAGGAATTTTATGAGATCAAAAGGAACATCCAAAGTAATTTGTAATGTTACAGTGCATTAGGTAAAATTGTTAAATTATCGTAAACAGTCTTTCCAAAAACATACCGACACAAAATCAACTAGGAATGATATTGCAGACTTAACGCTGCAGCGACTCCCAGGCACTGGTGGCAGAAGATGTGAGAACAATCAACATTGTGTAGCACTTTTCATCTGAAAAAGAAAACAGAACAGACAAGTGGTACAAAAATATTTTAACAATTTTTAACTATGTGCAGGCCTCACTCTAAGAACATTTATGGCCTAAAATATCTTAAAGAGAGCATCTAGATACCTTTTCATGCATGGTTAATATTTTTAATAGTTTCTAACTACCAAACATGAACTGTGCAGTCACAATTACACTGCTCTGGGCAGCTGTGGAAATACCGAACCACCAGTCCATGTAGAAACACAAGCAAGAACGATTTCCAGTTTTACTGGCTTTCGTTATGTCCATTCTGCTGCTGCTCTCTGCTGGTGTTACATTAAGATGTGTCCATCCCCCCAAAAAACTGTTCGACGCCTGCTGAAGGGGAAACACATCTCAACGTAACACCACTACAAAACACTAATGCCAACGCAGTGTTTGTGTTACCTGCTTGGCAACCTTACAAGCCGAGATATGATTGGCTCTTGAACCAGGAAGTATTGAGGGCTGGAATTAGATAAATACGTTCCCTAGCGGACATTTTAAAAGGAGAAAAAAGATCTGTTTAAATGAAATCTTCTTTCCAACATGGGGGGGAAAAAAAATCCGTTTTTTATAATTTCCCTGTAATTTTATGGCTTATTGAACCTTTAACTCTTATTTAGTGGAAGGTGTATCTTTAGCGTGATATGCTATCTACCCTTTGCATATTTTCCCGATATCGTGCAACCATAAATTCCCATATCATGAACTATATATTTGTCATTATCAATATGCAAGTGTCCATAGCCCTGTACCCACAATTCTTGCCATATTTCATCTTTAACTGTAGTTAAAACATTTGGTTAATGTTGGTATAATTCATTATAAACAAATTTGGATGGACACATACCATCTGTTTGGTCTTCCATGCCCTCTGTAAGGAAAGCAACATCCCCTCCTTCCATGGTAGCCACTGTTTTCAGTTTTGGAATGATGCTGGCTTCCCATCGTCTGATGAACAGTTCTGTCTTTCCATTGGTCATTTTTCCAAACTCAATATCCAGCTTAAATAAAGAAAAATCATTTTAAGACGATATAAATCAACTGTGTTATTGATATCATATTTAGCTAAAGACGGGAAAGATGAGGCCTACCAGACTTGGCATGTCCAGAAAACGTGGATATTCATTGAATATTTCAGCCATTGTGGGAGTATCCCTCGATATCCATGACCTACGCCTTGTGTATGTCTTTTCCATTGCAGATTTGATTGAAGAAAGGTTCTCTGAAGAGGGCCTGAGCCGTTTCATGAGGGTGATCCACTCATTGCTTACACTGCTCTGCCCCTGGTCCTGTTCTGATCCCATTTCAGTGTCACAGCTCATCTTCCGCTTTGAGTAACGACGCTGACCTGCTTCTAGCTTTCGGCGGATATTACGCAGTCTCATTTCCAAGAATCCAGAATGTGATGATGGATCATAAAAATGCTCCTGTGTTGAAAAAAATGAGAGAATCCACCAACAAAATCTGTTTTAGATCACTGACAATACTCAAAGTGTTGAAACACTGTTCAACATCAGATTTCCACAGCTAACATTTTTTTTTTTTTTTTACAAAAACAGACATTTTGTTTAATGAAAACACTTGCCAATTCAGGCAAATTCCACTTACAAATCCCTCTCCTTTCCCTTCAACCTGAACCCTCAAGGATGGGAATGTTGCAATGATACTCTTGGCAAGGGTGAGTTTTTCAGCACTTGTTGGGTAACTTGTGAGGGGAGAATGGAGGAACAGACATCAAAATCTACAATCTTCCAGCACAATCACCTTTGAACTAAATTTATATATATATATATATATATATATATATATATATATATATATACACACACACAAAATCTGATTTTAATCGATTTTCTTCTTTCTCCCTTTACTTTCTCTACTTTCTTTTTAAATGGGACAACTTGCACAAGATGGGTGTCAAATACTTTAATATGTATGTCTGTATGTACTTACAATCCATGCTTCTCCACCAAGTCACTGATGCAAACTTTTACAAGGAGCTTCCTTGACTCGATTTTAAGGGTCCCCGTTTTCTTGTGTTCTTCAAGTATCTTTGGTGCTTTTCTTTGAAATAGTAGCTCCAGACTTCCCAGTTCAATTACCACAGGAACATGCTACATTGAAGGCAGCAAAGAGAATATGAAAAGACATTAGATTTATTATTAACAACAATACTAGATATAGAATAGATCCTTACTGTAGTATCTAAGCTGTTTGGTCTTTTAATTTGCCTGAATTTAACACAACCATCCTAATATTTAAAAGGTAAACATGCTGGCAGAGGGCCAATGCTGGAATTTAAAATGATTTGTCATCTATTCTATTGTTACCTGGTATGTGACAATATACAGACCTAAATTTCTGGTCATACTTTCCAATCCTTAAAGAGCCCCAGAAAATACTATGACAAACACAAATACAATTTAAAAAAAATTATACCTGGATTTGATGGAGCTCTTCAGCTCTTGTTCCGGGTAATGCTTCTATGCTTGAAAGGAAGACCTGGAATTTGTCAAAGTTCTTGGCTTCTGTTGTTCTGTCAGCATCAACAAATTCTTGGAAATCAGTATGATATTTCAGAATTCTGTCAAATGCAAAACCTTGTTGCTCTGACATGATTTGATTTATGAGCTGTTCAGTAGTGTGAACAGTATATATTTTCCTCGAAGACTCGTTTGCATTTTTGAAGAGAGTAGCAAGCACTCTTATTGCATACAAAGCAGCGTTGCAAGACTGCAGCAACACACTGTACTGTCATGTGATGCATTACCGGTTCAACATTAGGTGACTACTTTTCATACAGCTGCTTTATTTTTTATTTTACTTTCTTTAATGGGTTTGATTTCAGTTTAGCTCATAAGTTGTTTTTTAATTGAACTTATCAAAACACATTATGATTGAATGATTTATGCAAATGAGATTTTTTTGTCAGTTTTTATATATTTTTAAAGATATTTACAGTTTTTCCTTTGTTTTTTTAAACATTACTGACATTAAGGGTTGAAATTCAAATTTGCCTATCAAACTGGCGCTAACTGTACGTTTAACAATTTTTCCACAAAGCATAATTTATTAAAAATCTTACTCTTTCTGTATTACATGTTATAGGTTGGGTAAGTGTAGTTAGTTCCACTAAATGAGTATTGTCGACAAATGGTGTATATTGGCTCTTTTACCAGATATGCATTATGGCCGGTTAACACTGAGCGGTTTTTCGGCCGTTTCAAAGGACTGTTTCATGCCACACTGTGAGCTCCATCGAGTTCTACAGGTGTCTCCCACTGAATGGCCCAAGATTTCAGTGTGTCAGACTGCATGACGGGGCACCGAGGCAGACCGGGTTTGTAGAATGTCTGACACTGCCTGAAGACAGCAGAGGGATGGTTTTGGACGCGCTAAATAAGCACAGTGCTGCCAGTCACACACACGTACAGTTTCACCTCAGGAAAAAGTACCCTGTCATTTAACATTAATACGGTTTTTATATTGACTAAAAAAGATAAACTTAATACCTCCAACGGAGTATGTGATCCGAATTGGTTATGCTCTTGCTGACTGCTAGTTATTGCTAACAGTACTTCGATCGGAAGATTGCTAGCATGAATAGCAACACATCTGGTTAGCGACACGATGGTCTTTCAGAATAAAAGCACCATTAGCCCCGTTTTAATTAGATTTTATTTTACAGTACGTTGTCCTTTTATAATAAATGCTATTAATATCGGCTTCAAAAACATCATCATTATCTTTTTTTTTTAAAACACACTCCATAAGTAAATAAGCGGTAATTTATTTTTCATGTTTTCCTTCGTTTGACCACATTCCCCCATAGATGATAGTATTAAAGTACGGCAACCTTTGTCAGCCCGCTAACCTTGTCCAGCCCGGCCAACATAAAGAACCCCGCCGTTAGCAGCAAATTTTAAATTATTCTTCAAAAAGTTCACTGTCTAACTAACCTATGTGTCAAAAGCCATAGTATGCTAAACTGGCTTAAGCTAGTTAGCCATTATGCTAAGTGCTGCCAAGTACAACCTAACTATATAACAGTCAATAAAAACGTTTGCGTAGCCACTTCTAATACAATATTTATTCATATTATTTATTTTAAATTAAACAATTTAAATGATACTTACAGGTGGATCAGAATCCCTCATCGTGATCCCGTCCAGAGCCGAGTGAAAAGAGCGGACGGAAATAACAGATCAAGTGAAACGAGCGGACGGAAGTAATAGTTTTTTTTTTTTTAAATAAAGAGGCGTTGTGATCGGACGACAAATAATTATTGGCGTTAAACTGTTAATTTAGATGCACATATTGATATACATTCCTTTTTATTGTTTAATGTATGGTGTGTTTTGTTTTTCTGTAAATTTTATTTTAAAAATCTTAAAATGTCCTGTGCCAGATCTTCAGGCACATAGGATAACACTTGTACTGTGTCAGTCAATTGATAGGAGGATTACACATTCTATTTCAAAATCCTATTAACACAGCCACCTGTGTTGTTTTTTGACACATCTCTTTTTAGAGTGAATATTTCAAAGCGGTAAAAGACAAATAATTGATTCTACTATAATTTACATTAAATCAGGGATCCCACTATTTTCTGTCTTTGACAGTTTTTTAAACTTTGAAAAAAATCAGAAACATATTTAATATTATTTCATTCATTCATTTTAGTTAATATTCAGCCTGAACAATCTGAACAAAGAATCTCCATCATGCCATCACACATGGAGCAGATGAAAAGATGGACTAAATATTAACATTTTACCTGCAGTCTCACAACTTTCTCATGGTGTATGGACGTGAATTGTGCAGTTTACCGTTTCAACTTTTTGTAATTTTATTTAGCAATTTCTATTTGCTTATATATTATAGTTCTCAATAAATACTGTTAAGCCACATAAAGTTGTTTCGAGAATTTATTTCAATACGCAACAGCAAAGAGGCACTCAGACAACACAGGCACATATTTGTTAAGCTGCTCTGATACCAACAACAAATGAACGCCTTGTCGCCTTCTGCTTCTGGCAGGTATCCTGACAACATGGCCGACGGGGGCGGGGCACTGGGCCGTGACGGCATCTCCTCATTCTCAATATAACAGAAGAAATAAGAACAAATCAACTTTAATATACAAAGATTAAAAAAAAACTGGAACAATAAAATCAAACCTTCACTGTGCCTTGTGATGGAATCACCAGGCCGCCGTTATTTTTCAGGATTAGAAGGTGGTACAGCATCACTGACCAAGCTTACACAACACACATCACAGGACAGCTTTCGTAGAACCTGCCGGACTACAAACCCTGCAATGTAGACCAGAGCAAAAAAGTTTTGAAAAAGTAATCCCCCGAGCCCTGCTTTCGATGGTCTGCCGATTGGAGCACCTACACAGTGTTCAGGGATGTTCTCACTTCTGCTGCTACACGATGTAATTAATTCCAGAGTATGACCGGTCCAAGATGGCGGCCGCATTTCTTGCCTCAGAGCATACTCTCTATATACGTCTATGGTCAGAATCAGAACTCTCTCTCTGTGACACTGCCCCCTGGTGGAGAGCAAAGCCTCCCACGCGATCGATCACGTGCTGTGTAGAGGAAGAAGCAGCATATCCAGCAGCAGCAGTAGCAGCAGGGAGAAAGTATCCCATCAGTGCAGGTTTCTTGGGTCTAGAGGAGAGTGGCCTGAAGTCAGACAGCTTCTTCCACATATCGTCGGTAAAAATGTCCGCCAGAAACCCAGGAACTGACCTCGGTAAGTGAAACACTCCGAGTTTCAGCACGAAGTTCTTATAGACACGTGTTTCTTATATTTGTCATATAGGCAGACATTTCTGTGCTAGTGGTGAAGTTCTCATTCTTTGGTATAATATTACACCATTAGGTTAGCAACATGAGAGAGAGATAAGTGAGGAAGCATGAGCACTCCAGAGTTTAATGAGTAACACAGGGTCAGTAACCTGCAGGATGACAACTGGAGAAGGAGGAGGAGGAGGAGCTCTAAAAAAGCCTTTTTCTTATTCTTCATTTATTTTTAATGTTTTTTTAATTGCGATTTTTAAAAGCTCATTTAATCCCCCCGTGCAGTGATTTTACATTTGAATTATCTTCTGTAATCCACACATGGTCAAATTATGCATGCAACGTTTTGAAGATAACAATAACATTATAAAAAGTATGTATGAAGGAAATAAAATCATTGGAGATGGTTTTATCCAGAATTATTGAAACAGAATGCAGTTTATTACTGAAAATAATCACAGTTGTTAGATGGTGTTAAAGAAGTAGAAGAGAGTCAGTGGTGCAGATATCCGGAGGAAGAAAGTTAGAGGTGAGGTGTAGCTGGAGGAGGAAGATCTGAGAGAACCGTATAGCCTGGATCTGGACAGAATAATTCTAGATTAGTTGGTAGAATAAAAAAACAAAACTGTTTTTAATGGAAAGTCTAAACAAACTGGTACGAACAACTGATCTATCTATCTATCTATCTATCTATCTATCTATCTATCTATCTATCTATCTATCTATCTATCTATCTATCCTTTCTTTCTTGCTTGCTTGGATTCAGACCTGGAATGCTTATCCAAGGTGAGAGTGAATACACAGGCAGTGCTGAAGATGGCTCAACACATCCAAGGTCTGAAGGTCCCCAAAAAGCAGTGGCAGGTGAGCTTTCCCATAATGCGTGTTGCTATGTAAATGTTCAAAGACCATGCAGGCCAAACTGCTTCACCACTTCAGCTACCATGTTTACCCTGCAGACTGCCTGGCTACTGAAGGCTGTTTCGTGTATCGATCTGACCACGTTGGCTGGAGACGATACGCCGTCGAATGTTCATCGACTCTGTATGAAAGCTATCCAGCCGGTCCGATACGACCTTCTCAAGAAAATGGATATGCACGACAAAGGTCTGACCTGCTGAAGTTGTCTCTGTGAATATGCAATATTGCCAAAAGTATTCACTCATCTGCCTTCACACATATACCAATTTGGGTGGCATCCTATTTTTAATCCATAGGGTTTAATATGAGTGCGCCCCCCTTACGCTGCTATAACAGCTTCAGGATTACCAGAAGGTTTAGGAGAGTGCTCTAATTCATCGCAAAGGTGTTGTTTCAGGTTGAGTTCAGGGCACTGTCATGTTGGAGGAGGTTTGGACTGTCCCCAAACTAAGGGACCAAGCCCAATTTCTCAAAAAACAGCCACACACCATACTCTTCCCTCCACCAAACTTTAGATTTGGTAAGTGCAGTCAGGGAAGTAGCTGCTCCAGAGTCCAGAGCAGCTGCTCAGCCATGGAATAGTTTTGGCAATATAGTGTTATAGTGACTGGTACCAGTAACTTAGATGCTTTATTACTATATAGCTATAGAAAAATAACTTTGAGTGGCTTCAATGTCTCTTTAGATTAAGCTGAGATTTACAGTAAACTCTAGACTCAAAATTCACATCTACAGTGGGGCAAAAAAGCACTAATTGGCACCCACCGATTGTGCAAGTTGTCCCACAAAAAAAGATGAAAGGTCTGTAATTTTGACTTTAAAAGAAAAATTCAGAAAGTCACATTGTATGATTTTTGAAGTATTTATCACCTACAAACTAGCACAAATTTTGTGACCTGTTATGTTCTTTAAGAAGCTCTTTTATCCTTCCAATCCTTGTAATAATGACACCTGTTTGAACTTTTTATTTGTATAAAAAACACCTGTCCACACCTCCTCCAACCTCCACCATGGCCAAGACCAGAGAACCGTCCAAGGACACCAGCGACAAGACTGGATGAGCCAATCTACAATAGCTTGGTGAGAAGAGATCAACTGTTGGAGCAGTTATTAGAAAAAGGAATAAATAAAAGATCACTGACAATCTCCCTTGACCTGGGGCCCCATGCAAGATCTCACCTCGTGGGGTACACATGATCTTGAGAACGATGAGGAAACAACCCAGACCTACACAGGGGGAACTGGTCAATGACCTGAAGAGAGCTGGGACTAGGGATGCACCGATACCGGTATCTGGTATCGGCCTCGATACCACATTTTCTAAAGTACTCGTACTCGTTAAAAGTCCCCCAATACCGGGGACCGATACCACGGTCTAAGAAATGTTTGATTGGCGTGTAAGGGGTTAATCACAGGCGCCGAGTGCCTGCCCCCCGGCCTCTGTACTTCCCTTGTGTTTTTTGTTAAATTATATGACTAAAGCTGTTACCTGTAAATTTAAATCATGTTTTTATTGAGTACTCGGCATCGGCGAGTACTGAAATACAAGTACTTGTACTCGTTTTCCAAAAAAGTGGTATCGGTGCATCCCTAGCTGGGACCACAGCAACAAAGGTTGTTAATAGAAACACACTACGTCTTCATGGATTAAAATCTTGCAGCACTCAAACAGTCCCTCTGCTTAAGCCAGCAAATGTCCAGACCCGTCTAAAGTTTGCCAGAGACCATCAGGATGATCCAGAGGAGGACTGGGAGAATGTCATGTGGATAGATAAGACCAAAATAGAACTCTTTGGTATAAACACCACTCGCCGTGTTTGGAGGGGGAAGAATGCTGAATTGTATCCCAAGAACACCATACCCACTGAGAAGCACGGCGGTGGAAACATTATGCTTTGGGGCTACTATTCTGCAAAGGGACCAGGAGGACTGATCTGTATTAAGGAAAGGATTAATGGGGCCATTCGTGGTGTATCGTGAGATTTTGGGCAAAAACCTCCTTCCATCAGCACGGGCATTGAAGATGAAACATGGCTGGATCTTCCAGCATGACAATGATCCCAAACACATCGCCTGGGCAACGGAGTAGTGGCTACGTAAAAAGCATTTCAAGGTTCTAGAGTGGCCTACCCAGAGCTCCAGACCTCAATCCAATAGAGAATTAGTGGAGGGAGTTTAAAGTCAGTGTTGCCTAGCAACAGCCCCAAAACATCCCAGCTCTAAGAAGATCTGCATGGAAGAATGGGCCAAAATAGCAGCTACAGTGTGTGCAAACCTGGTGAAGACCTACAGGAAACCTTTGACCTCTGTCATTGCCAACCAAGGTTATATTACAAAGTATTGAGGTGATTTCCTGGACTTTTTTTTACTTGCTGTCTCTCACAGTTAAAGTGTACCCATGATGAAATTACAGACCTCTCATCTGACAACCTAAAATGTAGTTTTTTCCGAGGATTAGAATGTTATGTAAGACTAATAAAATAAAAAAAGGAAATACAATAGTGTTCTATATAAAATCACACTTTAAAATCTTTTTTTTAAGGTAAATGTTTTTTTTAATATTTTTTAATATTTTTTTTTTTACAAAGATTGTTTGATTTGCTTAGGTTCAATGTATATATATATATATATATATATATATACCTGTGTGTGTATGTGGTCCACTTTAAGGAGAAACAGCAGCATATTTTTTAATTAACCTCCATCAGACTTGTAGACTGTAGATGCTGATCTGTCTGTTCATGCGTTAGTTTAACCTGCAGAGGGAGACACACCCCAATTTACCAGCTTAACTCCACTTCTTGATGTGATCCAGGATTAACAACAGCAGCAGTGTGTGTGTATCCATCTCGTGTGGCCGACGCTGTCAGATCACTAAAGGCGGCCAACTCCAGCCTCCCTGTTGCCTCAGGTAAGCCACCTGGAATCTTTTTACATTAGCTCTGTAGAGGTTAAAAGTCTTGGATGTACTGATGTTGTTTTTGAGTGTGTGTGTGTGTTTCCATTTCTTCCCAGTTGCTACTGGCTTTCCAGCTGGGCAGACCCCCCTGGAGACCCGGCTGCAGGAGGTCCGTATGGCAGTGAGAGATGGTGCTACAGAGATTGATATTGTCATCAACAGGACGCTTGCTCTCACAGGACAGTGGGAAGGTAGGTTGTGTGATAGCTTTATTTAGGCCAGAAAACTGATTAAATGTACAGTGTGGGAGAGACTTCAGGCAGAACCAGGTTTAGAAGGAGTGGCCATCAGCAAAACAATTCAACAAGATTAAATACAGAATCAGTTTATACATAAATTCAGCCTAAAGAGAGCAAAGACAACAAAGGGAGTTTATTATGTGTTCTTTTTGGACTCGAACGTTGGATTTTTCTGAGTTCCCTGTTGGAAATGCAAGAACTTTAGACTTCTTCATAATTGTCTTGGTTGAATCATTGCATGTTTGGACAATTATTCCCTCTGGTTTTAGGCTAAATGCTCTGCAGCTGGAAAGATTTTTGCTCTTATTTTTTAACTTTTGGACAGTTCTCATGATGCCTGACCAAAGCAACAAGGTATTTTGTTTACAACTGATAGCAGCTGATTATGATCTAAAATCAAAATCTTAACTATGACCCCAAATCCCAGAGGAGTTGAAAAGAAGGCTTCATGGATGCAGAGAGAAGGAGGAAGCTCAAACCATTTCTTCCATCCATCAAAACGGGCAGAGATCATTGGGCTGGGTAATAAACAGAAAATTTACTGATACATTTATGACTATAACCGACGTCATTTTGTCAATCTGGGTATATTCTGTGTTTAAAAAAAGTTAAAAGATGTGTGTAGTTTGGTGATGCTCATGTCCGTTTAAGAGGCCGTCCTACGTTATGGACTGGATTGGGTGGATTCAAGTGATTACGTGCAGTCACATGAATCCACCCCATCCAGCAGAGTTGCCGACTTAGCAACTTTGTTGCTATTTCTAGTGAGTTTTTACAGCCTTCTAGCCACTTTGTTTTTTATTTCAAAAGAGACAAGCGACAAATCTAGCGACTGTTTTGGTGTTTCTGGAGACTCTGATGTGAAGCATGAATCCTTGTTACTCTTCTCAACCAGTAGCGGTGCTGCAGTGGGCTCCTTTCTCGTCCCAGAAGGCTTACAGCAGGCAGCCAGGCCTTGCGCTGCAGCCCCGCCCACCCAGGTCGAGCTGCAGCCAGAGCAGATGTTAACCCCGCTGGCTGATACTACCCGAGCTTCGTCAGGACGGGATGTAAATGTAAAATTTGTTTGTCTAAAATAAACGACTGCACATTAAATACAGACCCTTTCCAAAATATTTGAACGCGTGGAAAAGTTTATTTATTTCCATAATTCTATTCAAAACGTTAAACTTTCATAGATTGCAGAAAAAAAGAAAGAAATTAGGATCACATTAAATCAATCAAAATATGGCTTCACTTTGGTTCGATTATCTCAGTTAGGTTTAATATGGGGAAGACTGCAGACTTGACGACTGGCCAGAAGACCATCATTGATAGCCTCCTTAGGATGGGTAAGCCACAAAAGTTCATAGCTAAGGAGGCTGGCTATTCACAGAGTGCCGTGTCCAACCATATCAATGGAAAGTCTAGTGGAAGGACAAAATGTGGCAGGAGAAGATGCACTAGCAATGGAGCTGACCGTGGGCTTCAGCGGATTATCAAACAGAGAAGATTCATGAAGTCACAGCTTCAAAAACCACCACATTCAGACGCATTCGGGAGATGGGCTACAACTGTTGGGTTCCTCAGGTCAAACCACTTCTGACCCTTAGCCAACATAGGAAGTGTCTCAACTGGGCCAAGGACAAGAAGGACCGGACTGTTGGGCAGTGGTCCAAGATCCTCTTTTCCGATGAAAGTAAAGTGTGCCTTTCATTCGGGAATCAAGGTCCAAGGGTTTGGAGGAAGACGGGTGAGGAACAGAACCAAAGCTGCTTGAGGTCCAGTGTGAAATATCCACAGTCAGTCATGATTTGAGCTGCAATGTCCGGTGCAGGTGTTGGTAAACTCTGCCTTCTTAAATCCAAGGTCACCGCATCGGTCTACCAGAATGTTTTAGAGGACTTCATGATTCCTTCTGCTGAGGATCTGGATGGAGATGCAGATTTCATCTTCCAGAAGGACCTGGCCCCTGTCCATACCGCCAGAAGCACCAAAACCTGGTTTGATGCCCGTGACATCACAGTGCTTGACTGGCCAGCCAACTTGCCAGACTTGAACCCCAATGAGAATCTATGGGGTATTAAGAGGAAAATGAGGGGCACCAGACCCAAATACAAAGAAGAGCTGACAGCAAGCATCAAGGAAATCTGGGCTTTCATGACTCCAGGCAATGCCACAGGCTGATTGCCTCAATGCCACGGCGCATCGAGGCAGTGATTAAGGCAAAGGGATTCCCTACCAACAATTGAAGATTTACATATTGTTTTGAAAGTACCATATTTTGATTGATTTGATGTGATCTCAATTTCATTCTTTTTTTCTGCAAAAACGGAGAAGTAAATGGTGATTTTTTTTTGTATTTTTTTTTTATAATCAACATTTTTGTGAATTCCTGTTTTTGTGGGTTTAATAAGCTGAAAGCCCAAATTATGTACAGATAAACAACTAAATACTTGAAATCGTTTAAGTTGTTGGCCCTGAATCTATAATCTATGGAAGTTTAACTTTTTGAATAGAATTATGGAAATAAATAAACTTTTCAATAGCACTCATTTTTTGGAAAGGGTCTGTAAATCACTGATTTCACTATCATAATCTCAGTCACCTACTCACCTCGTCCACTCTGTGCGCCTCTCTGTGACAGACGTTGGTCATCATGTCTCAGTCTAAGATGGACTCTCAGAAAAACAGAAAGGAGTGGGATTAAACCCTGAATTAAGAATGTTTAAGCCGTTTATTGGAGATGTTATACGGGCCTACTGCATGTATTATTAGGCTGATTTTTATGCCAAAATTAGTAACAAAAAACACTTGAAGACTAACATACTCAAAAGGTAAAGCCTTATAACAGTCCCACCCAAGCCACACCGCCATCAATGGTTAAAAAAAATTATTCTACAAAAAGTATTAAAAAAAAAAATTATTCCAATCTCCTTCACACTTTATTAAAATTACACACACAGTATGCAAATGATGTCTTTCAGCGACTTCTAGTGACCTTTGAGACAGCCAATAGCTACTTTCCCTGCTGATGAGTTGGCAACACTGCCATCCAGTGTGTAACAAGAAGGGAAAGACGGTGAGCAAATGGAGGAGGGTTCTAATATTGAAGCGGCTGGAGTACAGCTGGGCCACTGCCCCATCTATAAAAAAAACATTTGTTTTTTTGGCAGTGGGGTAGTTATCCTCCATTTATCGTTATTAAGGTGAACTGCTCAATATATTGTGATATTGATTTGAGGCCATATCACCCAGCCCCAACTCCAACGCCTTTCTGCCCAGCTTTCTAACCATACGACCAGACAGAGAAGGGGCACATAGTTTCAAAGTTTAAAAGTAACTTAAAAAATGCCTAAATTTAACTATCTGGACCTGGTCTATAACATATATTAGGTAATCTTTCAGAAATTATATTTCCCCTAAGCCCCTCCCCTGGCTTCTACAGCAAAACCAATCCTTTACGAAAGCCTTTTTGCTGAGTTTAGTAATAAAACTGGATGTATTAAAGTATGAAACAGGTTGGGGCGTTGAGAATGCTGTGAGAGTTTTCCTACTGTTAAATTGAGTTTAAAAAATCACAATATATTGTCTTACTCATAGTATCGCGATATATCGTATCGCCTCCCCTGTATTGCGATACATATCACATCGCCAGATTTTTGCCAATACACATCCTTACTCTCTGATTGGTTGAAGTTAAACATGTTGAGAGGAAGTCACCTGGTGAGGAATACAAGGTTGATCCCATTCAGTGTTTAATGTGAGGAGCCTGTGTTGATTGGCTGAACTACTAAACGGGTTGAATATCCCAGCATTCAGCTCCTGGCAGGGAATCGGACTCGTAAAATTGACGACATAAATTTAACGTAAAACTGACGACATAAATTTAATGTAAAATAATGTGTCGGAAAATTGACGACATAAATTTAACGTAAAATAATGTATCGTAAAATTGACGACATAAATTTAACGTAAAATTATTTATCGTAAAATTGACGACATAAATTTAACGTAAAATTATTTATCGTAAAATTGATGACATAAATTTAACATAAAATAATTTATCGTAAAATTGACGACATAAAATTAATGTAAAATTGACGACATGAATTTAATGAAAGTTTGACGACCCAAATTTAAGGTAAAATAATTTAATGTAAAATTGACAACGTAAATTTAACGTAAAATAAATTATCGTAAAATTGACGGCATAAATTTATCGTAAAATTGACGACATAAATTTAACGTGAAATAATTTATCGTAAAATTGACAACATCAATTTATCGTAAAATTTATGACATAAATTTAACGTAAAACTGACGACATAAATTTCACGTAAATTTGACGATATAAATGTATGTAAATATAAAGTAAAATAATTTATCGTAAATTTGACGGCGTACGTTTGACGGCGTAAATTTGACAAAATAAGTGTAACGTAAAACTGATGACAAATTTAACGTAAAAAAATTTATCGTAAAATTGACGACATAAATTGAACGTCAAATAAGCAAATTGACAACAAATTTAACGTATAATTGACGACAAAAATTTATCGTGAAATAACGAGATTAATTTAACGTAAAATTTACGACATTAATTTAATGTAGAATTAATGACAAATTTTACGTAAAATAATTTTTTGTAGAACTGACTACATAGATTTAATGTAAAATAATTTATCGTAAGTTTGATGACAAATGTAACGTAAAATTGACAAAATAAATTTATCGTAAAATTAATGACATAAATTTAACGTCAAATAATTTACCTAGAGCGTTGACCAATAGATTTGAGTATCCACAAGAGGCAACTGTCAATCAACAAGAATGCCCCCAACCCCAGTGTCTCAGTCAGGAGTAAACAGTAAATAGCTAATGTTTTGCTTAAAAAAAAACATCCTTACCTCAGAAAAGCCCACTGTAAAAAGAAGGGTCAATGCTGGGTCAATGCAGTGATGCTCTCTTGGTTGACTCCACTTTCCCTGTGTGTACACGATATGAGGCGTGGCTTTCAGCTACTTCCAGAAGGGTTGGACCAAAAATTTTTTTTCCTTTGCAATAAACTATTTTTTAATTTGAATTGAAGAATACCTTCTAAGTCGGAATTTTGCATGGGAAAGTTGGAGATCACGGAGCAACCCTCAGGTCAGACTCCTTAAAGCCTGCTATGTTGCTGCAAAGTTGCTGTTGGTACTTAAAGAGGGTCTTATCTCATCAAATCATGATCACAAACAATGCTTTCTATCATGAACATGTTCCTTAAAGCTCCAGTCCGGAGTTTTTTTACGGAGGGAGATTATTTGAATCCGACATACCAAGGCCCCCCCCAAAACACTCCCCCCTCCCCTTCCCTTTCCTCCCTCCAGCCCTACCGCAGTGTTGTGCACGAGCATCACCTGTGGCGACCAAGGGGCAAACTCAGCTGCTCAGAATTGAGGCCAACCCGGAAGTACCAAAAATTGCAGTTCACTCCTCATCCACTGGGGGCTGGCTCCAGAAAGGAGCATTTTCCCATTGACTCCCATGTTAAAAAGGCCAACTTCACAGCAGAAATGAACATGTTTACAGCCTGGTTCAAAAAAACATTTTAGGTTTATTAGGTCAGGTTTATCGTCATGACAACTCTGAGGGGGGTGAATTTTTCTCTAACTCATCCGTTTAGACATTTAATCTTGAAATTATGAATAATTAGGGGCGTGTCCTTTTGATTGACAGGTCTCAGATGAGCCGTCAGCGCTAAGGCTGGTGGCTAACGGTGGCTAACAGCTTGCCGCCATAGACTGCTTAACCCCCTGTTTGCTCCGGGGAAGGCCTTCAGCCTGGGACTCCCGTTAAGACTTTGGCCATTTACTTTCTCTGAGCTTGAACATCAGTTGTATCCACAAACTTTATTAGTGTTTAGATATAAACCGTGCACTTATTGGACAAAGATGGCTTGCTGTGGTACTGATTGCACTAACAGACCGTCCAAGAAGTTGTGCTCCATTCTTTTCGGTAAGTAAAATAATATTTCTGTACATTATTTTGTAGATGAAGCTCCTGCTAGCTGAGCTCCTTAATTAGCAAAGTAGCTAGTTAACCACGCTGGGAAACTACAAACTGAACAGGTTAAGATGTTGTGCATTTAAGATAAGGCTGCTTGGTCGAACATGGGTTGTAACGGGTTACTCCCAACACTGCCTAAAACTACAGGAAGATCATAAGGAGAAGTACTTAACAAATATATGTGCATCACCTTTAATGCCACTTCTTTCATATCGTTAGGTGCTGTCCGTTTTTTGTTTTTGATTAAATAAACAACAAATCAATGAAGTTTGTTTTTCTTTCACACAGATATTGTTTCCATTTCAGGAAAAAAAATCATAGTTTTGTAGCCGCATAAGAAGTATGATTTGGCTTTGTAATATTGCAGACACCAAGGTTTATTTTAATATTGAGATGTAATTGTTGAAATAAAAAAACTACATCAACAACACATTAGACATAACAATCTGGACTATATTTATACTTTTTGCTTTAACATCAATTGTTCAAAAGGACGGTCATGTCTAATGTGAGGATGCATAAAGATGGCATCTTTTAAACTAGGAATAATAGAACCCATAACACTGTTGACAAACCTGCTGGCCTTTTCTATTTTTGCTGGGTTTACACCCGCCCTCTATCAACGCCTTTGGGTGATGGAGGAGAAGATGATGGACATCTGAGGGTGGTGAAGGTTAAGCTGGTGCAGGTCCTCCATCATGTTCACCAATTGGACACTGCTGATTATCCCCAGGTCATCTCCACCACAGCTGATGATGAGGACATCTAGAGCTGCTCTTCCTCCTTTCCACCTCAGCCCCCCCAGCCAAACCAGGAGATACGGACGTCTGGGAGACCGAGGTTTCCTCCGATGGTTTCTTCAGCTTTCTCAGAACCATGTCGACATAGCTGTCTCCAATGATCTGAATGGCTCTGGAGAACAAAACCAGCATAATGAATGGCAGTTGCACATGTATAGCCTATTGGTTGAAAGTATACCATTAAATATCTACATGAAGTGATGGAGACAGGTACTTACATTTTCTGCTTTGTTTGGCTGTTGTGGAGGAGCCATGCAGCCATTGTGAGCTGGTAAACAAAATTTATAAATAGAAACACAAGTGTCTTACCAAAAGGGCAACTTATCCCTTCCCACACTTCAATGAATGATTAGTAAAATTCATACACTGCAGAATTGACTATAGGACCGAAATTATTCATATTAGCTGTTGCTAATCTACAATAGCTGTTGGAACAGTTTTTTTAACTGGGAGATCCTCCATGGTAGTACAATCACTAATTAGGGTAAATACAAACAAATAATATAAATATGTGAACTATCCTTACTAACTTAGTTTGATCATGTATCTCATGCATGGACTAAATAGATCTCATACACTATTAATAACTAAGTTAAAAATATTATTGAAAACTTTCATTAAGTTAATGATCATTTCATTTGAATAAATTATTTCAATTTAAATGTTAACTTACCGATTTAATATTGTATTTACAGCCTGGATGGAAGAGGGTAGCAGAGTTGCTCTACTGCGGCTTTCAGGCTAAAGGCGCCCGCTAACCTCCGTTAGCTTCAGTTAGCTTCAGTTAGCTCCAGGACTAGCTCCAGGCTACATCGGCTCAGAATGTCAATCATCCGCCCCCACCCTCACAGTGCCACTCTCAGCTCCACCTCTTTGCCCATTTTTGTATTTTCTGGGAGTGACGAGACGCGTGACGCAGCAAAGATGGCAGCGGTGGGAACCGCCCAGTTGGCTTCATTTTTGCTCTTCAGAAACCAATGGGTGACGTCACAGAGGCTTCGTCCAGTAATTATACAGTCTATGGTGGCGACACAGCGAGTCAAAGAAGTAAGCAGCAAGCGCTATTGAGCACCACCCGATTGTATTTTTGCTATGGACATTTAAGAGGTGAACAACTTCTGCATGATTGATGCTCTCTCACAATATGGCGACTGTAAACGGAAAAAAACAGAGCGGTCTGTGTGCGCGGGGCCATGTTCACATGTTTGCGGGATCTGCATGCAAGTTAATTGAGACAAACAGATAAACAATAAACTTCCCAACAGATAGGACACACTGCGTAACGAGCAATAATTTCACACAACAAAATTACAGGACAAAGACAAAAAACAGGAATATATACGATATATTCCGATACAATGAGTAAGTCTATATATTGTGATTTTTAAAACTTAATTTGACTTGTAAAACTGTCGGTGCATTCTAAACACTCCAACCTGTTTCATACTTTAACACATCCAGTTTTATTACTAGATCTAGTTGATCCAGTGGAACAAAGAAGGTGTAAAAAGGCCAAAAGCTACCAGTCATACTTTTATTTTTACTACAAATATTACTGTCATCATTAATTTTTCTATTTAAATTCAAATATTAAAAAAGATTAAAAAAAACCCCAATATATTGCTTTTGAATATCCATACAATATTGTGGTATACAACTTCGCTATATAGCTGTGTATCGATATTTCCTTAACATCCCTAATGATAAGTAAATTATAAATAAAGAAATGCTGCAGATGACCATAAAGAGAGTGTCTTTTGATGGTGGGGGAAGCATACCAGTCAAAGATTGGTGAGGAGAGGAGTTGTATTTCTCCAGCTACTTCCTCTGAAACCAGCATTACACATGACTTTAGCTGGAAGAATAACATCTCCTCACATCTCTAAAAAGCACAACACAGTGTCTGCAGGAGTATCGCTGAGGAAGATAGGAGCAGGGGGGGGGAAGGTTCTTCCTGAAGTCCATGTTTTGGGTTATCAGGTTGTCAATCTAACACCCATGAGCTGACTCCTCCCTCCAACATATGAGCTCAATGGGGGGAGTGTCATGGGTAAACATGAGAAGTTTAACAGAATGATGGCTTGAATTAAAGTCCAGGAATAATATCGTGGCCTAGGTGAACTGCTTTTGATCCAGTTGGGGATCGGTGATGGATTTAAGATACGACATCAATTTCTCAAAGGACTCCATGACCATATAGGACAGTGCTACAGGTCTGTAGTCTTCTTACTTAACCTTTACTTGGATAATTGGACGCTTTTTCCAGTTTTGACCTTCTGACAGTGAACCAGCGCTGGTTTGAGTTAAAGTCTGGTACTGATCCACACTGCCACTTCTCTGAAAAACACAACATAACAAATAAAGAAAAGCCTTTGAATTTTTATTTAATTTTTTTTACCATCAGTCGCTGGATTTTCTAACTTTATTGTGCAGTTGCGCACATTGAATAGTGCGACGGCTTAACTAGCACATGTTCCTCTCCTATGGTGTTTTAGTGTGTGTCTACAGGTAAGGCTGCCTTTGACCTCTATGCCTGAAAAATCAGCAGTTGTATCAACAAAAGTGGGGAAAAGGTCCACCAGAGTGATAACTCTGATATTCATGTGCTCTTCTTTAGTGTAGAGGCTCCCAGAACTGTAGAATAACACAAGATTAAATGATGATAAACAGAATATTCTGTCCCTTTTCTCTCTGCAGCCATGTACAGTGAGATCCGCCAGTTTCGAGAGGCCTGTGGTGATGCCCACATGAAGACAATTCTGGCTACTGGAGACCTGGGAACCTTTACCAACATCTACAAAGCCAGCATGGTTGCCATGATGGCTGGTCAGTCCCAAAACACAATTTCATTATTTTTTTGAAGGTGACTGCTACTCTGTTCTTATGAAAATGGTGGCAAAAAAACATTTAATACTAGAAAAAAGGTGGAGTTTGGTCACCAGATTTTCAAATGATGATTGTACATAAAAATGTATATTCATATGGCAGTAGAAATATATTCAACAGTTACTTATCATTCCTATTCATGATATTTACCAGGTGTGGGAAAGGAAATGTATTATTTTGTGTGGACAATTCTGAGTCGATTAAGAAACGCCAAAATTCGGTTATCTTTATGTTTGGTTATGAACCATTTTTGGGGAAAGCAGAAGGTGGAACTTCGAAGTGCGGTGCCAGTAAATGTTATGGTGAATATCACATACATAGAGAAAGATCCGTGCCATATGCAGGACAGGTGGTACAGAAAGGACAATTAAAACACAAGTAAGTGGAACTGTAGTACAACGTTCACCTCCACCCAGAAGGGGAAGAAAAACAACACCGTAAACCAGAAGTTTATCAAGCTAACAATGCTAAAGATTCCCCCTACCTAACATAAGGTGAACCTCATTGCAAAATTCAATCCCTGAATGCAGTGTATTCATGGAATCAGTTCATGGGGGGTTAGGGATCACTATCGCCTTTGAATGGGTAAAATCCGCAAATACTTGAGACTCCTTCTAAAAACTCATAATATTCCTTAATATGCATAAATACGCACAGTGGAAACCATTATAGTACTACCACAGAATCTAGCATCCATGGTCTTCCTTATCCCTGCTCTTGGGGTTATAGCCAATCAGCACCAAGGAAAATACATGGTGCTTTGGGATTGGCTGTCCTGCAAAACCCAACCAATAGTGTGTCAAGTAGTATTATGGGTGGGTAGTTCAGCTTCCCAAGCTGCATTATTTTCAAATATTTTATGTGCACTCCTCGAAAAATATACACCAAGAGGCAAATTCTTGGCAAATGATTTTTAATTTACGTTCCACAGAACCATCCACCAATGGGTGAATCCATGAATACTGAGCCGGTAAAAGTTAAAATTCAAATGTACTACAACTACTGTGTAAGAATCGATATAAACGGGCCTGTTCACACTTGCCCAAATTGTCGCACTTCATCCAGTAGCAGCGCTGCAATAACAGACATTTGGCCTCTGACCTTCCTGATGAGCTACAGCTGGAAGTTTTAATCTCTGCAAATATGGCGAGTACAGCCAGAAAAAGAAGAACCTATGCGACCCGCTGTACCTGACAAGGCAAACACAATAGCATTGTTCGGAGGTACTTTCCCTATGAGGCAGACAGGGAAAAAAGGAAAGCAAAAGGAAGCCACATGATACCTTCGCTAATGCTACAAGCCAATTCTACAATAAAGATGTTTGAGAGCAAAATAAAAATGTCAGTAAAGCTCCTGGATCTGCAGCAGCAATGTAAACCTCCAGGTCAACATAAGCTAAAGCTATCTGTATAAATGTCCGCTTCATTGACTGCTCAGTGACGGTGCTCTGTCGGTCTGACCTCCCCCATCGAGATGTGCTTCCCAGGTGCCAAGTTTTGAACCTTGCAACAGCAGAAACTGTACAGAACCGCTATGGAAGTTAAAAAAATGTTTTGTATGCTCCAGATCCATGTTTGTTTTGAAACACCATTTTCACAGAGAATAGTCCTTTATTTGTCCTTCAGTAGCAAAACTTTATTTGTATGAACAGCAAATTGACAAATGGAAGCTCCCAGTGGCGCAGTAAAGATAAGCAGTTATAATAAAATAATTGCAGGTATAAATGGAAGGTGCCTACTTAAAGGAAAACAAAACCTATACTGTGTTATTTTGTCTGGAAGTGACTTTTGAATTATATGTCTTATAAATAAGGGTGTAAATTCTCCCCTTCTTAATGGTTTTGCCCTAAATAAGACTTAAAAATGTTGTTGTATTGCTTGCTCATCAGTAAAATGAAATCTATTCCTTTAAAAAAACATTGCTGCAGTATCAAAAAAGGTATCAAGTATTGAGAATTTTTCTTAGTATCTGTATCGATTTTGAAATCTTAGTATCGTGACAACCCTAATAGACACAAATCATGAATCTGGTATAATCAGGCTCTGGATTGATAAAGGCACTATGGTTATAGTAGGGCTGGGCGATATGGCCTAAAAATAAAATCTCCGATTTTTTCACACCAAATCAGATTTCCGATTTTAATCGTTTTTTTTCTTTCTCCCTTTACTTTCTTAAACAGAAATAACAAATGACAGAATCTATTTTTTCAACTCTTATTTTAATATCTCATTTGGGAGTCTACCTCAATTCAAAGTTGTGTGCAAAGTTGGTAGCACATACCTGGCGTCCAAAGTTTTCAGTAGGTAAATAAAGCCGGGCTTTTCCACTGTATAAACAGGCACCATATCTTTGGCAATATAAATTGTGATGGCATCTGTGATTGCTTTCCACTGGACACCCGTCTTATCATAAGGGACACAGTGTGAAAATGATTCCCCTATGGTGGCTTGTCTTTTGGCGGTGTTTTGCGAGCTGCTGCTTGCTTGAGCATCTCATAGAGAGCAGCACTTCTCCCACTCGACGGAGTTCCTCTGTTTCAGGTGTTGAAACAAATTCGTCGTACTCCCACCTTTGGTAGCAGCAGCCTTCAAACAGATTTTGCAGCATGCTGTTTGTTGCTCCAAGTCTGAAGTCGCAAAACTGAACCAGTTCCATATAATTGAAGAAACTCTCCCTTTTTTGGGAACAAGCTCCTCCTTGCTAGCTGCCATTTTGACTTCTACGCGTTGCGAGAGACGGACTAGCGGGCCTTGCTCCAAACTATGGAAGCCCAAGAGAGCAGTGGGGGGAGGGGTATTAAATCTCGATTTTCCCAAAAATAAATCTTCTTAGACAACAAATTCGAATTAATCGATAAAATCGATTTATCGCCCAGCCCTAGGTTATAGTAAAATATAAAAATTCATGTAAAAGATTAAGTTATAAGTTAAAAAAGATGGGGGGATCAATGCAGTGTAATATATTATGGTGTGGCGATTTTGCTTCACATAAAATTTTAAGGGCAAGTAAAGGTACAGATGCTAATGCAGACCTGCCAACCTGTACGCATTTTGCGTAGCAGGTACGCAATTTGACATCTAAATACGCTGGTACGACCCGTCCCTCTAAACTACGCAAAAAGCTGCGGACATGTGAGTTCTGTGGCGAATGTGCACGTGCTGTACTCATGTCTGACAACACGGTCCAGCAGCGTGGTGAAGCAGTTTCAGCCAGTCATTGTAGAAAAGCGAAGAATTGAGTCTACCCAACCTATAGCGTAACATCCCTGCCCCCCTCCTTCCTGCCTCCTCCTGCCCTATGGTTCGCTCTCCATCCGTTCTCCACTCGCTGCTGCGATTGGCGCTTAAAAAGGTAAACTGTGTGTGTGTGTGAGTGTGTGTGTCAGCGGGCCAGCCAGCTTTTGGCAAATGTGAACAGTTAGGTATAACGTTACTTTCACTGTGTAAACATTCCAGCTGAAGTCTAAGCTAAAAAAAGAGAAAAAAATAGCGAGTTGTTTTTTCTTAGCAAATCTATCGATCAAGAGAAAGATGAGGCAGCGGTGCATGTGCGTGCGTGTGTGTGTATTTTAGCCTTTTATGTCCATTGCAGATATAATAGGCCTGTATATAAGGAGGAATGTGATTGTTTGTACAGTTTAAACATGTAGCCAACAAATCTTTTGCAGCAAGTTTTGCAACCAGTGCCATGGCAAATGAGGGAGAGAAAGAAATGGAGGGACAGGGCAGCAGCAGACCTACCAAAAAGAAGAGGGTCCACGTTCTCCAGAAGTTTTTGATTAAATATCAAGAACAGTGGCCATGCTTGCGACCCTCTAAACTTCCATATCATGCATTGTGCACAGTGTGCAATTATGATGTGGACATAAGCCACCAGGGAGCTGCAGGTAGTGTATAAATTAGCCCCAGTGACGTGTGCATATGTGCTGTAAGCCAATTTAACTATTACATTCATGAAAACAAAAACACCTATTGCAATATAAAAAATAAATTACCATTTGAATGGAATACATATAGTTTTTTGGTTTTATTGTTTTTCTTATAACCAATTTCTAGCCAGTGAATGGGGAAATTGCCACCCGCAAAGCAATTGAGTTTCAAAAGTCTGAAAAAAAGCTGCACAACACAAGTGGTACTCAAAATATTTTGACAAGGTTGGCAGGTCTGCTAATGGTTTGGTTATTGAGGAATTTGTAGATTATAACTATTTAACTATGAATAATGGTGAGGAGGAGACCATGTACAACCGCACTCATAGATTTGTAACTAGTTCCATAACGGGGGTTAGCACATGCAATATTGTTTTAACATTCTACACTTGGCAGGGATCGTTGTGCAGTAATAGTTGTAGTTGATGTAAAAATGCAATTCCATAACAAAGTAACATCTCAAGATGGAAATGAGGAAATAATAAAAAATAATAATAGAAAATAATACAGTCAGCAGAAGAAGGACCTGCAAAGACTTATAGCTCAAATAACCTTACAGAGGCGGCGAGGGAGTGCAGAGGTAGAATGTTTAGAGATTATCCTGAAATAAAGAAGAAAGGGGTTTCAGGAGATCCGGGGGATTTGCCTTTCATCATGTTTGAATTAAAAGGAGTGATTATCAGACTAGTCCTGGAAAAGATGGAGCTACAAAATGCTGGGGTATATGACAAATAGTTCACTTCATATGATTCTTAATTTGGGTAATAGAAATTAGGATATTGGCCAACGACCAATAGAATGGAAACAAGCAATAAGTGTACCTATCATTTTTGAAAAGATACAGTTCCAGACCTACTGCTTTAGGTCCTCAATTTAAAATCCTGGAACGTATGGAACATAACCTAAATGTAATCTCAATAGGAGAGGGATTTTATTAAATTTTTTGAAAGGATCAGAACAAAAGGGTTTTGTGTCAAGTCTTGAGAAATTACAGCACAAACTAATGAAGTTTTAGTTACTGTATTTTATATGTAGAAAATCATATGATATGGTCTGGAAAGAAATGTTTTTGATTAAGCTGGAGTCTTTCGGAATTGGTTAGGATTTCTTGTTTAATCAGAAAGTAGAAGTTACCCAAGCTCTTGAAAATATGAAAGCAGTTAGATTTTTTGGGGATGTGGTTGATAAGATGCTTACTATAAAAATGCAGAGCAAGCATAATAAAGTGATAAAATAATACACTATTATATATACTATTATATATACTCTAGTGTCTTTATATTGTTGCCCTCAGATGAGCAGTGCAGTTTTACAAGAATGGGGTTAAAAATCCTATTTAAATGATATTACTTTTTTGGCGGTGGGGGGGCCCTTTAAACACTTTGTTCCCAGTGGCCTCTGCTAACATAATCCGGCCCTGTTTCCACCCGATTCCGATCATTTAAAAATCACGTAATTGGGACCGAGTTTCTGATCATGAGATCGGATCGGGACATCCCTAGTTAGAATTGATTATCACAGTCCAATCCAATCTGTTCCAATTCGATATTGATACGGGCTGAACCAAAATGTTGTTTTAGGGGCTTGTGAGATGAGTTTAGATAAGTTTACATAAAGTAAGTAGTAGTTCATAAAGATGAATCCAGAGGGAGATTAATCTTTTCATCGACTGGGAGAATTCCAATGTTGGTTATCTATATAGTGAGGAACATAAGTATTTGAACAGCCTGCAATTTTGCAAGTTCTCCCACTTAGAAATTATGAAGGGGTCAGAAATTCACATTGTAGGTGCATTTCCACTGTGAGAGACGGCATTTTATTTATTTATTCAGGAAATCTCATTGTCTGATTTTTTAAGAATTTATTTGTATTTTACTGCTGCACATCAGTATTTGAACACCTGAGAAAAGCCGTATTAATATTTGGTACAGAAGCCTTTGTTTGCAATTACAGAGGTCAGAAGTTTCGTGTAGTTCTTGACCAGGCTTCCACACACTGCAACAGGGATTTTGGCCCACTCCTCCACATAGATCTTCTCTAGATCTGTCAGGTTTCGGGGCAGTTGCTAAGCAACATGGAGTTTCAGCTCCCTCCAAAGATTCCCTATTGGATTGAGGTATGGAGACTGACTAGGCCACTCCAGAATCTTGATATGGTTCCTACAGAGCCACTCCTTAGTTATCCTGGCTGTGTGCTTCAGGTCATTGTCATGTTGGAAGACCCAGCCACGACCCATCTTCAATGCTCTGACTGAGGGAAGGAGGTTGTTGCTCAAAATCTCACAATACATGGCCCCATTCATCCTCTTCCTAATACAGTGCAGTCGTCGTGTTCCATTCGCAGAAAAGCACCCACAAAGCATGATGTTTCCACCCCCATGCTTCACAGTAGGGATGGTGTTCTTGGGATGTAACTCATCCTTCTTTTTACTCCAAACACGGCGAGTGAAGTTAAGACCAAAAAGTTCTGTTTTGGTCTCATCTGACCACATGACTTTCTCCCATGCCTCCTCTGGACCATCCAGATGGTCATTGGCAAACTTTAGACGGGCTTGGACATGTGATGACTTGAGCAGGAGAACCTTCCGTGCAATGCATGGTTTTAAACCATGACGGCGTAGTGTTCTACCGACAGTTACCTTTGAAACTGTGGTCCCAGCTCTCTTCACGTCATGGACCAGCTCCTCCTGTGTAGTTCTGGGTGATTTCAGTGATATACCACGAGGTGAGATCTTGCATGGAGCCCCAGTCCGAGGGAGACTGACAGTCATCTTTAGCCTCTTCCATTTTCTAACAGTTGCTCCAACAGTTGATCTGTTTTCGCCCAGCTGCTTGGCAACTACCCCGCCCTTTCCAGCCTTGTGGAGGTCTAGAATTTTGTCTCTGGTGTCTGGTCTTTTGACAGCTCTTTAAGCTATTAGCTCAAATTTTGCCAGAGATGTGCATGTAAACGTACATGCACATCTCCCCCTCTTGCCAGAGAACCTGTACTGACCAGCTGACCCTAGTCTTCCCTCAGATCTTCAACATATCTTTAGAGCTATATGATGTTCCCTCGTGTTTCAAACACTCCACCATTATAGCGGTCCCCAACAAACACACCATCAAGGGGTTAAATGACTACAGGACTGTTGCCCTATTGGTGTGGTCATGAAAGCACCTGAAGGACATCACAAGCCCTCTGCTGGACGCCATGTGGTTTACTTACCAGGCAACACGTTGGCAGATAATGCGGTCAGTTAGGGACTACACTTCATTTTCAACCACCACAACCACTCAGGGACTTTTCCAGGATCCCGTCTGCGAAACTCCCGAAGTTTGCAGATGATACTACATGACAATAACGAATTCAGATACAGATGGGTGGAGATTCGGCTGTTCTACTGGTGCTGTCAGAACCACCTGCAGCTTAACCCGCTCAAAACTGTGGAGATGACACTTGACTTCCAGAGAACACCCCTAACACTGCTTTCCCTCACCATCCTCAATAACATTGTGTCTACTGTGGATGGATTACTTCTGCTTCCTGGGAACCACCTTTTCTTGGGTCCTCACATATAAGGCCTGTTTCCACGATCGGAACTTCTGGGTAATTTTCTTGTTGCCCTTTTTCTTGTTGTCCTTGTAAAAATTATCACTGGTATCATAAACTGGGCGATTCTCCACTTCAGGGATTAAATTCTTGTTGCGCAGAGAAAATTCAAGTGCAGTGTAAAGTGTTTTTTTTTTTTTTTTTGTGTGTAAAGTTTTAACCTGAAGAGGGCGCCACACTGACACTGAAATTAATATTTCTACTAATATTTTTACTAGAAAGTACTACAATACAATACCAAAAAATAGTGACCAGACATGTAAATGGTACTATTAGACATTCATTTATACAGTTTATCAGCAAAAAAAAAGTTGATTTGAGGGTGAGTTGCTCATTAACCAATTGGAAATCGGCACTTGTCTTTTATTTAGAAATTTTCCGGATTCTTTACGCTGCTCTTGTGTCTGATTTATTGTCTGGTCCGATCTAAACTGCTGAGCTTGACGCTTTTTAAAAGTGTAAAGCATAAAAAGTCTGTGTCCGAAGTATGCAAAACCATGATGCTTCCCTTCTGTTTAACGCGTAGAAAGCATGAAACACCTCGATACTTTGATTCCACCCGTTTAAGTATATAAACACGAACCCCAGTAATCATCATTGTTATGATGCGTAACCATGGCAACAATGTGGTTTACAGCCGGGAGCAGCTGATTAACATCGCAAAAGCTGAAATAATACCTCAACTGAAACCACAAATCCCTGATGAGTTGATAAGGAGGAGACGTGGATGCAGAGCAGGAGCGAAAAGGAGACAGAGAAAGAGGAAGTTCAAGCCATCTCTTCCATCGATCATAATGGGCAACGTAAGATCACTGGCTAACAAGATGGATGAACTCCAAGCCCTTACAAGGACTCAGCCAGAGTACCTTGAATGCAGTGTTATGTGTTTTACTGAGACGTGGCTGCTGGATCATATCCCCGACTCCAACGTCTCTCTGCCAGGCTTCCTGACTGTACGAGCAGACAGAGATCTGAAGACGAGCAGAAAAAGAAAAGATGGTGGAGTAGCAGTGCTTGTAAACAACAGATGGTGTCTTCCAGGACATGTTACTGTGAAGTGTCGTCTCTGCAGCACAGATGTCGAACTCTTGGCAGTGAGTTTTCGTCCATATTATTTACCAAGAGAGTTCACCAGTGTAATTTTGGCAGTTGTTTACATTCCACCTTCAGGCGTTGCTGACAATGCATGTGATGTCATCAGTTCCGTTGTTGCTAAACTACAGACACAGCACCCCAATGCATTTGTGGCAATATCTGGTGATTTTAATCATGCCTCGCTCTCTACTACACTTCCAACATTTCAACAGTTTGTCAGCTGCTCTACAAGAGAAAACAGGACCTTGGATTTGTTTTATGCAAATGTAAAGGATGGATACATGTCCAAACCAAGACCTCCTCTGGGACAATCAGATCACAATCTTGTTTTTCTCTGTTCAGAATATAAACCCCTTGTTCAGAGGCAACCTGTGACAAAACGAACTGTGAGAAAATGGTCACAGGAAGCTGAAGAAGCCCTGCAGGGTTGTTTTGCAACCACAGACTGGATGACTCTTTGCCAAGCACATGGAGAGGACATCAATGCCATGACTGAGTGTGTGACTGACTATATAAACTTCTGTGTGGACAACATCATCCCCACCAGAACAGTGAGATGCTTCCCTAATAACAAACCCTGGATCACCAGTGACCTGAAGGAACTGCTAAACAAGAAAAAAACAGCCTTCAGGGAGGGAGACAGGGAATTACTGAGGAGTATACAGAAGCAACTTAAGGTTAAGATCAGAGACAGCAAGGAGGCATACAGGAAGAAGCTGGAGAACAAACTACAGAGGAACAATATCCGAGATGTCTGGTCAGGAATGAGAAAGATCACAGGTTTTAAGGACAAGAAGGATTGGATAGATGGAAGTCTGGACAGAGCCAATGAACTGAACATATTCTTCAACAGGTTCAGTTCAGGAACTAGCTCAGCATCCCCCTCTCCTGTTCCCAGCCAAACAGACATCCCACTCTCCTCTGATCAACAGCTTTCCTGTTACACCTCGGATGTTTTATCCTTCACCTCAGCCATGGACTCTTCTAATTCCACAAGTTTGACTTCAACCAAGTCAGGAAATGCTGCTACCCCCTTTGCCTCCCCCTCCCACTTGTCTGTCTCCAAAAGTCAGGTGAAGAGGCAGCTGGAGAAACTGAACCGGAACAAGGCTGCAGGTCCAGATGGTGTCAGCACCCAGAGTCCTGAAGGCCTGTGCAGAGCAGCTCTGTGGGATTCTGCAGCACATCTTCAACCTTAGCCTAACTCAGGAGAAGGTTCCAGTGTTGTGGAAGACATCCTGCCTTGTTCCAGTACCCAAAAGAACTCACCCATCAGTCATCAATGACTATAGACCCGTTGCCCTGACATCCCACATCATGAAGGTCCTGGAGAGAGTCCTGTTGGCACCCCTGAGTAAGCAAACAAGAACGTATCAGGACCCACTGCAGTTTGCTTATCGCTGTGGAGTTGGAGTTGAAGATGCCATCATCCACCTACTTCAACCAACCCACTGTCATCTGGACAAAGCAGGCAGCACTGTGAGGATCATGTTCTTTGATTTCTCTAGTGCATTTAACACAATTCAGCCTGATTTGCTTTGTCAGAAACTCCTGAAGACACAGGTGGAGCCCTCAACAATCGCCTGGATCAATGACTACCTGACCAACAGACCACAATTTGTGAGACTGAAGAATTGTGTGTCAAACCAGGTGGTCAGCAGCACAGGAGCACCACAAGGGACCGTACTCTCACCATTCCTTTTCACTCTGTACACCTCAGACTTCCAGTACAAATCAGAGACCTGTCATCTGCAGAAATACTCAGATGACTCTGCAATTGTCGGGTGTATCAGAGATGGACAAGAAGCTGAATACAGAGAGCTGGTGGACCGCTTTGTGACATGGTGTGAAAACAATCGTCTCACCTTGAATGTGAACAAAACAAAGGAGATGATTGTAGATTTCAGAAGAAAGAGGGATAAGTCAAACACTGTTTCCTTCATGGGAGAAGAAGTGGAGGTGGTTGAGGAATATAAATACCTCGGAGTTCACCTTGACAACAGACTGGACTGGAGGCGCAACGGTGAAGCCTTCTACAAGAAGGGACAGAGCAGACTGGACTTCTTGAGGAAGCTTAGGTCCTTCAAGGTTTGCAGCAAGATGCTGCAGATCTTCTACAAGTCTGTTGTGGAGAGTGTAATCTCGACAGCCGTCATCTGTTGGGGTAGCAGCATCAGAGCCAGGGATTTAAAAAGGCTAAACAACCTGATAAAGAAGGTTCTGGTTCTGTTCTAGGGACGACTGTGGAAAATCTGGAGATGATAATGCAAAGAAGGATTCTTCATAAAATCGAAAAAATTATGGACAACCCTGAGCATCCTCTTCATGAGACTGTCATACAACAACAGAGCGTCTTCAGTCGGAGGCTTCTTCAGTTTCGCTGCAATACAGACCGCTACAGGAAATCCTTCCTGCCCACAGCCATCATCATCTACAACAACTCCTTAAAGAATCAATTATATGAGCTATACCAACACTTAATTTCCCTCTGGGATCAATAAAGTATTTTTGAATTGAATTGAATTTGAATTGAATTGAATTGAATTCAGCCTCCCTGAGAGTGTCAATAAAAAAATTACTTCATATCTTCTTTAATTTATACTGTTTCTTTAAGAATCACTCTCACCAGGCCGGGGTTGTCTCTCTCTCCCAGGCAGCAGGCAGCCTGCCGAGGTCAGAGGGTGTCCTGCTGATAGCTGCTGCTTAATGACCTCTGTTTTACCACTCTAATGATTTTTACATGAGATATTACCTTGATGTATTTGAATAGAGAATGTATCTAACTGATTAATCCTTTATTACTTTGAAATAGTTCCACGAAAGTAACTTTATTCTTTGTCTTTATTTATTAAAACTACATTCTT